>JAGFNQ010003908.1:0-177670 GCA_024364735.1 Boesenbergia rotunda
GGTTGCTTGCATATATGAAAATTTTTCTTTGGCAGCCTACTGCTTTTTCATTGTAATAATTAGAGTATTATTCAGATTGTGCGCAATACAATTTTTCATGAGAGAACGAAGTATATTGAGATTAATTATCATTTCACTCATCATCATCTATAACTTGGCACTATGACACTATCTTTTGTTCCTTCCTCGTTGTAGATAAGGGTGTAAACGAGCCAAGCCACTCGTGAGCTATTCGGGTCTCGGTTCGAAAAAAGTTAGTTTGAGTTTGCTCGATTAAGTTAACGAGCCGAGCTCAAGCTTGATTTCGAGCTCGAAAACATTATCGAGCGAGCTCGAGCTTAGTAGTATTTGGTCCGTGAGCTCGCAAACATGTTTGTTTAGAGACTTGTGAATGTGTTCGTTAAGAGACTCACGAATGTGTTCGTTAAGAGGCTCGCGAATGTTATTATATATATCTATAAAACTAAATATCACATAAATAATAAGTATGATAATATATTATTAGTTATTATGGTTAATTATCTTAAATGAGCTCAAACTACGCTCGTTTAATTTTTAAACAAGCTTTTATCGAGTTGAACTCGAGCCGAGCTCGAGCTATTTGATTTTATTATGAGTCGAACTCGAGTTTAAGAACTAAAGCTCGAATCAAACTTGAGCCGAGCTCGAGCTTAAGATAACGAACCGAGCCCGAACTCGAGCCTCTTACTATTCGGCTCGGCCCGGCTCGGTTTGATTACACTCCTAGTTCTAGATAATTGATATGTTTATCAAAGCTCATTCCGTTTCGCTCTTTCAATTTTTATCTAACAAACTCTTAATGTTTCTAATTGTAGCATCGTACGTTTGAGGACACGTTGGATTGTATATATATTTTATTGGAATTATTTGTTTATATCTTTTAGGATATTTTAGTATTTTTTTTATAATTTTAGGTTTACCGTTTCTTATCCTTTTTATACAAGACTTTATCCTTTATTTTTCTTGAATTGAATACTTTTAAATTTATCAAAATGATTACTTTCTTTTCTTCTCAATTTTTACGTAAATTATGTTAATATTGAATAAGATAAATAGAAGATCATAAAACATATGACTTAGAACAAATGTTTGGAAACTCATGAAATTCAATTCAATCAAGGAATTGAATTAAATTTCATGATTTGAAAGCAACTTAAGTGAAGGAATTGAATTTTCATGGAAATTAAAATCCAACAAAACTAAGGAATTGAAATCATACCTAAATGAGTATGATTTGGTGTGCGAATTGAATTCCAATAAATGAAAATACTAAAATAACCTTACATAAATCTAATGTTTGATTTCTAACCTATCAATGAAAAGTAAAATAGTAAAAATAATTAAATTCATTCAGTTTTAGACTCATTCTAAACAAAGGAAATGAAT
The DNA here is from genome assembly GCA_024364735.1 of Boesenbergia rotunda. Lineage (NCBI taxonomy): Eukaryota > Viridiplantae > Streptophyta > Magnoliopsida > Zingiberales > Zingiberaceae > Boesenbergia > Boesenbergia rotunda. The sequence goes on from JAGFNQ010003908.1 coordinate 1,408, forward strand.
TCAATTCCTTTATTTTCCAGCTCATTCCAAACATAAGGATTTAATTCAATTTGCAGGAATTCAATTCTTGACGAATTCAATTCAATTACATCACTTAAAAACTTTTCAAACAGAGTATTTAAAGAGGTTGATGTTAATAACAGTGTTCTATAGCAATCATATTATAATAAGACTCACTGTGTAAATACAGTTGTCATCTATAAATGAAATTATATAAGAGGAAACCTTTGCATTCCTTCCATTAAAGATTTTAATGGTGATGTTGATGGATCAAAAGACTTTCTTACGTTTCCAAACCATGTCAATGGAGGATTCATCGTGGTTGCATGAGAGCAGATTTTGTGTAGATTAGGACTTTGACGGTATTCTAAATGACGATCGACGTCGTCTAGGTGAGAGGCTAATATCAATCACAGTCTGAAATTGAGATGATAATTCACTTTTTTTCGTCACCATGGCGCCGGGAACTACCACCGTTATCATTGTCGTTATTTCACCACCACGACATGTCTAGATGTATTACCTAGGGCCCTGTGACACTTCCGGACACATTGCTTGAGCCCGACGACTCGTCTGGATGAGTCACGCAAGCCCGAACAAGTCTCCAAAACACGTCGCCCGAGCCTCGCGATGGGCCCAAAGCCGTCACCCGGGCTAGGCGACGAGCTTAAAGGCATCACCCGAGCTCGACGACGGTCCAAATTGGTCGCGCTGTCCCAACGATGTGTCAAACTCATCACTCGACCGAAACAGAATAGACGGGTAAATTATAAGTTAGGATTTAATTCAATTAATTTAGGTTAATAATTTTAATAAACTCCTAAATATATTAGGATAATTTAAATAAATTTAATTAAAAATTAATAAAATAATCTCATTAATTTAATATATATAATTATATTTTTAATTATAAATATTTAAATTAAAATTTTAATTAATATATTTTATGTAAACATTATAAAAAAATAATTATTTAAAATATTTTTTATAAATAATAATAATAATTCAACTGCCTAGACGGTAAAAGTTTGGCCAAACTAACAAATCATGATGAAACGTTGAATACAGTTGAGCTGCCGAGTGTCTCAGGTCATTTGAACATAATAGTTTGGATATCTTTTTCAACCAGAAGAATTGAGAGAAGGTTAAAATTTTCTTTAGATGTATCGTATTCCCATGGAATGGAATGGCGAACTTGGTCCAGTAAACAAGAAATTATTATAGTTATTCTTAGGATTTACAACCAAATAATCAATTTTGTTCCATAAGCTTTTGGAATATCTTTTAAGTTAAAGCTTCTTCCTATCTAATGACTTTCCGTTAACAAATAATTCATTCTGTTCATCTAATAATTAGTTACAGATGAATCTCCAACAAAACTACTTTTCCCTAGGATCTACAACCCTTAAATAACATACATTTGAAACCTATCCAAGGACAAATTATATGAAAGACACTGGGATGTAAAACAACAACCTTTAGCGCAGACTAGGCTCACATCTGATGTAAATTGCAACAAAACCAAATCAAATCTTGAGAAGGAATCTTCCATGTATTTTTAAAGAGAACCCTTTTTGAGTACTTAATTTCCATCCAATTAATAAAAGAAAAATGATATGCAATATGAATTTGTAACATGAAAACTAACACGAATGACGTGACACTCTAATTATAACGATCCCCGACGGATTCACTATGCCTCCCAGGATATAGTTTGGTTCGGGGCTTGGTGTTCAAGTAACAATCGGATGCGTATATAAAAAGTGTTATGTCATTCATGTTGAATTTCATGCTACAAATTCATACTGCGTATCATTACTCTTAATAAAAAATAACCCATAATATACCAAATTCTAATACAATCGGACTCTACTAAAATTTGAGACGCAAAAGTAGGCATCGACGATATAACAAAGTTTCACAAGGTGCTTAGTTAATTTGAGAGCGACATATTTGAAATAGAAATTAATTCCCGAAAAGGATATGCACTCAGGATAAAACTCCTTTATCCTCTATCCACTTGATGGTTGATTATAAGTTAATCCTGATTTATTTTCCTTCCTATAATTTGGGATGGACTATGAAAAATATCTAGAATGAACATAAATCTTTGCTTTAAAAAAAATATACCAGAAGTAGAACTGCAGAAGTTAAAATATAATATGCAATCATTGAACATGGCTTTACTTAGGGAATTTTAACCAGACAAAGCCATATATTATCCCAGTTCACGACTTTTGTCGACTAAAACATGAATGGGCAAAACACTGTCAGCAACAGCGAAAAAACGAAACCATCCATTGTGCATTTGCAATTAGCAATACGATAGCCAACTAGATATCACCCTGGCATGCCTTGCCCTGCAAATGTAATCAACATTCGTTGTGTCACCAAACGATAGAGTGCATGCATACAGTAGGATTGCCGGACGGCAATGATGGATTTTACATGGAAAAAAACTTTTTTTTCATCTTCTGGAAAAAAGAGAAGTAGCATCTTTGAATTACCAAGTCAGACATCATAAATGTAATTGATTCTAATTGAAAAAAAAAATGTTATAGTGAGTTGGCCCTCCCATGGATCAAATTATTATGATAAGTCTATTGCAGGAGTTGGACCAAATTTATAGGATTTGGGATCCAGAAGAGATATTGTAGTACTCCCTAATCTCTTTTACTGACTAATGCTAGTGATCATCTATGCCAATCATATATGTTTTAATAAACTTGCACATGCTCCAGGGCTAGGATGCAGTAATTAAGTAATTAGACTATCAAAATAGTTAATCATATATCTAAGATTTGAATTTCAACTGCAACACATCATAGAGATTTTCTTCCAGTGGGGCGACAAATCTAAAAATGCTACTGTTTGAATGGACCTTCGTGAGCGCTTCCCGATTTACCCTGATAGTCGGTAAAAAACTTCTATAGGAGCCGACTAGTATTTTTAGAATTAGTTAGTTCGAAAAATTAGATACCCAGATTATAAAAAAAAAATTGCACATGCTCAGCCGGTCATACATGCACTCCAAATAATGCATTAGCTCTTCTCTCCCCTAAAAGCAATGACTTTTGACGATTTAATAATATACATTCATAAGGTTACCATCCTTGTAGGATGTTCCCAGTAGAGAAGGCATAAACACGTCAATACCCAAGCCCTCGTGAAAAAACTTTGATGATTATGTTCCGTCATAAAACCTCCAATGTCAGTCCAAAGTCCAAATATTAAAAGTTGATAGTTGCCAACAACCTTGACAAACACCATCAACATCATGTAAACTCTATAAGCGTCTTAACCACGTTAGTATATGGCTAGCTCGATATTCAATTATTAATGATGTTGTAGCATTATATAAAATTTAATGGAGGAATAAGATCCAATAGGTCAACCCCAAATAGTTGGGACAATCATAGCCTAATGATGGTGATGATAATAGAAACTTGTTACAAAATATAACTATAGAAGATTCTTAAATTGCATCCAATTTTGTAAGTTACAGTGATATCCAATCTGAAGTACCATGGAAGCATGATTTTTAAGGCTGGTAGACAAACAAGCCATACGTTTGAATGATCAGGGTTTGGCATATGTACTTGTAATAATGAATCAGAGGTGCATTTATGATCATCATATTTAAAGTACTCACAGAAAGATAAAATAGTATGCTAATTTGTTTGACTTTACATCGGCTTCTGGCTTCTTAAAGCCTCCACCAAGCACAAATGCAAGTTTAAAAGTATACTACCCAAACTAACAATCAGTTAAGAAGCAGCATATAGGAAATAGATGAAAAGTGAGCAAGAAAGCATGCCAAGTCCATGCAAGGAAAAAAAACTTTATGCCAAAATAAAATACTTACGATACCAAATTCCTAGTTTACAGTTTACAATTCACACGGAGGATGTTGGATAATACATAACCAGGCCCCATGGTACTAAGATGATTTTTTTACTCTGTATGGTGTTGTCAACATAGATGAGATAAATATAGATAAGATAAAAAATTTATCCTTCAGGTGCTTATGGTTAATCTAGTTTGGTTGCAGATCCATGCGTCAAAAAGAGGGCTGGGTTTAGTCTTACTGGTTTAGTCTTACTGCCAATATGGAACTGTCAGTAGTTTGATCTATAAGAATGCTAGCTGTTGCAGGCAGTGATGGAACACACTTTTCATGGTCTAGATACACCACATGAAAAAAATAGGGAAAGAATTTTTATATATAAAAAAAAACCTATTATACTAATAACACACAGATATGGTAATACAGAAGTAAGTTGTTCTGCACTTGATGATAAGAAAGGCACACCACAATCACAAGATTCTAATGGTTACATTAACTGAAATATTTGGTGCAGACTACTGTGTATAGGAAACATGGTGGAGGAGCAAAATTCACTCAAAAAGGATATATCTAGATTTTTTAATTATATGCTGAACTGGCATACAAACAAAAATTTAGGTTCTCTATTGATGAGGATTAATAGCACCTTTAATGCCACTTAGCTGAGATAAACACTAGTAGTTGTTTTAATACACAATAAAGGTAAAGGGCTGCTGAATGATTGTCATAAAAAATGTAAGGATATGAGAGACTAATGTATAGTTTGTAGGTATTCATTTTTATATTATTCCATCCTTTTCAATTTTTCCTATATTTCTTGGAAGAATAGTAAAAGTTTGATCATTCCCGTATTTTTTAAAACTAATTTCACCATCATGGTTTTTCTGCCTCAATAGAATACATAAGGTTCTGTCATTCTCTTAACATAAAGTAAAAATGTTCTTAAAAAATAGCACTGAACATGGTAATCCACAACAAATGTTCTTGTATCATAACATTACAGATTTCAGGAAGCAATTAATGTGTGAGGAGATCATTATGTGGCATTGTACTGCACCAAAGAATACAATAATAGCTAAGAATGCAATATTTTGTTTGTCTTGAAACATGGCTACATTGACTCTTCATAACCAGAAATTTAGTTAGTCTAGTACTGAAATTCAAACCGACTATTCACCCCAAGACTACGTGTAGATATCTATAATCTTAGAGGTGATACCAGGAACGACTTGGACACGTACATTTCGAACATTGAGATAGCTACTACTGCTGGAGGAATTAAACCACAACGAACACCTTAATCTAATATGTTTGACCCGTCTAGAAGAAGAAATGGGAATAAAAAAAGAAATTTAGGTTATCTTACTGGGAGTGATACCGAAAGCTCGGCCGGCACTGGAATTTTTGGTCCAGCAGGAGATTGCTCTTTCTCTTTCTCGTTTCCTGATCGCCCCACAAGACCCAACCTTCTCTTCTTCCTGTTCAAATTCCAAACTTTCTTATCCCGGACCTTCCACATGATTCCGTTCCTAAAGATGACCTTCTCCGACTTCCAACCCGGATGACTAGTATCAATGACGGTTACATCGGTCCTCGAGCACGCCGACAAGTCCAAGTCCGTCGAACCCGTAGCGGTGCCCCGCTTCCTGCGCATCTTCGTTCGGTTCTTCTTGGCCTCGGCCACGCTGTTGTCCGCGCTGGAGGGAGGGGAGGTCACGGGGGGATCACGGCAGCCGTTGATGCTAGCGGAAATGGAGGGAATACAAACCCTAGGGTGGGACTGCTTCCGGGCGATCTTCTTAGCTTTGGTCGAGGCCGGCCCTTCCATGACGAAGAGCTCCGCAAGGACGCCGCCGACGAGATGGAAGATCTTCTGGCTCTCATCGAGTCCAGCTCCGAGAGAGGGAACCGGGTGCTTCTTTCGGGGGAGAGGACTGACGGCGGGAGGCAGGTCGAGGGCATCCGGGAGCAGGATTGCAGGAAGGTTAGGATTAGGGTTGGTGTTGGTTGGGGGATCGGGGTTGGGATCGGAGGAGAGGAAGTGGTCAAGGTGGTAGTGAAGGGGGAAGGAGAGGCCGCGAGAGCTGTGGAGGCGTTGGAGCCAATCGGAGGTGGAATTGGAATTGGAATTGGAATTTGCGTCGGCGGTGGAAGTGGAACGGGAAATGGAGCAGAGCATTTTGATTAGTAGTGGGAGGAGTTGTCGTCGTCCTGCGACTGCTAAATTGTAGGCGGTGAAAACTGGAAGGGGCTGTTTGTTAGGCGAAAAAAAAAGGTTAATGATTAATTAATGTAAATTTAATGTTTAATTACTCTGTTTAAAGATTGTATGTTATATATACTGTACACACAAACCAAAGCCAAAGGGAGTCCATTAAATTACGAGTCTTACAAAGCAAGCAGACTATTAGCCAAGTATATTCTAGTTAACTAACTCACATCAATTATCTACTGAATTTAGACAACATGGGATTAAAATTAAGGACAAACATCAAAAGGATATCGATTTTTTTATTAAAAAAATATTGGACCACATAACAGATAAATCTCGGATGATTCACCTGGTCCCATGAAAATTTTTTACCGGTCACTAGGGTAAATCAGGAAGTTACTTTAGTTGAGGATCAAACCGTGGATACATGGGATAGCTCTTATTCGCTCTATCATTCACCACAACCCTGGGGGTGATTTTTTTTTTTATTGAATCAACAAAAGACGCCCTATTTTGATTTTTTATGTAACACCATCTTATAAAATGATATAAATATCTTTGGACACATTGCATACTTTTGATGCACACGATCTTCTTATGTCCATCTAAATTAGATTACATTGTAGTAGTTACAAAATCATAGCTATTAATTGTGTATCATCTTAGTTGTAGCAGTTTCGAAAATGTAGTTGTTACAAATATAAGTTCAACTTTAATAGATCATAATTTATATTTGGATTAAAGCACGAGACACACAATATATCAAATCAAAACTTATTCAAAAATATTTGATTTGATCATTGTACATCTTGTGGTTCAACCTGATTTAAAATTATGATCTCTCAAAGTTAATCCAACGTATATATTGTAGCAATTATGAAACGGTAAGATCGTTACACGTGAGGAGGGGGAGTGAATTACGTGTATTTAAGAACTTATCTTTTCCAGATTTTGGAAATCTAGTGCGTAGCGGAAAATAAAGTAAAGAAAATACAAGTCGACTCTATTCGATTTTTTTTTTTATTTTGAGTTTTCGACGACTCCTACTTCAAGAACTAGGTCCGATAGAATTATCGATGGGTAATTCACTAATCTCTCTACCGGTAAAGCCCCGGCAAAGTAGTCAAGTACAAATTGATAGGAGGTGTAATAGCCCTACACTTCCTATAAACAGTAATAAAATGCAATAATTTAAACATTGCTGACGCTTAGAAGAATCTCGATCAAACTCAAGTGTTGGAGTTGGTCTTCCAATAGCGGTCGGTCGTAGACGAGTCGTAGCAGGGCCGCAACACGAAGACGAGGAAGTAGAACCAATGGCGAATCTAAACAAAATTTTAAGGGGATGCTTCACTGCTCGAGCTCGTCTTTCTCCTCACCCCTCCTATAGGCAGAGCGTTGGAAGCTTGAAACTGAGGTAGGGGGTATGGACGGATCCAAGAATTAAAATTGGAACGTGTTATAACTCAGGATAATCCTTGTCTGAATCAGTACGTATTTGGTCTCAAACAACTAAAGTGATAAGTATTGACGGAAAGGGCATTAGAAGTTTGCATCGGCCAGTGATGCAAGAGACCAAATATGGATTATGACAAGGATTATTGAAGTCAAGTCGGACTTCCAAATTGTCGGAGAACAAAGTCGTTGGTGAAGCTACCAGTAGAGGTGAAAAAGCAGGTGAAGCCATCGATGGAGGTGAAGAAGTCGATGATGTAGGAGATTCGGACGGAAGACCACGCAATAAAAACGTTGGGACCGATTAGAGTTCAACGATTTTGACAATGAAAAGAGTAAGTGATTTTGAGATTTATGAGAAAATGAAAAGTTCATTCGGTTCTAGATGACTCAGGAGGATTCAATTTTCTCTCTTGCTTCGAACTCCATGCAACGACCACGAGGAAAAGATGAGGGGTAAATTTGATATCTCATATGTGATTTCATAATTATTAAATTAAAAAAAGATAATGATGAATCAGGCAGCAGAGAAATTGAACCTGGGATGACCGATCCGGTTCCATGAAAGTTTCCCACCAATCACCAAGGTAAATCGGGAAGCGCTCCCAGGATTCACATCCCATTTGGAGGAAAAATTTCTACAAAATGCGCCGTAACTGAGGATCAAATCGCGAATGTCTGGGTTAACGACTAGTTACCCTACCGCTATACCATAGCCCCGGGCACTATTTAATGGCCTATGATCAAATTAATATATACGTGGAATGAGTATTTAGCAAATTTGCCTAAGTAGTTTAGGAAAATACCGAAAGATCTTTATTCAATAGTAGCAAAAATACCGAAAGATTTTTATTCAATACTAGCAAAAATACAGAGATTTTTATTCAATAGTAGCATTCCGCGCACGCGTTTTGCAAAATAAATTAGTATTTTTGACATTTGAAAATTTAACTTTTTGATTTTTAAAGTTTAATTTTGACTTTTTAAATTTTAAATTTGTTTTGTTCGAATTTTTAGGATTTGAATTTTTTATAAGAATTTATTTAGTTAAAATTTAAAAATTTATTTTTTTGAATTTTAAAATATAGTTTAAAATTATCTTTTTTGAATTTAATAAATTATTTTCTAAATTTTTTATTTTGGATTAAGATTTGAATTTTTATTTTTAAGACTTGTAATTATAGAGTTATCTTTTGAATATGTATTTTTAAAATTTATGATTTTATTTTTTGAATTTTAAGGATAAATAGTTAAAATTATTAATAATTTTAATTTTTTTCGATATGTAAAGAAAAAAACATTAATATAATTTAATTTTGAGTTTTACAAAATTAAATGAAAATTGATTATAAAAAACTAAAAAAAAATCATTCCGTTAATAATTTTAGCAAATATACAGAGGAAAGTCAAGGCTAATTCCAAACAATGTATGTTTGGAACAAGTCCTTCAAATTAAATAGGGATAAGAATAGATACTAATACTTGATCTTAGTTAAAAAGTTGAGAAAGGTATAAGTTATTATATCAAAATTTATCATATTTTATAATTACTCTTTGTCTAATTTAATTTATAGCTTCGGATGACTATTGAAAAAATATTTTTAATTCAATTCAAGAAAAATAAGACTTAATCAATCTAATTAGTAAGAACATGTTATTTTTTATATTCTGAATGTTTATATTTCATCAAAATTTAATATAATATATGAATACACATAAATTTTATAAAATAAATTATTATTTTTTGTGATTTGAAAATTTATCATTCTGATTTTTAAAGTAATTTTGATTTTTTAAAATTTAAATTTATTTTGTTTGAATTTTTAAAATTATTATAATTTTTAGGATTTGGATTTGTAAGATGAGAATTTATTTAGTTAAAATTTAAAATTTTATTTTTGAATATTTTAAAATATAATTTCAAATTAAAAATTGAAATTTTTATTAAATATGATAAATTATTTTCTAAAATTTTAATTTTATATTAGGATTTTATTTTTTTTTAAAATTTATAATTATAAATTTATCTTTTGAATTTGTATTTTAAGATTTATGCTTTTATTTTCTAAATTTTTATAATATGAAAAATAATAGTTAAAATTACTTTGAAATTATTTTTGGTATTTAAAAAATATTGATTTAATTTAATTTTAAGTTTTATCAATTAAAAGAGTTAGTTATTAAAGGTCCTGAATTTTTAATTAAATAGTAGAATAATAAGATTATAATGATTTTTAATTAAATTATAAAATAATAAGATTATATTTAAAAATTGATTAACCAATTTATTTGACTAATTCAATCTATAAATATCTCCTGCCCTAAAATTGATTTGCCAATCCATCAACTTCTCCGCCAGCGCCGCTTCGTCGGTTGGTGCTGAGCATGGACTACCTCAGCAATCTCCCCGAGCCCCTTCTCCTCCACATCCTCTCCTTCCTCTCCACCCACGACTCTGTCCGCACTTCCGTCCTCGCCCGCCGATGGCGCAGCCTGTGGGCCTCCGTCCCCGCCATCCGCTTTGATTTAGAAGATTTCCATCCGGAAGCCGTGTCGAGAGCCGACGAGATTGTCGATCAATTCATCGCCTCCCGCAGTGACTCTTCCACTGTTTTTTCTATTGATATCGACTTGGACCATCACTGCCGTGTTACCTGGATCGACTATGCCAAATCCCATGGTGCTCGAGCGGTGACCCTCTACCTATGCTATTATCCTCTGCAAACTCCTATATTCGCCACTCTGTTCAATTGGCCATCGCTCTTGACACTAGATTTATAATTCGACGCTGGTTGGCCTCGGGTTGTCATTCCTCCCGAATGCATCGCCTTGAGCAATCTCAAGAAGCTTTCCCTGACAGTTGGTGTATTCTCGGAGGAGTCCATGAGAAGGCTGCTCGCTTGCTGCCCTAACCTTGGCGAACTGTCGTTGGATGTATCAGAATGTTATGATGCCGCTGTCGAAATTGCATTACCGAATCTTCGCAAATTGTTCTTTACAGGCACTCTGGGCAAGACGCGTATCAATTGTCCGATTCTTGAATCTTTATGCATTGGAAGCAGTTCTTATCTTGAAGAGTTTCATGTCTACGCGCCCTCATTGCTCTCTGTTCATTTTGGTACACTTCGATGGTGCCATCCATTATCTTCGAGTCTATGCAATGTGGCGGAGCTAGGCATATCTCTTCTAAGTCTTCCTGCTGATCTGGTACGTGTTATGATCTCTTCTTCTTCGTTTTTTTTAACTGTAGGTTATCAATTCTTGTCAGATCTATTTTTCCAGAAGATTAGAACAGGAGACTTGTTACAGCTTTCTTTGAGTTTTGTCCTTTCAAAAATAGTGACTAGAGCAACCCCCAAAGATTATAAAACATATTAAAAATAAGATGAACAAATAAAATTGAGCGATCACTTGTGCTTCAATGCCAAAATCTTTAGGGCTTCAGCTCACATATAGGCTGAGTTCTATTAGATCAACTAAGAGGGGAAGACACAGAATTCTACAAAGAGTATAATGTATATTTTTGTGTCATTTTCTCTCCGCTCTCCTCTCTTTTCACTTACTTTCCACCTAAGTAATCCCAGCCCTATGAAAATTGTTATGATTTTGGATTTGACCCGTATTCAAATGCTTCTATTAAATTTAACAATTTTTGTGTAGGAAAATTTTTCTGACAATATGTAGTTGAAGCATTGAATCTCATTTAAATTAGCCCCCACAGGTTGGTTGCTGCAATAGGTCTTGGAGGAAATTCTCAATGGGTGGTTGCTCCAATTAAATCTAATTTTAAATAATAGTAAATTTGTATATTAAATATTTTGTTAAATTTTGCCAAGCTAAAACATACTCATTCAAGAAGTAGGGACAAGCAAGATATAGCTGTGTATAAATGATTTTTTTCTTCACGTCAAAAGATGTAACACTTTAACAAATAAAAAATTCACATGTTCACTACTTTAGCCGCTTGTTATATCTCCATTGAATGTTTACTTTTTCTTTTTTCTTTTTGGGTTTCAGGTGGAGGCTAAGTCTATGATAGAAAGTTTTAAATCGTTTCATAAAATTAAGAAATTGAAGGTCCATTTGCATCTTCTGAATGGTTTTACCATGCAATTGCTCTTTCTTTTCCTTTTAGAGACTCCAAATCTCCGCCTACTCCATTTAGTAGACGACAAAGATGAAAAGGTTTGTTGTTAGACATATTATAATTCTTTGTGCTATTTCTTGGGGCATCAGCTATGAAACTATAGCGGCTACAATTATAAGTTCAACTGTAATAACACATAACTTTTGATTTGGTTTGAACCATGAGATGTATAATATATCAAATCGAAGTTTGTTCAGATATCTTCGATTGGATATATTGTGTGTCTTGTGATTCAATTCAAATTAAAAGTTATGATCTTTCAAAATTTATCAAGTATACACGTTATAAAAACTACAAAATCATAGCTGCAACTACAACCCATAACTTTTGATTTAGGTTTAATCATGAGACGTAATATATTAAATCAAAGCTCGTTCAGAGATCTTCGATTTGGTATATTGTATGTCTCATAATTCTACCTTAATAAAAAATTATGATATCTCAAAGTTTATTAGCATACACGTTATATGACGAATTTTGTGACGAAAAAAGAGTAAATTTGTGTCAAATTTTAAAAAAACATAGAGAAAAATATTTTGCGACAAAAAAATTTTCGTTCCGAATTAGCCGTTGCCAAATTCGTCAATGAAGTTATGAAAATTCATCATAAATTATGTGACAAATTTATTTTTCATTGCAAAATTCTATGACGAAAACTAATTCATTGCAAAATTTTATGATTTCAAATCTATGACGAAAATAAATTTTCATCACAAATTGGTGACATTATTTTTTATCACAAAAAACGTTGCATATTTGCGAAGAAACTATGCGCTCTTGACCTTTAAAGCTAAAAAAAACTCTTTTTGGTTGCAAATCTATAATGAATATAGGTTTTCGTTGCACATCTATAACGAATTTGAATTCGTCTCAAATCTAGGACGAAATTCAATTCGTCACAAAATTATGATAAATAGTGTTTTACGATAAGTTTGCGACGAAAATATTTTTGTCGTACATTCAAATTTTTTTCACATAAACTCTCTATTTGTGCATTTGTTATGTATGCATATCATATCAAACCCTACACATCATAGGGTTACATCCAACACATCCTACAATTAACAACATTCCAACACATCCTATATTTAACATCCAATAATTAACATTGCAACACATCCTACAATTAACAACATTCCAACACATCCTATATTTAACATCCAATAATTAACATTGCAACACATCCTACAATTAACAACATTCCAACGCATACTATATTTAAACAATTAACATTGCAACACATCCTACAATTAACATTCAAACAATTAGTCATGTCCAAAATGAAGCTCAACATGAAACTATCATATCCATAACTATAAGTCATCTAATACATCGAAGTTCAACAACTATATAGGCCATATAATAAAAAATAATGTATCAAATGTTTCATAAGGTAATAAAAGTATCAAAAATAATGTATCAAATGTTTCATAAGGTAATAAAAGTATCAAAACATATATAATTAACATTACACGGATTAATAATAGTCAGGTCAAAAACATGCAAACACCTGACATATATAATATGTAAAATATCAAGATAAAATCAAAACATAAACATGTTAAAAAAATTCTAACATAAAACTTAATATGTACATAAAACATAACATGCTCGGATCTCTATTTAACTTTAACCGTCCTGCATGCCACCTTAACAAAAATATTGATCATACTTTGATCATATGTCACCTCCTCCCTAACGAATTTGTACAGATTTATTTTGTGCGAAAATCTTCTATATTAATTTGTTCCGTGCAAGAAAAAGAGGAGGGATTTTGTGAAGAACTCCCTCTGTCACATGGCTCGATAATTAATTTGTAGAGACTTTATTTCATGTGAGAAGTTTCTATTTTTTTTGTTTGTTCAGTGAAAAAAACAAGAGGAAGGATTTCATGAAGATCTCCATTGGTCACGTGTTCAGATTTATTTTGTGCGAGAAGCTTCTTCTATGTTTTATTTGTTCCTGCAAGAAAAAAGGGTTGGATTTAATTTGCGAAGAATTCTCTTGGTCACCTGCAGGCTCGATAATAATTTTTTTTTATTTGGTCAGTGCAAAAAACAAAAAAAAAACGGAGATTTTATGTAAAAACTAATGAATTAGGTAATATTGAATTTTGAATAATTTAATCTTATTGAAAATTTTCATCCACGGGTTAGGTAAATTAAAAAATATTCACTATAAACAATCTCTCTAGAAGTTCAGTATTTTCATAATTATGCATCCTAGAATTTTTTTTATAAATGTGTCATATTTAAGAATTGAATTTCAAATGTATGGATGATAATTTGATATTCATGTGCTAATCATAGTTTGGAAGCAGACAGAGAAAGCATAAGAAAAACTATCGATTTTGAAAGGATTCGTTTAGTTTTATATAAAATTTTGTGTAAAAAAAATCGAAAAATAACTCAGAAATTTAATATTCTATAACGGTGTGTTATTGAAAGGAAAAATTCTTTTAATTTATTATATTTGGGGACCGAAGCTTATGTTGTCGCATAATCCGGAAACGGACGGGGATTTTATGAAGCCGATCCCATGACTCGATAATTAATTTGTACGAATTTAATTTATTTGGTGCGAGAAGCTTCTATTTATTGTTCCGTGCAAGAAAAAACAAAAAGAGGGATTTTGCGAAGAATTCTGGGTCCATAATAATTTTTTATTTTTTATTTGTCCAGCGAAGCCAGCCGGTCACGTGCCTCGATAATGAATTTGTACAGATTAAGCGGTCTCAATCTTTTTGAAAATATTTATAAAATTTAAAAAAAAATTAAAAGAAAATTTTAAATGATTATGAAGTTTAAGATTTTTAATTTATGAGTGGAAATTTAAATTTATTTTTAAAAAAATAATCTGAAATGTCAACGATGTTGGAGATTTATTGGGAGTTTTTTTAATGCGATGAGATTAATAAATTTTTTTAAATTGAAAAAAAAATACCTCGAAGGCGTGGGTGACCTATAAATACCTACGGCCAACGGCCGTTGGCGCACCACTAGACTCACTCATCGTCCTCTCGCCATGGCCGGGGCATCGACCAGGCTCTTGAACTCCTTTCCTTCCCGTCCCATTGCCTCTCTCCTCCTCTGCATCTGGCCCTGGTCCAACGAGATGATGAGCAGCGTGCCGGAGAAGGGGGGAGCGGAAGATGTCCCGGCGCTCGGCAAATCCGATCCAGGAACGCCTCCGCCGTTCTGGATCAGCGACGTCCGAGCCGCCATTCCTGGCCACTGCTGGGTGAAGGACTCGTGGCGGTCGATGGGCTACGTCCTCCGTGACGCCTCCGTCATCGCCGCTCTTGCGATCTGCGCCGTCTACCTGGATAGCTGGGCCTTTTGGCCTCTCTATTGGTTCGTCCAGGGCCTCATGTTCTGGCCTCTCTTCGTTCTCGGCCACGACTGGTAAGTGCCCTTGCGATTTCCCTATTCAACATTTCGACTTAGACCTAACTAATCGACGCGGATTGCGGCTGCAGTGGCCATGGAAGCTTCTCCGACATCGCGTGGCTCAACAACACGATGGGGCATTTGCTTCACTCCAGCATTCTAGTGCCATACCATGGATGGTAACTGTTCTGGTTCCAACAAATTGACCTCTGTTTCTATGATCTGATGTGTAAATCTTAATTTTCCCCCCCTTGATAAACCAAGAGGATTAGCCACAAGATTCATCACCAGAACCATGGGAAATGTGGACAAGGATGAAGGTTGGCACCCGGTGAGCAGTTGTCTCTCGCTTTGAACAGTGTAAAATTTGTGTTTTTCATGGTACTTTATCCTGTTGTTTTTATTCTTCCCGTAAAGTTCCGTATATATTTTGATTATATTTCTGTTCTCAAGCTAGTACTTCATAGTCCATAATATCACATTTCTTAGCCTCAGTGAAGTAAATAAAAGGATTAGCTTAAGTGATTGGGAAATCCTTTAAAAGAAAAAAAAGAAGAAAGAGGGATTTTTTTTCTTTAACTTTGAGATTGTTGCTGCCTACGATTGAGAAGACTGTCAAACTATTATCCAGTTTCTTGGTTTGTTTGGCAAACAACAATAAACAATCAAATACCAGGAACAAATTCATGGTTAAACGTTGTGGCTTAATGTGTTTTTGTTATGATATTATCTATTTTGAGATTACGTCCTTATGAATTTATTTTTGGGCTCTGCCCAAAAGATTTCATTTCAATGAAAATATCTTTCATCTTATAATTTCATGATCTTTATCATGTATTTTTAATGTGAGACTTTATTGTAATCCCAACACGTACTTATCTTTTGAGTGCGTCTAAATCATAACATGGTGGGAAAGAAGCAGAAATAAAACCAATGGAGGTCTGGAGGATACTATAGCCACCGCACAATCGCCTGCTCTACCCCAGTTATGTAAGACACAAATTGATTATGGTTCAAAATATTCAGTTTCCATTGCGCTACTAAAATCTTGCCGCTCATCAGTCCTAGCACAGAAGATACAGTATTTCCTAGGACAACTTAATGGTGAGTGGTACAATCAACAAAAGAAACGCATTCATAAAGAGGTGCGTGGTGTTGCCCTGATACAATGACATAGCAGAACCTCCATGCGTGTGATGAAGGATTATTTCCTTTCATTCAAATGAACTATTATTTGCCTGTTTCCTGGAACAAAATACGGAAGGGGAGAAAGTAGCGATGGTAGAACAAATAATTATTTTGAAAAAATGGAGTAATTATTAATCTCAGAAAAAGATGTGAGCTCAAGTTCTTTCCCTTCTATCCTGGAACAACGTTTCAGAAGTCTTTCTTTGCTGCAGTTACCTGAGAAGATCTACAAGGAACTGAATCCAACGAGCAGAAAGTTGCGGTTTACTGTTCCATTCCCCTTGTTTGCTTTCCTCGTATACCTGGTGAGTCTGTTAAATTTCTTTAACCGTCTCTTTCCAGAGTCTTAACTTGACTTTTCCTCTTTGTTCTTATAATCCAAAAGATGTGGAGGACCCCGGGAAAGGAAGGCTCCCATTTCCTACCGAGCAGCAGCTTATTTGATCCTAAAGTTGAACAAGAGGTAGTGGTATCAACCAGGTGCTGGTCTGCCATGGTGGCCTTGCTTGTGGGTCTATCCTGGTTATATGGCCCCCTTCCGATGCTCAAATTGTATGGCCTACCATATCTGGTGGGTGCATCCACGGACTTAAAAAAATTATCAACAGAAATTGCTTAGAAATTTGATTTAAGATTGCACAAGTACTTTATTAACCTGCAATTCTTTTGATCAGGTTTTTGTTATGTGGCTAGATTTGGTCACTTATTTGAACCATCATGGCCATAGCCAGAAGCTCCCCTGGTACCGAGGCAAGGTAATTCGCACACCATTTCTTTGCCCACTGGGATTGCAGAAGGTTGATTGCTATAGTTAACTATAGCCAAGAAGATTAAAGCTCCAGTTGATCCCTAAGGCCTAGTCACCTTCCTCCATCTTTTAGGAATGGAGCTACCTGCGAGGAGCATTAACAACCATTGACAGGGACTACGGTTGGATCAATAATATCCACCATGACGCCGGAACTCATGTCATACACCATCTCTTTCCCCAGATCCCACATTACCATCTTATCGAAGCAGTAAGTTCTCCTCTCGATCTTGGGCTTATTAATTTTTCTCTGATGTACGCTACTTATTTTGCAATCAAATGAAACAATTATTAATTAGTTGGTCAAAATTTATCAAAAAAAGTGCTAATTATGCCCATGAACTAAACACACAAATAACTTTGCTGCGGACCATATTGCTTCAGACAAAGGCAGCAAAGTCTGTGCTCCGGAAGTTCCACCGAGAACCTGACAAGTCGGGGCCTCTTCCGCTGCACCTCGCGGGCATTCTACTGAGAAGCTTCAGAGCGGATCACTTTGTTAGCGACGAGGGAGACGTCGTCTACTACCAAACTGACCCTCATTTGTTTGGTGATATTAAACACAAATCCATGTAAAGGAAGAACATTCGGATCTCAATTATATATATATTTATATATTTTAAATAAGTATTTTGGTAAAGTGTGGCCCCCTTCGAGGGGTTCAAAATATCACGTATTTTGATATGATAAATAACAATTCACTTCTAATTCAGAATTCAGATATATAAAATGTCACGGGCCATGCAAATGTCATTTTTGTAAATACTTGTCATTTTATAAAATTTGGGAATGTTTTTAAATTACATCTTGTTTTGTGAGGCGGATCCGGATGGTGGACACAATGCCTGGTATAGATCCGACCCGTTTGGATGGTTAAGAACTACGAATGTGTGGAGTCACGCTTTTTCATTTTCACCGACTTTTGCAAACAATTCGGCGACGACGAAGAGGAAGACGAAGACGTTGCTACCACCGTTATCTCTCCGCTTCGCTTTTCTTGTTTGCACTCGCTACTCTTCTGCTCTGCACAGTCGATCGCCCAAACAGTTTACTGAAACTTCGTCGATCGATTTCTCGGTTCAAAGCAGGTTTCAATTCGATCACCACTCTCTCATTTACAATTCGATGATTATTTTTATAGAGAATTTATTTTTATTTTTGATTGGTAAGATTCCAGCAAAAGGGGTGGGAAGGAAGATTGTTATGGTTGTTCTGGTACCAAAAGTACCGGTTAGGGTTCTTTGTTCTTCGGAGAGCCATGTCCTCGTAGGGACAAGGAAATGAAGTGAAAGCATTTATCTAATTGTGACCTTTATGCAATCATTAAACTTGCAAACTATAGGTTTTCCCTGACGAGGAATGCCTGACTATTGTTCCTTTTAGGCTATGGGTTAAGGGCATATTGTTAAAAGTACGAAGGTGGAACTTTTTGGTTGAAATAAAATGAAACCGAAAACTTTTAGGATTGAGTGGCTATCTCTGCTCTTACAGATTATTAGGACAAATCCAGATCATCTAGTCCTTTGTGTTGAATCAACTAGCAGATGGCTCCTAGGTAGGCAGTTGCTTGGCCTTTCTTTCACTGAAATTAAAATATGTGCCTGCTGTCAAGATCCTGTTCTCTGGTGCCTGATCCTGAATTTTGTTAAGAAAAAGAATTTTTAAGTCACTCAGATATGAATCATTTACAATAAATCAACGCCTAGTCCAACAACCAGAGTATGGTTTTTGCATTACCTTTTGATCTCGACAATTTCTGATGGTTTGATCAATAACTAGGAATTGATGTAAAATACCAATAATATTTGTTGCTTTTTAAAAATGCTTTTGGCATGAGTCCATAATGAGCTAAAATAAGTTTGTCTCGGTGTATTCATCGCCAACTCATATTATGGGAGATGTTGTGCAGAAGCTAAGTAGGGAAAGATTGTTTTTGTTTCAAAACTCACAACCTCAACTACACCACCAACTTGCCCAATGACAGAAAAAGTTTGTGGCTGATGATGTATTCTAAAATATCCACTGTCTTGGAGTGCAATCGGAATTTTATCTCAGGATGGATGTTTATCTCAAATCTATCATATGTATGGATGTGTTGTAGTCCATAATGTAAGTGTGTGGTAGCATCTGATCTAGATCATTAGCCATAGTTGTCTCACTTTGATCTTACCTGGCTTGCCACTTAAAAACACTCCTTAATATTTTATTTCTTTTTTCGGATTATGCGTGACAGGTAATATGGCGATAATCAGAAGCAGTTTCTTCTTTCTAATGGGGACTGGTTGCGGAGTGTACATTGCCCAGAATTACAATGTCCCAAACATTAAGAAACTCATCAATACATATCTGTTTGTCGCAAAGCACATTGAAGAATCCTACAGGAAGCCTAAGAAAGATGATGATTAGCCAGCATAAAAGTAATCTTTTCCTTGGCGTTGATTTCCCACATTATCCATGGACACCTTACCTGAAGAATGGTTGAAGATCACTAGATTTAGCTGATCATGATTTGACAAGATAATATACTTGCACCTTTATCTTTCTGAGCATTTGTGCTATAGTATGCTTCATTCAACCTGCTTTTTGTTGCAGAATTTGCATGACATATATTAATAATTCAGCACAGCAACACACTTTGCACAGATGAAGAATTTGAGCATCACGCTGTAAAATTATCGTTAATTGTGAATTTCATATGAATCTTGTGCCATCTCGATGACAATTTGAAATTTAGCAGTGGTTTTGCTCCTCATTTATCGATGAATGCTATCCATTGCAAACTTTTTCCCATTTTCAAGTGTAATTATGATGCGTTGTCAGAATACGTCAATGCTCTTCAATGACATCTAGATCATTATATGCATTTGTTTTGTAAGTATGGAATGGCATTGATGGTGTATCTGCTTCATATTTGGATGCGATCATACTATACCACATCATCATGCAAAAGTGTAGGAAGGCTTCATCAAAGTAAACATTGCATTCTAGACAGTTGCCTCAGCTCATCAGCACGTTGTCAACTGCTACCCCAAGTGCCAGAGTTCATGCAGCTGCATGCTTGCTGTTTTTTTCACGCTGTTGGCAGTTCGGATCCTCTGCGACGCTGCCTTCTCTGCACCTCTGCGTCACTCACTAAACAACAAAGCTTCTCACGCGAGGAGCACGTGAAGAAGCCAGCGCCATTCACTTAATCACAAGGCAGAAAAGTTTCTTCCCGCACTTCAGTTCACGCGAGCCCTAACCCTCACCGTTTTTCTTCCCTTCTCGCCGCCGACTCCATCCTGCCCTCCTCCTCCCTTCTCCCTTCACTCAATCTCGTGTGTCCTAACCCTTCTCGCCGTCATCGCTCCATCTCTCGCAAAGGCTCGCGTCGCCCTAACCCTTCTCCCCGCCGGCGACCTGCCCTCCTCCTCCCTTCTCGCCGCCGACGACGAGAGCCCTAACCCAAGCTGCAGCTCGTTTCCCTCCTCCTCACCCAGAAAAAACCTCTCACACAGAAAGCGAGCCTTTGCGGGAGCCGCCGCCGAAGGGCCTTCTCGCCGCCGCTGACTACCCGACGAGCCCTCCTCCTCCCTTCTCGCCGGCGACACTACCCGACGAGCCCTCCTCCCTCCTCCTCACTTCTCGCCGCCGCCGAAGGGCCTTCTCGCCGCCGCCGACTACCCGACGAACCCTCCTCCACCCTTCTCGCCGCCGACGACCTGCCCTCCTCCCTTCTCGCCGCCGACGAGCTGCCCTCCTCCCTCTCCTCCTCCCCGAGCCCCTCCCCCGCCAACGATTGTAAGTTAGCATGCATTATAGATGTGTTAGGCATTTAGGTTCATTAAGGTCTATGTTATCTTTTTCTGCAATTTCATGTTAGTGTATTTTGGCAGTAATCAGCAATGTGATTTTGGACAGCATTTCAGGTCGTTCTTTGCATCGACGAGCATCACCAGCTCCGATCCACCTTCTCCAGCATTGAGGAACCCACAGTCAGGTAAACTTAAGTACTGCTGGATGGGGTTTGACGGACAAATTGTGAGTTTAGCCTTTGCTTGAATTGCATCCTTCCTGACCAGGAAATAAATAGAATGTTAGCGATTGATATTCTTCTAGTCCGTTGATGATAATTATGGGATGATTTGATAAATTGAATTAAAATCTTATTGCATAAATTTGGCATGCTAAGAATTGTAAAAAGTATTCAATGTGATTGGTAAAAGATTCATGAAATGGAAGAAATATTATTATGCAGCTTTCTCTGACAATATTCAAGATTTGTATCTCCAACCTGATTTTTGTAATTAACAATATTGAATTCAATAATATCACAACAGGATTGAAAACAAACTATAGAGATAAAATCTTAAATTGATACAGCATAATACCAATATCACGATGTGTGATGTAACTTGATTTTTTATTAAATACATAGTTTTTGAAAAAATGGTTGATACAGCATAAAACCAATATCATGATATGTGATGCAACTTGATTTTTTATTAAATACATAGTTTTTGAAAAAATAGTTGATACATCATAAAACAAATATCATGATGTGTGATGCAATTTGATTTTTTATTAAATAAATTCTATTGTTTTTTAAAATATGGCTGACATCATTTTATGTCATATCAACTACATTTTAGAATGCTATTTGAATAAGTTTACTTTTATTTATTTTCTTTTTAAAAACTTTGTCGTTTGTAGGGGACTGATGTTTCTTTAGTTCCAAAATTAATAAAATTAAAAAAAAATTATCCTTTTGCTATGCTACTAGTGCTGTTAGTTAATTTTACAAAGCATGAGACATTTTCAAATCACCCTTATGTTTCTGGTGATAGTGTTAACTGTGTTATCGCAGAGCCATGCTTTATTTTTGTTTGTTTTTTTAGAAGATTTTCATATTTGGGATAATCTCTTGTAGAGGGTAAAAGCCATTTTTCCAGATGCTGGATTAGCTGCTCTTCTGAAATATTAGTGGAAGGATGCAAAATTTGGTTTCTTCAGGTATTAATTCTCTATTTTACATTCAGTTGCTTCTGCTTGAGAAAAATGACAAGCCTAGATTTTCAATAGAAAACAGATACTATTATTGTCATACACGTGTCATTCTAATAGAAAATCATGAAGTCACATGAACTTTTTTTTTGACAATATATTTATCTAACAATGAATAGAACTTTGTGAATATCTATGCCAAATTTTCAGGTTGATCTGAATATATATTTTGGATTGAAAATGGTTTAATGGAAATGCATATAATGAAACAACTGGATATTAACTAATATAAGCTTGTTTAAACATAAGGTGCACAATTGATGTCTGCTGAATATTGAGATTATTTTGTCATGTACCATTCATTAATGTTGTCGTCTTAGGCTCTACCTACTCTGCCTGCTACAGGATCTAGTTGTTGATTGTCCAGGATCTAGTTGATCAAAACTTTGTGAGGACCGTGGATCTGAATATCTTTTTAAATTGATTTTGTTATTTATTCCAGGCAATTAAACATCATATGCCATTTGAAAATTTTCATTATTTCAAGTTCTAGCAAATTAAAAATTATCATTCTATAATAATCTCATCAGATTATTCTAATGGTCTATATCAATTGAAACAGATTAGAAGCGTAGCTTTAGATTGGTGGTAAAATGGTGAGTAGTTTGATTTAATTTCAGTTTGAAAGTCGAAATATGTAATTTATGTTATATAAATATCATTAGTGTTTTTATTGGTTTTTTGTTGTCCCCTAATATAGCCGAAGACATACGTTGTTTTTATTGGGCGAAACCCTGGTATTTATGACAGTTGGGAGGAAGCACATTTACAAGTTGATAAATATAGCGGTAATTCCTACAAATCGTTTCAGACCAAGGAGCAAGCAATGAGAGCTTTTGATGCTTATAGAGAGAAACAACATGCTTCCTTTAACCCTAGAAGCCAAAAAAGTTCGAACTCAAGTTCGGGATCAACTTCAACTGCCACTACTAGTTCCAGTCAAAAACTGAAGCAAAGTGAAGAACTGGCCAAGTTAATGGATGCTCAGTTACATTTAGCTAAAGAGTATCGTGATAATGCATTAAAGATTGCTGAGATTTACGATGATATGAACAAGAAAGCAGATTGATTGTATGTTGATGATTAGTAGACTTTTAGCAGGATGAATGTATTGAACTGAAAGTGCTAGTGGTTTTTTTGCCACCTCCCGTACTTGTTCCTTCGTTGCTGTCTATGCTAGCTTCTTAAACATGCATGAAAGCCACAGTTGAGAAGTAGAAAATTGAAGTAACAGAATCAAAAGAGGAGCAGATTGACCATGGAGAGGTGATCCTGTAGTTTTTTCGTGGTGTTTGGTGCTTGTTTGACAAGCTAAAAGCCAGCTCCGCCACCATACCGACTCAGTCACTCAACCACAAGCAGAAGCAAACAGCTGCAGCAT
This sequence comes from Boesenbergia rotunda, assembly GCA_024364735.1. NCBI lineage: Eukaryota > Viridiplantae > Streptophyta > Magnoliopsida > Zingiberales > Zingiberaceae > Boesenbergia > Boesenbergia rotunda. The sequence goes on from JAGFNQ010003908.1 coordinate 24,878, forward strand.
CTGTAGTCGGCACTGCTATCAAAAATGGGATCAGCTTCATTTGTCGATATTACTCTCCTTCTACCTCATTCTCAGTGTTCTTAATAGATAGAATACGTCACAGCGCCATCTTCCGAACTGCAGGTGAAAGTGAGGTATCAAACACCAGCATCTTAGTGACCCTAATCAGTCAAATGAATTAGGATCAAGCTGAATAAGGGGCAAAAGATATAGCTTTTGGTGTGCTATCACCTCTCCTTTCGTCCTCCATACCTAGACTTACTGTCGAAAATCCACTGAGGCAATTCATCAAATAGCTAGCGAGCGACAGCTAAAAAAAGATGAGCGAGCCAATGGCGCACGATTTCATGGGCACCATAGACTCATTCGCCCAACTCCCCTTCAGAGGTGCTAACACAATAAGATATGCAAACACAATAATATAGCAACACAATTATATACATATTTTTTTTCACGTGCTAGAGTCAAAAGGGAACTTCATGCAAACGGTTAGACCAGAATTTGTAGGCTTCCCAGTTCTTACAAATAAAACATAAAACATGATATATTTAGAGTTGACAAATACCAATCAAAATCACATTAACCTAGTTAAGCTTAGAGGTAAAATGGATGACACCATCCAAGGCAACCAACACACAAGTCCTGGCTAACATGTCAAAGTATCGAATACAGTCTTCAATTTCGAGAGTAACTGGGATTTGAGAAGAAAGCATAAGCCTCTTGTTTCCAACAAGCACCAACGTGAGTCCTCCAATGTTGGCACTAACTCCAGTGCTAGGATGCACCTCAAAATCCATCTACAGCAATAGAGGCAAAGTGAAAATATAAATTAAACTTAGTTTATTTGCAACAAACTGAAATTGCAAAAATCCATCTACAGCAAACTAAAATTGCAAACTGTAATCTATAGACTTGAGACAAAGTGCTAATAGTGACAAACTAAAATTGCAAAAATCCATCTGCAGCAAACTGTAATCTATAGACTAGAGACAAAGTGCTAATAGAGGCAAACTGTAATCTCAATGCCGACTGTATGATCAACAAAAAAAAACAAGACAACTAGTATGATCAAGAAAAGTTAAGAAAGAAGTACGCAACCTATATTATCATGTTATTATCTTAAATTTAAGTCATTCATACTCATAAACAATCAAATCATAATAGCACCAAACACATAACAACAATAAAATATAACAACAAACAAAAACAATAGTACCTAGCTGAACTCGAGCAACATTTATTTTTTCCAGCCGAACTGGCCATGCTTCCCCATAAATTTTCCATGCTTGAACTTGCCATGGCCGAATCCGTGGGAATGCATTCCATGCCCGTAATATCCTCCTGTATACAGAATATGCTCACATATAAATATCATGTCACCTTACCTCTTAATATGAGAATGTTGGTAATAAAAAATGAGAATCACCGTGGTGTGGAGCTGATGGACCAAGATACCCAGCGAGTGGATATCCAGAAGGTGGATAATCAGATGGAGGATATCCAGAAGGTGGATATCCAGCTGGGGGATATCCGAAAGGTGGATATCCAGCAGGAGGATATCCTGATGGAGGAACAAATCCAACAGGCGGTATCCAGCACGTGGTATCTAGCGCGTGGTATCCGGTGCTTGAGGAAGTCGCCTGATAATAATCACTGACAAAGTTATTTATTTTTGTTGTGTAAATGGTGGAAATTGAGACAACTATAAACCTGAGACAGTTATGTAATTGGTGGAAATTGAGCTTCTGGCGTAGGCTCTTCTATATCCTATTAAAAAAATAAAATTAATTAATTCTAAATGATTTTTTAAATATAACACCAAATAAAAAATTCAAATATTAGTAAAGATAAAACCTGAACAATTGTTGGATTTTGTTTATTTTTGCTTGCCGCATTTTTTTTCTAGAAGAAGTTTCTATGCCTCGTTGCAATCTCTTGCCTGAAATTGTTTTCTTCTTGGGTTTAATTCCTTTGGCTGAAACCTGACTGTTTTCTTCTAGAGATTGAACTAACTCAGTAGCTTCTTGGCTAAAGTTTGATTGGTGGACATTTGCTTCAGTAACTTGTAACTTTTTGTCCACCATCTTACACAAGCTAAGCATACCATTTTTTACATCCATGTATGTGTCATCTCTGTCTGCTGCCTTGTTATGCAATTGAATAGATAATCCAGACAAATCCCGATATCGCATATTTCGAAGAAGTTTTGGATCCAAACCATCTGTGTTCACACTTGAAGTACTACCTCCAAAGTATCCGTCTTTTGCATTTCTTGTCCATCTTTTCAAAACATACTCATTTGGGATCTTCCTGATATTTTGCATAGAAAATATTTTCAAAATATGAGAACATAACATCCCAGCAAATTCATATTTTCTACAGCTACAACTGCACTGGATGTTTTCACAAGATGAATCAAGTGTAACTATATGATGGCACTTCTTTTTGTGCGAACTAACTTTGTATGTTGCATGTGATCCAACAATCTCATAAATTTCTACATTAGAATCATGATATTTATACCACTCTTGTTCAAAACACTTGTATACCTCAGGAGTATAAGTAGAACTCGCATGTTGTAATATTTCCACTGGATACAATAAACATGGAACACTTGAATTTGATCTAAAATCAGCTTTTAACTCTTCATATCGACGATCATCAAGCAATCTCTGGAAGTGATGGAAAAAGTCTAAAAACTTATGCTGATAAGAGACATATCTTTTCAAAACACTATTCATGCTCTCACTTCTTTGGGTTGTAGTCATATCCGCACAAAACATTTGTCGTCCATATACTAAAGCCCATTTTTCTTTTATGCGAAATAATCGTCTCAACCAAGCATTCTCTTCAAGTCCATACTTTGTCAACATTATGTTCCAAGCTGAAATAAAATCTTCCTCTTCATCAAAGTCATATATACACGAGGAAAAATCTTTAGCAAACTCTTTGAATTGAGAAAAAACTCCACTCAAATGAATTGCGGCATTTTGATAAATGTGCCAAATACACAAACGGTGATGTGTTTCAGGCCATTTGGAAGCTAAAGCCCTTGCCATTGCAGCATCTTGATCAGTAAGAATGGTTGTTGGTGTTTTCCCTGACATAGCTCTGGTGAATGTATCAAACAACCACTCAAATGTCAAAGCAGTTTCATCATATAATAAAGCTGTACCGAAAATTATGGATTGCTTATGATGATTAACACCTACAAACAATGCAATTGGACGACCTTCATTGTTCTTCCTGTAGGTTGTGTCAAAGCAAACAACATCTCCAAAAATGCTATAATCAGCTCTCATCTTAGCATCAGACCAAAAAATATTTGTGATCAAATCATCTTCATCAACTTGAATAGCATCAAAAAAATTAGGATCATTGGACAGCATTTTTTGTAAATATTCAAGTACACCTCCTGTATCCCCAACTCTCATATGTCCTGTTCTTTTGGATCGTAAGTAATTCTTATAATCTTCAGGAATAAACCCTAAATTCTCCCTCCCACCTACTTGTCTCACCATAAGATCATGAGATGCTTTTGAGGGGATTCCAACCTCACATGCCATCTCAATTTGTATCGCTACATCAGAAGAAATGTTCCTATGAGATCTGTAGAGATGTGTTTTGTTTGGGCTTGAAAGATAGTGATTATGCTCTTTAACAAATTGCACAACTCTAAACTTGTCATGATTTCGACAACTAATCTTCAGTTTAGCATCACAACCAAATCTTGTTTCAGGACGATGTTCTTTCACATAAATATCACGCTTGTCCTTTCCCCTTTTACCTTGTGCGCAACAACAAAATGTCTTGTCAATTAAATTTCCAGATCTATCACTATGGGTTGTTGTCTTTCTTATACCAAATCCAACTTGCTTAGCATATTTCAAATAAAAATCATACGCTTCTTCTTCTGTTTGAAATTTCATACCCATTTTTGGCACAAAATCTTCTGTGATTAAACAAACAATGCAACCATACCAATCAACAATGCATATATTTAATCAAATTCTATAAAATTCGAGGTATATAAAGTTGAATATAGTCCAAATATGAATCTCATTACCTTCATCAGCCCTATGGACTCCGATTGCATCCAAATACTCTTCAATTGTTTCATCAAATTGCAACCTACGGCAACTTGTAGATTCACCCTCCATAATCTGTGATTAAAGAAGCCTTGTTCAGAATTCTAAAGATCACACAGTAATAATGATGACCAAGTGTAAATAACTAAAAATTACTACATTAAAAAATTACTACTAGCAGAAATGTAACAGCTCCTCCAGGACAAGCTGATAACATATGACGTGTGCTTTCTTTGACAGTTTGCAGTCCTTCTAAAACACGTGCAATTTTCCCACATTTTGACATGAGTGGGAACTGAAGGCCCAAATACATTCAGATATTGTAACTGACACCAATTGATAACCAAGACAAGTAATCAAAGAAAGATAAAAAACATCATGCTGGTAGGAAAAAAATAATAAAAAGATCCTATGTTTCTACAATTTTAACTTGTACCACAAAACATTTACAATAATATTGAGGAATGCCTCTGCGTTCATAGTTATTTTGAAACATTTGCAATATACGGCAAATTGACAGCATTCAACTGTTCTACAAGCTCCTACAGTTGTTTGGTCTCGCAGTAAGTAAGCTAGTTCCATAGGACTTCCCACCAATACATGGGATTTGAATCCATATAACGACATAGTTAGAAGGGGTTTACCCTTATCACTACTGCTCCCCAAAGGGAAAAGTCTCACATTGAATGTGGTGTGAGGACACCTTGTGGTCGAGACCAAACAAAAAAAAACTTTCATGCATGTTGCTCTACTCCATGTTACTTGCTCCATTTACAAGTTAAACCTCATTAACATGTGGAAAGCATACATCCTTTTTTTTTATTACATTTAAAACCAAGTTATTCCTATTGTTTCATATGGTCCACAAAATATAGCTTTTAATCTATATCTGGATACTTCAATTGCAGAATAGTAGTACAACAAGCTGACAATTCCTTGTGCTCTAATGATTCTTTTCTAACTTCATGTTTTTTAAATGAGATGTTTAAGATGTAGTGGCAATTTGTTTCTCTAATGAAAACAATATATATTGTAAACATTCATTATCTTGAATAATTAAGTTGTATGCTACATAGACAAATTTTTCATGTATGGACTGAATGAAGAGACGAGAATGAAAGAAATAGAAAATGTTTCTTAGACACATGAAGGATAAATTGTTGGATGGTTACCTTATGCAGATGAAACAATTGCCCCTCTACTTCAATAACAATATCACTTGGGATCCTTGTTTTAGAGAACCTACATAGCATCAAACAATTACTTCATATAAGTTGAATACAAGCTCTGGTTGAACAAAATTTTGTATCGTACATTTCTTTCGATCCACATTCATGTAGATAAAAGTAGAGAATTCTTACAATCCAGTTGAAAATAAATTGTCAGGGGTTATGATCCATATCTTACTTAAAATCAGCAAAATGTATCTTTTTTAAATATTTATTTGTAAGCTTTGTCGTTACCTTCTGCGATGCGCCCGCAAGGAGGAGGGTTCGGGAAGGGCTCGTCGTCGGCGGCGAGAAGGGAGGAGGAGGGCTCGTCGGGTAGTCGGCGGCGGCGAGAAGGCCCGTCGGCGGCGGCGAGAAGTGAGGAGGAGGGCTCGTCGGGTAGCTGTCAGCGGCGAGAAGTGAGGAGGAGGGCTCGTCGGCGGCGGCGAGAAGGGAGGAGGAGGGCTCGTCGGGTAGTGTCGCCGGCGAGAAGGGTGGACGAGAGGATCGTCGTTGCCCACAGTGAGAAGGGAGGAGGACGACGCAGCGCTGCTAGGGTTAGAGCTTTTTTGCTGTGCGCAGAGGGGAAAGGCGATGGCTAGTCGGGTAGTGTCGCCGGCGAGAAGGGTGCGACGAGGCCCACAGTGAGAAGGGAGGAGGACGATGCAGGGAAGGCTGCTAGGCGAGTAAGTGCGCTGCTAGAAACACGTGCTCCTCGCGTGAGAAGCTTTGTCGTTTAGTGAGTGGCGTAGAGGTGTAGAGAAGGCAGCGTCGCAGAGGATCCGAACTGATGGATGAGTGGTTTTGGACAGAAAAACGGGAAAAATGGGAGACAGGTGATCTCATCTGTCGGGAAAGACAGTGACGTCTGACGGAGTTTTTGTGGCATGCGGTTGTCCCTTTTCTTGACTTTTGCTTCACCTCCTCGATCTCTCAGAGTGTTTTTTTTTTCAATCGGTAAATAGTCTTTAAATTCCTAATCAGATCTTAAATTTTATCTTCAATTTTTATATAAAAAAAATTATTTCAATCCCTTCTATTTATTTAAATTTACTAATATATACTGATTTATTTAATTATTTTTATTATTTTTAAATATAAAAATCTAAAATAAAATCTATTTTCGGCTAAATTTAGTATCATATAACTAAAATCTATTATATTTCTTATCAAATTGGGTATGATCCTTTTTATAAATCAAGTTAATCGAGAATTGATCAAAGATATCTATAATTGATTGGAGTTACTCCAATCGATTAAGGTAATCGATTAGGAATTGATCGGTAATTGATCAGTTATATTTGTCGGAAGAGAACATCATCCTTATTTTTATAAATATAAAAGTCTAAAAATAAGTATAATTCTTCTTAAATTCAGCATATTTAAATTAGAATTTAATATTTTTTCGAATAGAGCATAATTTTTTTCGCTTGATCAATTAATTAGAAGTTCATATCAATCAATTAACTTAGGATGAATCGATTAAGTCATACTCAATTTGATAAAAAAAATATACTAGATTTTAATTAAATGATGTTGAATTTAGGATGAATTATATTTTATTTCAAATTTTTTGAACCTAAAAAAATTAAGGATAATTCGGTAAATTAATAGTTGAAACACATAAACTTTTGTATATAGAGAGTAAAAATAAATTCTTTGTGACGTAGGGATTGAGAAAAAAAGTTAAATTTATATGTAAAAAATTTAGGATAATTTTCCCTTTTTTCATTCACCTGTGCTCCTCATTTCTTTTCTTCTTCCGAGTCACGGTCACAAAGAATCGTTCGAGAAGGATCAGTTGGCTGTCAATGGACTTGGGATTGTCTGCTTAATCCTTAAAAATAATAATAATAATTATTATTATTATTATTATTAGGATACAGATTTTCCAAGTTTCAAATTTAATAGTAAATTAACAATTCTAATATTAAAATTTTAAAAAGATTTTTATATTTCTAAAGTTAGACGTTTAACTTTTTTTTTTTAATTTTAAATTTTAAAATTAACAATTTTAATATCATGTAATGGAAGCTATCTTAAATCCTTTTTTAAAAAAAATTATGGTTGAATACTATAACCCAATTAAGATAGTGAACCCTAGGGGTGTGTTTGGTTCAAGTTATCATATATAACCTCGGTTATGTCATTACCAAGTAATCACATAACCAAGGTTATGGGGAATGAAATATATCCTGAAGTTGTTTGGTTCAATTTAGTAATCTCTAGACTAAAATTGTAATGATTATTTTCATCTTAAATGTAAATATTCGAGGATAATTTTGGAAATATAAGTTTCATAACCCCGGAATCAAGAAAAATTTTACTTTCCTAAGGTTTTCCTATTCCTGGTTGCATGCCCCTTTTGCTGACGTGTTGGGCATCAATCATTACTTGGGAATCGCTAATTATCTAAACCAAATAAGATTTTTGTTGATAACCTTGGATGGATAACCAAGGTTATCAAAGATAACCCCCAACCAAACGCACCCTAGGTGTTTTCGATTTTTATGTTTTTTAGATTAAATACTATAATCTAATTGGGAAGGTGAACCCCAGTGGTTTTCGATTTTTATTTTTTTTTAGCTTAAATACTATAACCTAATTGGGAAGGTAAACTCTAGACTAAAATACAAAAATGTTAACTTTGGGATTAAAAATGTCTTTTCAAAAGTTTGATATCAGAATCACTAATTTAGTATAAGTTTGGTATCCAAAATATCTTTTCCTCTATAAAAATTTAAAAGTTAATGACAAAAAAAAATGACCTTTACAAATGTCAAAAAAAAATGAGAAAAATATATTTTGGGTACCAAACGTGATACTAAATTGGCGACTCTAATACCAACTTTTGAAAAGACTTTTTTAGTCTCAAAGTTAATAATTTATTTTTATTTTAGTCTAGGTTCACCTTCCCAATTTAATTATAATGTTCAAGCTAAAAAAAATTAAAATTCGAAAACCCTTAGTGTTCACCTTCCTAATTGGTTCATAGTGTTCAAGCTAAAAAACAATTAAAAATCGAATACCCTTGGGTTCACATTCCTAATTAGATTATAGTATTTAAGCTAAAAAAAATAAAAATCGAAACCCCCTAGTATTCACCTTGACAATTCGGTTATAGGATTCAAGTTTTAAAAAAAATTAAAAATTAAAAATCCTTATGATTCACCTTCTCAATTGAATTATAGTGTTCAAATTTAAAAAAAAAATAAAAATAAAAAACTCCTAAATTTACCTTCCCAATTAGGTTATAGTGTTCCAGCTTAAAAATTTTAAAAATAAAAAACCCCTAGGGTTCACATTCCTAATTGGATTACAATGTCCATTTCATGATATCAAAATTGTTACTTTTAAAATTTGAGATTAAAAGAATGATAGACGTCTAATTTTGAGATTATAAAAATCTTTTTAAAAATTTATTGTCAAAATTATCAATTTAATATTAAATTTGGGATATAAAGATTCCATGCCTCCAAACAAAAAAAAAAAAAATATATATATATATATATATATATACTTTCAATTACTTTCATGAGAGTTCATAAAGCCACGTGGAAGAAGAATCTACATCAATGTCACCTCAATCTTGGGTGAGTTACATGGGCAATCGTACGAGCAGAGCAGCTCCTCTTGACTGACCACACTAACAAACCTTCATATCGACAGTGACAACCATTGGTATGTACTACTGATTTTTTCTAGTCAGTTCGATATCACTCTCTTAGGACCAATTAGCGGGTACTAGCCCTACATATGCCTAAAGGCAGTCAGGCTCTTCTATAGCAGACCCTTAATATGACCGTCCGACCCCAAACTGTTCAGGCTCCCATGGTCAAGAATGGGCTCCGATCAAACATCTTGAGTCCTACTAGGTCGGTGACCTGATCAAATTTAATCGATCGGCATCACAGATGAATGAGCATCTGGCCACACTGTATCGCAATGCAACATCTTAGGAGGTGCTTGGTGCTCGAATGGTGTCCTCTGGCCATTGAATGTTGCAACACTGAACTAAGTCAACAAACATCACACCCTCCAATCTTATATTTGTTAGTGTAATCGATCCAAATTTGATCGGGTAGATCATGGGTTTTAATATGTGTGCCAATATGATTAAGTTAAGTTTTCATGTTGATTTGATGTGTGTGTTTGAGTCTTGCAAGACTTGATGAATCACACATGAGGATTAACGGAATGAAGCATCCGAGGGACGAGAGCCGAGAAGAGGACTTCAAAGGGTGAGTCGAGGGAGTAGACTTCAAAGGCATACCTAAGAATGACATGGAGACAAGCCGCGAGCTTGTGTGCGCATCCGAAGGATGAGACCCGAAGGAAGAGAACCACAAGGGGCAAGCTAAGGAAGTGAATTTAAAGGCATACGCAAAGGGTGAACTCCGGAGAGGTTGAGAGTGAACTTGTAAGTAGGGCAGTCGACTAACAAGAGAATCAGTCGACTGGTACTACTGAGAGCGCACTACAGCAGTCGACTAGTATGGTAACCAGTCGACTATCTTCTGTAAGGTCGAACAACTGAAAGCAGTCGACTGGCCCTGAGGGCAGTTGACTGGTCTATTCGAAATCCAGCAGTTGGCTAGACACCAGTCGACTGACCCTGAGGGCAGTCGACTGGTATCGGAGCTGAGCTGTTTGTTAATAGCTCTCTCCTTTATTTAAGAGGAAGCTTTGGGATATGAAGAGGTTACGAATTATGATTGTTAAATCCTCTTCTAAGTGCCCAAAACTTTCATAGCCTATTGACTTCCTCATACTCTAAGTCTCATCTTGTAAAAGAGGAAGAGAGTATCTTATGAGGGTTTCTCCACCTTCAAGCTTGTTTGAAAAGGAGAAGAGTATAGTGAAGCTTTATTGTGTGGGTGTGGATCCTTGAATTAGTCACCTTAAGGAGGTGGAGACCAAGTAAATCAAGGGAGTTAGCATTGTTTTCATTGTTAATTGATTTTGTTTATCTTGTTTTTGTGCTTTAGCTAACATTCTTGTAGACAAAATCAAAGTGAAGTTATTCACCCCCCTCTAGCCAAATGCAAAGGTCCTAACAATATTCTCACTCTTTGCATAATATTTTTTTTATCCTAACTTGAATAGATTAATTTTAGAGATGATCAATTCAATTTCATAAATTTTTTTTATCGACTATCAAGATAAATCAGGAAATGCTTGTGCTTTGACATCCAACAGGCAATGTTTTTAGTTCTATTATCCCACCGAAGAAAAATCACTCTTATAATACCCCGTAGTTAGAAATCGAACCTTAAATACTTAGTTAATCATTAAAATGTCTTACTACTACACCATAACACCGGGCTCCCTCTTAGCATAATATTCTACGAAGTATCATACGATAATCCCAGTCGCCAAATAAGGCCGACCCTATGACTATTTGTAGAGAGATAAATTAGAAAACTAAATAAACCACCATATGAAAGGATATTTCTTCATGTTTCATCAAAAATCGACTTTTACTTCGTTCTATAATTCTATTATGTGGTAACCAACTCAATTAAGTCGTGAGATCCCCTCTTAGCATAACATGGTGGAAAAAGGTGATTCACTCACCCCCATTATTCCCATCAATCCTTCCCAAGCTTAATATGAGGAGGTAAATCATGGGACTACTAGCTCGGATGTTGTGGCTAGCGTATGGGAAGGTGAGCATACTGACTTTGTCAGATTTTGCCTCTAGCTTTAAGATGATAACACCACATACGTTAGCCATTAGTCCATCCTATGAGATCCAAACTATCAATCATTTGAAAATAAAATAGATAATTAACTTTCTTACATGAACTTGACATGATATCTACGCTGCACTCTGACAAAATTCAAGATTCTAATGCTACATCATTGAACAGACATCAAGCTCTTCGTCTATCGTGGAAGGTGATTAGGTATAAATTATAACAACCCTTTAACACTTAATTCACCTATCCAAGTCTACACTAAGATTACTGTTCAGGAAGGAGTCGACAACGATGTCCAGTCTCCGGGGGTCTGCCCATGTGGAAGTCTTTGTGGAGGAGAGGGGCTTTGCGCCCTACAAGATTAACTTGAGCGTTAGGGGACATGCCGGAAGGGGTCCAGCGGAGTCCACTCCGATGCTCAAGTCAGTGTATTGATGGAGAGTAGAGGCAGCAAGAAAGGAAAAGGTATGTAGGGTTAAGAGAACGTAACCCCTTTACTAGAGGGGTTGGACTACCTTTTATACTGATGGCGATGGACTTGGTGCCTCCCTCCGTTCGGTGCCACGTCTCCGTGATTTATGACACGTCCTCCCCTTTATTCGGTGGTTACTGGATAGCCTTTGAAACGATCTGCGCCGTTACTATGTTTCGACCTGTTGCAACATTTAAGAGTCATGATAACTCCTTATAAAGGGGAAGCTTATCCATAGATCCATGAAAAAGGGGGGAGGACCGTTGCTTGAGGTTGAAGCTAACTCGGGCTCCGCTTCCCCGAGGTGAGCTCGGGGCCTTCCAACCCGGGTGAGCACGGACGCTATAATTCCTAAGGCGTTCTCGGGACCCCACCCCTCGGGGTGGTCATGGGAGGCGTCTTTTGGCTATCCTTCCAGGGTGTGTCCCCCGAGGCTGGTCTTGGTGCTCGGGAAGGAGGGTCACTTCGACCCGACGTGTCATGTCATGCAGCTTCTTTATCCCCCCGTGCTTGCCACGGGCTATTCAACCCCTATCACAAGTCTCGCCCTTCAAGTCTGATTGAAGGAAGTGTGGCTGACTGATCGAACTAGCGCGAAGATGAAGAAGCTGAGTTCCGGCGCGGCTTTGCGCCTATTGCTACTCCTTCCTTAGTTATAAGAGACCTTCAGATTATAATCTTCGTCCCGAGTTCCAAGAAATCCTCCTTTTGGTTTCATCCTTTCCAAAAAAAGGCTCCTACGATTCTTGGTGGCAAAAGGTGAATCGCTCGCCCCAGTGCCTCCGCTAACCCGTCCCAGGGTCAACACGGAAGGTATTATAAGGGTGCCTGTCTCTCCGTCATAAAGGCGCACGACGCTTTTTTGATGGAGACAAAGTACCTTCGTGAATGCCTCACCGCCACGTGCTTCAATGGCCATCCCCACGAATTCTTACTGGCGTGTGCTGCTGTAGCTAGCTCACGTCAGGCGACTATCCCGGGTGCGTCGGTTTCTCGCTTTCCACGTGCCTCTTCCCTATTGCGCCCAAACAGGCAGCTTCCTAAGTATAAGAGGGGAGGATGAGGACGCTTAGGCCCACTTCCGACTTCGTGGCTGGGTACGCTTCGGCTTCCTCTTCTCCTATCAGGCTTCTTTTCGCGTAAGTAGTTTGTCTCTTTCTTGTCGCTTCCCTCAGGAATTATGGAAAGATACCGAGCGGAATGATATGAGTCTGCCTCTTCAAGAGTGAGGCCGGAGGCTCTGCAGGCGGCCACCGAGGCCTACGGCATCCCCGCCGAGATGGCGGTGGTTATCCCCAAGGTAGGCCAGATGCCAGTGGAACCTCCTGCAGGCATGTCGACCTTTTTCTTAGGACAGGTGGAGTTAGGGCTTCGTTTTCCCCGTGTTTTGGGTCTAGGATGGTGTTTGTGGGAGACACCGTTATCAAGAGGGGAGGGTTGCAGCTACGTCTTTCTCTCTTTCTCTTTCTTCTTTTCGTTGTTCTTGTATCCGGAGAGAAATTACGGTTGCTACTTTCTCCTATTAAGGCAATTCTTCTTTGCGTCTTTACACGACCCGGAGAGAAATTGTCGTTGTTGTTCCCCCTCCTCTTCCTTCTGAACATTGTATCGGACTCATCTTTGCGGGAAGAGATGGTTAAGGTCTTCAGATGGGGTTGTGCAACCCATGTGTTACCTCAGTCGTCCTCATCTATTACGGACTACTAGGATGGAGTACCCAAAAGGTAGCAAGAGATTTAAGGATCACGTCGATAGACTCCTGCGCACCATATACCTAGAAAGTGGTTCCGAGCCTAATGACCATGCAGGAATGACGCCATAGAGAAGAAAGGCTCAAGTAGAAGAGTGCCCTTTCCTTTTGTTTTTCTTTTTCTCACAAGATATCTTGATTGTATCTTGATAATTCTTCTTGTATTTTTCATATAATAAAGTAATATTTTTGTTACCCCATGTATGTGTATTTCTGGATTATTCCTTTGAACGCCTTGCTTATATTCCTTTGGTCGTGTATGCTACTTTACCATTGCTTCCGCAGCACCCCCCCTGTCCTGGGCGCTCGGGATATCACAAGGCATCTTGGTTTGTGTCCCTGGTGGGTAGTTTGTAGCAACCCTGACCAAGCCTAAGTACCCCAGGCATCAACTGCATCGCGAGACATTAGGGTTTTGGGCACTTGGTCGAGCGTAGAAACCCAGACCAAGCCTAAGTATCCCGGGCATCGACTGCACCACGAGGTATTAGGGTTTTGGGGTACTTGGTCGGGCGTAGCAACCCAGACCAAGCCTAAGTACCCTAGGCATCGGCTGCACCGTGAGGTATTAGGGTTTTGGGGTACTTAGTCGGGCGTAGCAACTCAGACCAAACCTAAATACCCCGAGCATCGGCTGCACCGCGAGGTATTAGGGTGGAGTCTACTGTCTCTGAGGTCCAGACATTGCAGCGGACATGGTACGATAAGTGGCGCCGACACACATTCCCTGGAGGTGCGCCCTCTGCCAGTACCGCGCCCGGGACCGTTGATGCCACGATGGATGACCTCATGCACGATAATGATCCCCCTACTGATATTTGAGCTTGGATATCTGCTGTTTCTCTCATGATTCTGTGTACTTGACCATCTTTGGTCTGTTGACTTTTGGGATGTATGCCCCATGACTTGCTTATTGTGGTCTTGCACTACACGTCTCTTGACTTTGATGCATCTGTCTTGCATCGTTTGATTTCTTTCGATGTTTTGTGATTTATTTCTCCTGACTTTGATGCTTGTGTTATTCTACTTTAGTTATCTATTATTGATGTTATGAGTACTATATACATATTTGATCCATCGCTGTCTTCATGCTTATGATGTCATGCTCATGTGATACATTTGCTTATTTTGTCATGCCTATATCGTTCTATCATATGTATTCATATGCTTTTCAAAAATCAAATTGTTGTTTTGGGATACCCCTAGGGTTGAGGGGGAGTATAGTTTGAACTTAACAGCCCTTCTAGACCCCTTTTCGATGTTCGACAAAGGGGAAGAGAGTGTTGGTTGGTTAAGTTTAGGATGATCATGTTGTAGGGGGAGGATCTGGATTCCCCTATGATTCTAAAGTTGAGCAATTGATTGAGAATCCCTAAACTTAAAATCGGGTTATCAAACAACAAAAAGGGGGAGATTGTTGATGCAGTCTGGCCCTGATTGTTGTTTTGGTGTTGACACCGATTTTAGTTTAGGTGGATGATTATTGATGATGATTAAGTCCTGATCGGGGATCAGACATGGTATGAAAAATCCTAATCTGGGTGGTTAGGTGTTGAAAGTCCTAGCTTGGAGGGCTAGGTGTGTGAAAAGTCATAATTTGAAAGAGGTGGGTGAAAAGTCCTAGCTTGGAGGGCTAGGTAAAAAGTCCTAACATGGAGGGATAGGTGCAAATTCCCATCTTGGAGAATTAGGTGAAAAAGTCCTGGCTTGAAGGGTCAGGTCCTAGCTTGGAGGGCTAGGTTTGGAAAGTCCTAATCCGGAAGAGTTGAGTGAAAAGTCCTAGCTTGGAGGGCTAGGTGAAAAGTTCTAACTTGGAGGGTTAGGTGCAAATTCCCAATTTGGAGGATTAGGTGAGACATCCCTAGCTTGGAGGGCTAAGGTGAATGAAACCCTAGCTTGGAGGGCTGGGTTGGAGCCCCTGGATCGGTCTGGTGACCGATCAGGGAGTTGGCACGGTGCTCCTTCGTGGATCGGTCTGGTGACCGATCCAGCGATGACTGATCGGTCTGGTGACCGATCAGGGAGTATGCGTTTCACCCACTAACTGGCTCCTGATCGGTCCGGTGACCGATCAAGGAGCGAATAGTGAGGTTGAGTTCCCTTGCTGAACTGCTCCTGATCGGTTTGGTGACCGATCAGGATCACTGTGCAGATCGTTCTGGAGAACGGTCCAGCTTCGCGGGTTCCTCACTAAGATCGATCAGGACGGTGCCTGATCGGTCTGATCATGATCTGATCGGTCTGGTGACCGATCAGGAGACACTCTGATCGGTCAGGTGACCGATCAGGAGTTTTGAACTGTGAAACTCAGAAATCGCCCAAATTAGAGGTGGATCGGTCCGGTGATCGATCTACAACCTGGGATCGGTCTGGTGATCGGTCCAGGAGAATCTCACAGAAATTGCAATTTCTGATTGAGCGTTGGGGATCGATCAGGACGGAGCCTGATTGGTCTGGACCCAGCCTGATCGGTCTGGTGACCGATCAGGAGGCTCTCTGATCGGTCCGGTGACCGATCACTTTAATTCAAATTGCACTGTCAGACGCTCTGATCGCGTCTGGCCATATCCGATTCGCTGCTGTTTGCTTCTGATATTTGATTTACTGTGTGATATACTGCTCTAACAGTCTGATTAAGCTGCAGGTGACAGGGGAGGATTCAAACACTCAAGGAGAAGTCAATGGAGGCTTTCCTTGGAGTAGGTTTGTCCATTTTTCCATCTCAGGTTGCAACGGCCGAGCTGTAGACTGGAGCTGAGACTGGAGCTTGGCTGAGGGAAGCTCAGGGAGTCCAGGGATAGCTCAGTGGTAGCTGGCGTTGGCAGATGAGCAGCTGGGAGCTGCAGGGATGGTGTCATCTGATGCTTGGTGGAGAAACAAAAGGAGAAGAAGACTTCGGCTGAAACAGAGAAGTGTTTGACAGTTTTCTGTGTTGAGCTTGCTGAAGTTCTTGCTGCGCTTTGTGTTTCTCCACAACTTGCTTGCTGTGTTTCTGAAGTCTTCATCACCTTGAGTAAGCAACTGCAATCGAGAAGCAACCAACTCTTACGTAAGTGCTGGGAGGAAAGAACAAGAAGCTTGGAGTCCAACAGTGAGAAGACACGAAGGAGGGAGTCCTTGCGTGAGATCGTCGCTGGGTGGAGCTCGGGATAAGCTCGCTGTGCTCTTGTCCTTGCTAGGTGCTGGGTAAGAGTATTCTCTGTGTTTCATTAAGCTTAAATTTATATCCTTGTTTGAAACGCTGTGGAGAGGTTTCTCCACCGAGAAGGAGGTTGCGTTATATCCGGTGAACACCGGGGCTTGATCTGCCGACGATCAAGGGATCGCCCACCTTAAGGGCACGCCAAGGAGTAGGGGCAAGTTATCCCCGAACCTTGTAAACCCTCTTGTTAGCGATCTTGATAGCTGTCTTTGTTTGCTTTTATTTCTGTTTTTAGTTTACTGCACTGCTTCGTTTTCCTTTGCTTCTTCCGCTGTGCTACTGATAAGTTGAGTGCAGAAATCTTGATAAGTGCCAAAGGTTCAAGAGATTGGCTATATTTACCCCCCCCCTCTCTAGCCATCCGGTTTCCAACAGGTACTTCCTCTCACTTTAAATTCTATCTTGTAAAGAGGAAGAAGACAACCTTATAAAGGTTTTCTCCACCTTGAAGGAGGTTTTTCATAGTGGAGGTGGTGTGCTCGTGTGGATCCTTGGATTAGTTACCTCTCTGAGGTGGATAACAAGTAAACGAAGGTGTTAGCATTGTTTTCATTATTTTTCATTATTTTTCTTGTGTTTTGCTAACCCTTCTTGTAGAGAAAATCAAAAGTTGCTATTCACCCCCCTCTAGCAAGGCGCCACGATCTAACACTTAGGCTTGGTCCCAACCAAGTACCCAAAACCTTACTACCTCATGGTGCTGTGGATATCCGGGGTACTTAGGCTTGGCCGAGGTTGCTACGCCCAACTAAGGACATAAACCTTAATACCTCACGGTGCTGCGGATGCCCGAGGTACTTAGGCTTGGTTTGGGTTACTACACCCGACCAAGTACCCAAAATCCTAATACCTCGTGGTGCTGCGGATGCCCGGGGTACTTAGGCTTGGTCTGAGTTACTACACCCGACCAAGTGCCCAAAACCCTAATACCTCGTGGTGCTGCGGATGCCTGGGGTACTTAGGCTTGGCCTGGGCTGCTACGCCCAACCAAGGACGTAAACCCTAATACCTCGCAGTGCTGCGGACGCCCGAGGTACTTAGGCTTAGTCTGGGCTACTACACCCGACTAAGTACTCAAAACCCTAATACTTCATGGTGTTGCGGATGCCCGGGGTAGTTAGGCTTGGCCGGGGCTGCTACGCCTAACCAAGGACATAAACCCTAATACCTCGTGGTGCAGCGGATGTCCGAGGTACTTAGGCTTGGTCTGGGTTGTTACACCCGACCAAGTACCCAAAACCCTAATACCTCGCGGTACTGCAGATGCCCGAGGTACTTGGGCTTGGTCTGTGTTGTTATACCCGACCAAGTACCCAAAACCTTAATATCTCGCGGTGCTGTGGATGCCTAAGATACTTAGGCTTAATCTGGGTTGTTACATCCGACCAAGTACCCAAAATCCTAATACCTCGCGGTGCTGCGGATGCCCGAGGTACTTAGGCCCGAGACCTCCCCGGGAAGATAGGCTCCCGAAGCCCTTTCGGAAGAGGAAATCTCCCGAGACCCCCTCGGGAAAGCGGAGCCCAAAAAGGCATAGATCCGATAGCCCAACTCCAATAGTCGTTATCCTTTCTTGTTCAGGAAAGGTGACGGATAATTATTGTCTTTTATATGGGACAATTAAGGCTCAATAATCGCGGGAGCCGTTACTTAAGAACTATTAGGTAACCGACAAGCACGGAACATGGAGGAGAACGTGGAGATACGTGCGACCAAACTTACATGTATATAAGATACTCCAACTCCCAGGTAAGGGGGATGCTCTCTGAACTCACAAATCTTTCTTAATTCTTTTCTTACAATCGACTTGAGCGCTGACTTGAGTGTCGGAGTGGGCTCCGTGAAAAATCTCCGACGTGTTCCCATTAACGCTCGTGTTAATTTCACAGGGTGGGGTTTTCTTTCCTTTCGTCATCGTCCTCGTGAGCTAGACTCTGGTGACTAATTGTCCGCGTCGATTCCTTCCCGAACAGATGGAAAATTTAATCGATTTAATTTGTTAAGAAAAAAATAATGGTTTCAATTTGTTCGGTTGGATCTTCAATCGATCATTCTTATGAGGTAGCAAACGTGGAGGACTTTCACCTAACAAAATTATTTTAATAATTTGATTAAGATTATTTAAATTTTATCAAATTTTTTTTAAAAGGACCAAAATCATAATAAATTTAAAAAACTCTTTTTATAATTCTAACAATTAAAAGACAACTTTAAATTAAATTTATTGTATCACTAAATTATCATTCTAAATGATAGCATATCT
Organism: Boesenbergia rotunda; assembly: GCA_024364735.1. Classification (NCBI taxonomy): domain Eukaryota; kingdom Viridiplantae; phylum Streptophyta; class Magnoliopsida; order Zingiberales; family Zingiberaceae; genus Boesenbergia; species Boesenbergia rotunda. The sequence goes on from JAGFNQ010003908.1 coordinate 43,563, forward strand.
CAAGACATCTATGTATATCATAGATTCACAACCTCCTAAATCAAGGCAGTTAAGATTGAAACCAACCCAACTTATCTTTGTCCCGCAGTCCCGCATTTAGCGCACCACCACATACTCCATTATTGTCCCCTTTCATACCAGAAGAGACATGCTAATCAGGTTGGTTAGGTAGATGAAAACCTTCTCCACCCTTTTCGGTCATGTCTTTCTCCGCCCTCCTCTTCTTCTTCCTCCTCCTCCGCCTCCTCTTCTCGTGGGAACCCAGCGCCGTCGCCGCCACATCTGGCCATAAATCCGTCGCTATTGGCGCGGCCGACCGGCCGCAGTGCGCCGGCCGAAGGATCTACGTCCGCGACCTGCCATCCGGATTCAACGCCGACCTCCTCGCCACCTGCGACGACTTCCCCATCATGTTCGAGCTCCGGGAGATCCAGGAGAAGAGCCTTCTTCCTTTCCTCGCCAACCACGGCCTCGGCCCCCTCACGTACAACCGTTCTCGCTCCTGGTACCGCACCGAACCTCTCTTCTTCGAGCTCCTCTTCCACCGGCGCGTGCTCGAGTACCCCTGCCTCGTCGCCGACCCCGTCCACGCAGACGCCGTCTTCGTGCCGTACTACACGGCCCTGGCCGCGCTTCCCTTCCTCTACTCCCCGATGGATTGGAACGATTCCGCGCTCCACGGCCGCGACCTCGCCGATTGGCTCCTCCGCGGCGACCGCCCCGCGATCTGGTCGCGTCGCGGCGGCCACGACCACTTCGTCGTCGTGGCCGGCCCCGCCTGGGACTTCGATAACGACCCCGACCAGAAGCCCCTCTGGGGCACCGCCTTCTTGGGCCTCCCCGAGCTTTACAACCTCACGGCCGTCGCCCTGGAGTCCCGCGCGTGGCCCCTGCAGGAGCACGCCGTCCCGACGCCGACCTCCTTCCACCCGGCCACCGTCGCTCGCCTCGAGGCCTGGCTCACCCGCGCGCGCCGCTCCCACCGCCCCCTTCTCATGCTCTTCGCCGGAGGGGCGGCCCCCACCGGAGGAAGGCCCAACATCGCCTCCAGCATCCACGCCGAGTGCGAGCTCTGGCCCGACCTCTGCGAACTCGTCGACTGCTCCAAGGGCGCCTGCGTCCACGACCCAGCTCGGTTCATGCGCCCCATGCTCCGCGCCCGGTTCTGCCTCCAGCCGCCCAGCGAGACCCCGACTCGCCGGTCCACCTTCGACGGCATCCTCGCCGGCTGCATCCCGGTGTTCTTCGAGGAAGCCTCCGCGGAGATGCAGTTCAGCTGGCACCTGCCGCGCCGCCGTTACGACGACTTCTCCGTCACGATACCCAAGGAGGTGGTGGTGTTCGGCGGAAGGCGGATCGTCGACGAGCTGCAGGCCATACCCCCGGCGCGGGTGCTCCTTATGAGGGAGGCAGCGCTGGAGCTTGCGCCAGCGGTGATCTACCGCCGGCACGGTAGCTCGGCAGCGCTTCGGGCGCGGAAGGACGCGTTCGATATCGCCATCGACGGGGTACTCCGGCGCATCCGCCGGCGCGTACGGGAGACGGAGCAGGGAAAGGACCCGCTCCTGTTGGTCGACGAGGACGAGGACGAGACGTGGACGTCGACGGACGGACATCAATAACCTCGTCGGAATTGCAACCTCTGCATCAATTTAGTAAACCTCTTTCTTTTTACTCTTAGGATTCTTCGAAAAAGGAAAACAAATAAACATAGATCGATCGGTATCTTGATGTAATACCTTGTTCAGACATTAATTATCAATATCTGTAGCATAATCATTCATAATGAAGAGGATGCCATTGAGTTAAGAACTATGATGCCAACACTAATTAGAGTTAACTCATCACAATTTTCCTCAGTAATCAAAATAAATCTTTACAAACTGTGCTCCCATAAGTCTCTTCAGACCCTATTCATCAATTTAGTTTAAGAAATAACAGGCAATATATGCACATAAATTTGAATAACCATTGCAATATTCAGGGAAGACATTATGTATCTGCTATTGTATTCAAAATCAAACAGTAAGTTGGTGATTAGGCAATAGAAATCTGAATCTAATGAAGAGAATAATGACTTGATTAAATAAAAATGGAAATGCTTAGCCAGGAAACAAGATTTAACATGTTTAGAGCTGCACGCGATTAACTTGCTGCAAAGAGAAAATCAAACTACTTTCAGGTCATCTCTTCCGGGAAGTAAACAAAAAAAAAGGAAGCAAAAGACGGTAGAAAAGAAACCCTCAAAATTCATCACTTGATACCAATACCGCCTGATGACCAAAACCAAAAAAGGTTTAGCTGAAAATTTTTCATGTATGAAACACTAAATCCAGCTTCAATAGAGCTTATGTTTCAAAAACTTCATTGTTGTACTACATATAAAGAACAAGCAGTCACCATCTTCCACACCTTAACAGAGTTGTGACTCATTCATGTCCGATAAACACATGGATTTGACAATGTGCCACCAGGCCATACATGAGCAGGCCTTTCTTCCATGGCAAATTCTAATAAATAAAAAACCATAAAGCTTAGCATATATCAAAGTCTCACAGTACAAAACCCTAACCAGAAAGAAAGATTACCTGTTTGAAGAATCACTGGGTGATGCTTGATGATTCGATGAGGGAATTGGGAAACTTACACAGTAATAGAAAACAAAAATCCTTTGAATGAGTGTAGTTCCTTCCTTTTGAAAAATCAACAATATTCGAATGCAAATATGAATGCGGAGTAGAAATAAAATATATCAGATGGAGCTAACACACAATTGTAATGAAATCTAATGGATCTAACAAATTATGGTCAGGCGGAGGAAGACAAAGGGGGAAAAAAAATTTGGAGATGCGGGGGATCGAACCCCGTGCCTCTCGCATGCAAAGCGAGCGCTCTACCATTTGAGCTACATCCCCTTCTCGATTTTCGTGTATCACTTATATATATATTATTTATTGATCAATAAGAACACTTAATGATTTATATTAAGAAAAATGTCTTCGAAATACAATATTTTAAAATAATTTTGATTAAATTCGCTGAATGGTGATGCAACTTTGTAAATAATAATAATAATAACCAAAACAACCCTTTTTATTTTTTGAATAATTAAGAGGGTACTTCACTTTTATCTTCCTTGTATAATTCCCTAACTATCCTCCATTATATTATTCTCATTATTATCTCTTGCTTATATTTTTTTGCCTAAATACTGAATCGGAAGTGTAGAATAGTAGTTACGAATCCATAGTTGCTACACAATTGTAGCAATATAATTATGGTTTATTATTACTAAAATTTAGTTGCCATATAGTTGTAATGGCTATGAATAGGGGCGTAGCGAGAAAGTCTACGACCCTGGGCTGACTGATGTAGTAAATTAAATACTTAATATTTAAACTATAATAATAGACTAATTTATAATCAAGAAACACTTGCACATTTAATGTTAACTATAAAATATGACATAGTAACATCGAACAAGATAAAACTACTGAAGATGTGCCCTATGATTTTTCATAGAATTGATCACATCAATTATTGAATCAGTGTTAATCTTTGTAGTAAATTCTCTTTCAACGTAGACATTTATTGAATCTGCCATTAACTCTTCTTCCGTCTTATTTTGAAGAAAAGTTTTAAGAAGGTTCATAGTTGAGATCATTCCATTGTTGTAGTAGAAACAGGAAGCGTTAAAACAAGAGAAATCAGCCTATCGATTAAGTGATAATACTTTGCCTTTTCAATCTCTACTAATCGTCGACATAATTCAGAAATGGCGGAGATATTCTAAAACCTTTCATGATGAAGTATAACCAACTTATAATGTGTTGGAAACGAGATGGCTAGAGAGGGGGGGGGGGGTGAATATAGCCAATCACTTTCTCTTGCAAGTAACAACTTTCCTGCACTTAACTTATCAGTAGCACAGCAGCGGAAGAAACAAAAGGAACTGAAAGTGCAGTAAGCTAAACAGAAATGAGAACAAAGAAAGACAAATGCCAAGAACGCTAACAAGAGAATTTACAAGGTTCGGGGATAACATGCCCCTACTCCTTGGCGTGCCCTTAAGGTGGGCGATCCCTTGATCGTCGGCAGATCAAGCCCCGGTTTCCCCGGATATAACGCAACCTCCTTCTCGGTGGAGAAACCTCTCCATAGCGTTTCAATCAGGATAAAGTTTAAGCACAAAGAAACTACGAGAAAGATCTTACTCAAACACTTAGCAAGGACAAGAACACAGCTAGCTTCTCTGAGCTCCACCCAGTGGCGATCTCACGCAAGAACCCTTCTTCGTGTCTTCCCACTGTCGGACTCCAAGCTTCTTGTTCTCTCCTCCAAGCGTTCAAGTCAAGATTGGTTGCTTCTCGATCGCTTGCTCAAAGTGATGACAGCTTCAAGAACGCAACAAGCAGATTGTGGAGAACACTAGGCGTGGCAAGAACACAAGTTCCAGAACCCTGCTTCCACGAAGCCAACTTCCACCCTTTTCTTTCTCCACTCAGCATCAGGTGACAGTATCCTCCGTAGCCTCCAGCTACCTTGCTGCCAACGCCAGCTACCACTGAGCCCTCTCTGGTCTTCCTGAGATCCCCTCAGCCAAGCCCTAGTCTCAGCTCCAGTCTGCAGCTCGGCCGTTGCAACCTGAAATGGAGAATCCGACAAACCTGCTCCAAGGAAAGCCTCCGTTGACCTCTCCTTGAGTGTTTGAATCCTCCCCTGTCACCTGCAGCTTAATCAGACTGTTAGAGCAGCAAATCATACAGTAAATCAAATATCAGAAGCAAACATCATCGAATCAGATACGATCAGATGCTCTGACCACGTCTGACAGTGCAATTTGAATTAAAGTGATCGGTCACCAGACCGATCCAGGGTGTGTGGGTCGGTCACCAGACCGATCCACTGCTTCGCTGGGATTCCCAGCTCTCGCAGCTCTCGTAGCTATACACGCCTGATCGGTGACCAGACCGATCAGAGTGAAGCCTGATCGGTCACCAGACCGATCAGAATGAATCCTGATCGGTCACCCAGACCGATCAGGGCAGATGAACAGTGATTTTTTTAATCAAATCCAAGATCCCTGATCGGTCACCGGACCGATCCAGGACTTTGATTAGCAAAGGAACTCACTCACCGTCTGCTCCCTGATCTGTCACCAGACCGATCAGGAGCAAGGCAGCAAGGAAGCAGCCTGCTCCCTGATTGGTCACCGGTCCGATCAGGAGCCACACAGTAGATTCCCAATCTCACTGTGCGCTCCTTGATCGGTCACCAGTCCGATTAGACATAGCTGGATCGGTCACCAGACCGATCCACTAAGGAGCAGCGTGCCAATGTCCCTGATCGGTCACCAGACCGATCTAGAGACTCAACCCTAGCCCTCCAAGCTAGGAATTCATCCACCTTAGCCCTCCAAGCTAAGGATTTTTCCATTTAACTCTCCAAGTTGAGAATTTGCACCTAACCCTCCAAGTTAGGACTTTTCACCTAGCCCTCCAAGCTAGGACTTTTCACCTAGCCCTCCAAGCTAGGACTTTTCACCCAACCCTTCCGAGTTAGAACATCATCCAACCTAGCCCTCCAAGCTAGGCACCTGACCCTCCAAGTCAGGACTTTTTCACCTAATTCTCCAGGATGGGAATTTGCACCTAACCCTCCAAGTTAGGACTTTTCACCTAGCCCTCCAAGCTAGGACTTTTCACCCAACCCTTCCGAATTAGGACTTTCCCAACACCTAGCCCTCTAAGCTAGGATTTTTCACACCTAACCCTCCAGGTTAGGATTTTCCAACACCTAGCTCTCCAGACTAGGATTTTCCATACCATGCCTGATCCCCGATTAGGACTTAATCATAATCAATGATCATCCACCTAAACTAAAATCGATGTCAACACCAAAACAACAATCAGGGCAAGACTGCATCAACAATCTCCCCCTTTTTGTTGTTTGACAATCCGATTTTAAGTTTAGGGATTTCAATCAATATTTTTCAACTTTAGAATCATAGGGGAATCCAGATCCTCCCCCTACAACATGATCATCCTAAACTTAACCAACCACACTCTCCCCCTTTGTCGAACACGAAAAGGGTCTAGACGGGTTGTTAAGTTCAACCTTACTCCCCCTCAACCCTAGGGGTATCCCAAAACAATAATGATTTTATTGAAAATTAATAAGCATATGATCACATATGGGAAAAAGATATAGGCATGGCAAAATAGGCATATATATCATATGAGCATGACATCATAAGCATGAACATAGCTATAAATCAAAAACGCAGATAATATAGCATGACATCAACAAGAGGCATACTAAGAGTAGGTAAGCATGTGAAGCAAAGTCAGACAAGTCAAAACATAAAACATCCAGACAAGTAGCAAGATACGTGTGGCACAAGGCCACAACAGTCAAGTCACAGGGCATACAGCCCAACAGTCAAATAGAGCACATCGTCAAATAACGGAGATCAGCTAGAAAACAATCAAACATCAGCCGGAGGGTCATGCTGCATCGGGTCATCCATAACGACATCATCAGCAACCCCTGATCGTGGTGCAGCACTGAAGGACGATGTCCCTTCTGGAAAGGTGTGTCGACGCCACTCCTCATACCACGTGCGCTGAAGGGTGCAAGACTTCGTGACTACGGACTCAACCGTGGTCAGTCAACGATCGAAAAGACGGAAGTCCGACCGAACCTCCTCGCGCCAGGTCTCCCTCAAATGTAAGTCCTCCTGCAGAGTCCTGTCGAGCTCTGAAATCTGCCATCGGAGATCCGGATCCGGCTCGTCATAGTCATCATCATCAGCAGCAGCGGTCGGCACCTGACCCTGTGGACCTCCCCGTGGTAACTCCCCAAGAACCCTACCATCTTTCCAGATCAACATCCGATCGGGCCCCCGAACAATGATGCCAGACTTGGCGAAAGCTCGCCGGCCAAGTCTACAATCCTGTCGTACCATAGGCATCGTCCGGCCCTTGGTAACATCAACACCTACTGACATGAGCCAGTCGGTGATGACGTGACCAAAAGGCATGTAGACAGTGAGGCGGCTGGACTCTCGATAAGATAAGATGGACTGGAAGATGCTCTCCATGATATCAAAATCCAAACGGCTGTGCATGCCGTAGAGCATCAAGCAGTGATAGGGTCGGATCTCAGCTAAGGGTTTGAAGGTGATTGGAAGGATACAATTCGTGATGATCTTGAATAATATGTAGCTAGTGGGAGACAGACGCAGTGCAGCAAAGGTAGGAAAGTCAGGGCCAAGCTCATCAAGACCGTCTGGACGCGGATAACCAAAGAAATACTGATGAATGGAATCAGGGGTAACATCTGCAAAGGGTGCTAGCAGGGGATTAGGGAGCTCGGGATAAAGTGAATACATGTTTGGTGATCGTCGACCACCCAGAAACTCGGCTAAAATTTCATATGAAAAATCGAGGTTCATCTTCCCGACCCGAGTAGTGAACTCGAAACTCCCTTGAGGACCTTGTTGGAGATTGTTGTAGAATTCTGAGACTAGGTCGTAATTGATGGTCCTTTCGAGAGAGAGAAGGAAACCAAGATTGTAGTGACGGACAATCTCCATGACTGATGGACAATATTCAGTTAAGAAGGGGACATCTATTGAACGACAGGGTAATAGTTTGAAGGTCCGTGCTTGGAAGGCCTGTTCACAGGCCGCATTCGGAAACCGGGAGCTAGAAGAGGGCTGTGGCCGTTTGGAAGGCCCAGATGCAGCAGGGGTTTTCCCCTTAGAGCTGTCGTCCCCAATCTCCTTGCCCTTAGAAGACTTTCTAAAAGGGGTTGAATTGGTCATACACATGATTTAATTAAGGAAGTGATCACACGACAAGGAATTGATCATATAAGATGACACCCAATCATTAAATCAAAAGGAAATTTTGATCATATGGTGAGAAAGAGGGTCACGGCAAAGACAAAAAGGTCAAGACACCACAGCAAGAACAAGAACCAAAACATGATTAGCTTCACAAACAAGCATTATAGACTGATTTGAATGAAAAACCAAAGCAAAAACTTACTTTGGTGCCATTGGAGTAGTTCTTGGAGATCGACAACAGAAAGCTTGCGCGGAAGGGTGCTCTCGGCGCAAGAGATGGTAGCAGAGTGTTTCGGCGAGAGAGGACGCGCACAGAACTCCGAGAACCCTTCACACTCACGCTCACGCGAGGAAGAAGAACACGCACAGGGTCGCGCAAGAGAGGGTTTTCGGCGCTAGGGTTCGGAAGTAAAGGGTTTCGGGAAGTTATTTGGTTGGTGGATCGGTCCACCAACCGCAATTTAATGCGTTTGAACGGATCGCCGTTCGATCTGATAGCGCCCAGACCGATCAGGCTATCGCCTGATCGGACTGACCAGTTCCTGATCGGTCTGGTGACCGATCAGGAGAGATCCTGATCGGTCGGATGATCGATCAGGACACGATCAGTAGGCTTGGAGAGAAATCTCTGAGCTCTCTGATCGGTCTGTGGACCGATCACCATAGGGTGCCAGATCGGTCTGGGGACCGATCCAGGCTAGCTCCGAACACTTGATTACAATTCCCGAAGGACATTGCTTGTTTCGCTGATCGGTCCAGGGACCGAAACCCACAGGAAGAAGCCAGATCGGTCCAGAGACCGATCAGCCCTATGCCTGATCGGTCCGGTGACCGATCAGGGTTCCTGATACTCACTGATACGATCTGAAATATTCAGTTTCAGATTTTCTGAAACTTTCCAACGAGATCTGATGAAGTTTATCATACTCGGACATGATCTCATGACTAGAATTGATCCCTTAAGAAGAATCAAAAGTCCTTATAGGTTCAACAATCACTTTGATCCATACAAATGGAATCAAACTCAAACAACAATCATTCAAACAATTTCAACTAAGTTTGAGTCAAATCCAGTGTTCCAATCAAGTCTCCTTGTTTGGAATGTCCAAGTATGATCATGGAACCAAATACACATATGCTATGCATTGGTTTTCCCCATACTTGGTCACCGAAGTGATTATTATCTCGTCAACTTAATTTCTCAAGGGATGCATTGACATTTTGAGAAATTGAGTCGATCCTAACACCTCACCCCATATCTAGCAAACAAAAACGTTTTGGTGAACCTTATAGTTTGTGTGAGATGTTCCCAAGGTTACCCAATTGTTTCCCAACAATTTGAAATAATCATGAAGGGTTTTAATGCATTTTGAAAATCATGAAGCGCGACACATTCCCAACTCCCGTCTTAGAAAACTAAATTCGTTTTCGGGAAGTGGTTTAGTGAAAATGTCAGCTAGGTTTGACTTGGACTCCACATGAGAGAGTACAATGTCTCCTCTAGCTACATGATCCCTAATGAAGTGGTGTCTTACTTCAATATGTTTGGTCCTAGAATGATGGACTGGATTCTTGGTCAAGTTAATTGTGCTTATGTTATCACACAACACTTGCACACCCTTGTAACTCAATCCATAGTCCTCTAAAGTATGTAACATCCATAACAATTGTGATACACTCTCTCCCATGGCGATATATTCTGCCTCGGTCGTGGAGAGAGCAACACAATGTTGCTTCCGACTCGACCAACTTACTAAGGACGACCCTAAGAATTGGCAACCCCCACTCGTGCTTTTCCGGTCCAACTTACATCCAGCGTAGTCGGAATCCGTATAGCCCATCAAATCAAAAGATTCGGTACGGGGATACCAAAGACCTACACCAATTGTGCCCTTGAGATATCTCAAAATTCGCTTAACAGCAATTAAATGAGATTCCTTGGCACAGACTTGATACCTAGCGCACATACCCACAGCAAATAAGATATCCGGTCGACTAGCTGTGAGATATAGCAAACTACCTATCATGCTTCGATATTGAGTTAGGTCAACAGGTTTACCACTCTCATCATTATCTAATCTTGTGTTTGTAGCCATGGGAGTGGTTACCTCTTTTGAATCACTCATACTGAATTTTCGAAGCATTTCTTGTGTATACTTTGATTGGTGCACATGGATACCATCGCGAGTTTGCTTGATTTCAAGTCCAAGGAAGAAAGTCAACTCTCCCACTAGACTCATTTCAAACTCACTCTCCATGTGTCCAATGAACTCATTTAAATAGCCCTTATTATTTGAGCCACAAATTATGTCATCGACATATACTTGGGCTACAAAAATGTTGTCACTATCCCTTCGTAGAAATAGTGTAGGGTCTATTTGGCCTCTAACAAAGCCTTTCTCAATCAAGAATGTCGACAACCGCTCATACCAAGCTCGGGGTGCTTGTTTAAGGCCATAAAGTGCCTTTTTGAGTTTGAACACGTGGTTTGGAAATTCGGTACTCTCAAACCCTGGAGGTTGTTCGACATAGACCTCTTCTTTAATCAAACCATTTAGGAAGGCCGATTTGACATCCATTTGATATAATTTGAAGCCACGATGTGCTGCAAATGCAAGCATCAATCGGATGGACTCTAATCGTGCCACGGGAGCATAAGTCTCATCATAATCAAGGCCTTCAACTTGACTATAGCCCTTGGCTACCAAGCGTGCCTTGTTTCTAATGATTTCTCCCTTATGGTTTAATTTGTTCTTGAAGACCCATTTGGTTCCAATAATGGTGATCTTCTTGGGTCTAGGGACTAAGTCCCAAACTTGACTCCTCTCAAATTGACCTAGTTCATCTTGCATTGCTATGATCCAATCGGGATCACTTAATGCTTCATCAATTCTTCTAGGTTCAATTTCAGAAATTAGGGCAACTTCATTAGCCTCATTCCGGAAGAATGATCTAGTCCTAACCCCATGATGGATGTCTCCAACAATTTGGCCTTGGGGATGACTAGAGGCTAATCTAGTTTGCCTAGGAGTTGGTGGTGCTTCTTGTACGGGTTCACCAGACGCAGGTTCAGCCTCAGGATCCGGCTGATCAATGGGTTGTCTAGGTTCACCGTCATCAGACTCATCACCATCAACAACACTTGGAGTTTCATTCAAACTTAGTCTCCTAAGTTCGAGTTGAACTCCTTCTACATTTTCTGATTGGTTAATTGATTTTGGAATTTCCTCAAAGACCACATCAGAAGACTCTTCAACTAATCTAGATTTCTTGTTGTAGACTCGGTAGGCTTTGCTAACGAGAGAATACCCGACTAGTATCCCTTCATCAGCCTTCGCCGTGAACTTTCCAAGGTGGTCCTTGGTGTTTAGAATGAACACCTTACAACCAAACACCCTAAGGTGTTTAACCGTAGGTGGTTTTCCAAACCAAAGCTCATGGGGAGTCTTTCCTAAAAACCTATGGATGAGGACTCGATTTTGCACATAGCAAGCTGTATTTACAGCTTCAGCCCATAAGTAACTCGGGAGTGAGTACTCATTAAGCATGCTTCGTGCAGCCTCTTGAAGAACACGGTTCTTCCTCTCTACAACACCATTTTGTTGTGGTGTTCTAGGAGTAGAGAACTCATGCTTATAACCTTTATCTTGACAAAATTCTAAAAACCTTTGGTTTTGAAATTCACCTCCATGATCACTTCTAATTGTCTTAATGGTTGATGATTTTCATTTTCTACCCTTCTACAGAAAGAAATGAAAGTATCTAAGGTTTGGTCCTTATATTTCAAAAAGTATGTCCATGTGTATCTAGTGAAATCATCAATAATCACAAAGCAATACCTACTTCCATTCAATGATATGATAGTACTACAATCAAATAGATCCATGTGAAGTAAATCTAAAGCATTGGAAGTACTTACAGTGCTTTTACCTTTATGTGCAGATTTAGTTTGCTTACCCATTTGACATGCATCACAAAGTTTATCTTTTTCATACTTGATGCTTGGTAAGCCTCGAACTAGTCCCTTGTTGGCCAACTTCCGGATGTTCTTCATGTTCACATGTGCTAGCCTCCGGTGCCAAAGGGTGGACTCTTCTTCTTTTGACATGAAACACTTAGCAAAAGCATTAGTAGCACTTTTAAATGAAACTTGATAAATATTGTCTACTCTTGCTCCTACTAGTACCGTGTCCAAGGTGTCATTTTGTCTAACTAGACATTGACTTGGTTGGAAGTCAATTGTGTAACCCGTGTCACACAATTGACTGACACTTAGGAGATTAAATTTCATCCCCTTGACTAGAAGGACATTTGAGATTCTAAGACATTCGGATATTTGAATGTCTCCTATTCCTATGACCTTAAGACTACCATTGTTACCAAATGATACATTACCTCTACTTTTCTTGTGAAGTGTGGTAAACAATGATCTATCCCCGGTCATGTGTTTGGAGCATCCACTATCAACGAACCAAGTTGATAGATGCTCCCCCTCAATCATAACCTACACAATTCGAAAAATAGAAGTTTTAGGTACCCACACCTTGGGACCTAAAGCATCAACTAAACATGACTTAGGCACCCATGCCTTGACAATCTTCTTTTGAGTCTTGAGTGTTCTAGATTGTCTCATGTCAGTCCTAGACATGAGAGACACAAATGAGGGTTCCTTAGGGCGGTAACCAATACCGGCCCTATTGTAAACCGCTCTTTGGGCATTTAGGATCATATCTAGGGTCTTAGAGCTAGTTGAGAATTTTCCAAGAATATTCTTGAGCTTCTCAACTTCACTCTTCAAAGATTGGTTTTCCTCTATTAACAAGTTATCATGCACAACATTGACTTCCTCAACCTTAGAGGATTTCAACTTTGCAATCTCATGTTTCAAAGATTTAATTTCATCTTCTAGCAATTCAACATGCAAATCATCAATGTTATCATCCCTAGAAGCTTTCAATTGATCAATTTCTAATTGCAATGCTTTAACTTTATTTTTGGACTTTTTAAGCATACTAGTTAAACATGCAATTGCTCTATAACACTTTTCAAGCTCGGGAGAAGTTACCTCTTCATCATCCGAAGATGATGAAGCCGCGTTTGAGGAGTTTGAAGATTCATCACTGCTCTCCACTCCAAGAGCCATGAGTGCCACTTGCCTTGTGCTTTTCTCCTCCTTTTCTTCATCGGATGAGCTAGAGGATGACTCATCCCAAGAGGCCTTCAAGGCTTTCTTCTTCTTCTTGAATTTCTCTTCTTTTCGTTTGGACTTCTCCTCCTTCTTCTTAAGCTTTGGACATTCATTCTTGAAATGCCCTTTCCTACCACACTCAAAGCAAGATGCATTATTCTTATCAAGTTTGGATTCACTAGTGTTACCTCTACTTTTGAAACGTCGGTCTCTTCGCATCATCCTCCTCACAAAGTGGGCCATTTCGGATGAAGAGGAGCCGCTGCCATCTTCCTCGGAGTTGGATTCGGATTCGGAGGAAGATGAAGATGATGAGACCTCCTTCTCCTTCTTCTTCTCCTTCTTCTTCTTGTTGGTTTGGTCCCCTGCAACTAAGGCAATCCCATTCTCCTTGGGGCCTTTGTTAGCCATTTCAAGCAATTCCATCTCACAAAATAAATCATCTAATTTTACAATAGATAAATCCTTGGATACTTTGTAGGCATCTACCATGGATGACCACAAAGCATTCCTTGGAAATGCCTTCAACACGTACCTCACAAGGTCGCGGTTCTCGACCTTTTCATCAATTGAATGAAGCCCATTGAGGACTTCCTTGAAATGACTATGGAGCTCACTTACCGACTCATTCTCCTTCATGGAGAGGTTTTGGAGTTGATTGAGGAACAAATCCCTCTTGGCAATCCTTGAGTCCCGGGTGCCCTCGTGAAGCTCAATGAGTTTGTTCCACAAGTCCTTTGCACTTGTGAAAGGACCAACCTTGATGAGCTGATCTTTGTTCATGCCACATTGTAGAGTGACAACCGCCTTCGCGTCGCTTCACTCTTCCGAGTTTGTTCGGCAGTCCACCGCCAAGACTCCAGCTCTTTGCCTTCTCATCCTTAGGAGGAATGAATCCCTCCTTCACTGCGAACCAAGTGTGGATATCCATCTTCAGATAGTATTCCATCTTTGATCTCCAATACTGAAAGTCGGCGCCATCAAAGAATGGAGGTCGGGTGGTGGAGAAGCCTTCTCTCAAAGCCATCTTGTTGATAACTCTTGGATGTTAAGCCGTAAACAGAGCCCCAAGCTCTGATACCACTTGTTGGAANCAGAGATGGCTAGAGAGGGGGGGGTGAATATAGCCAAACACTTTCACTTGCGAATAACAATTTTCCTGCACTTAACTTATCAGTAGCACAGCAGTGGAAGAAACAAAAGAAACTGGAAGTGCAGTAACCTAAAACCGAAATGAGATCAAACAAAAGCAACTGCCAAGAATGCTAACAAGAGGGTTTACAAGGTTCAGGGATAACTTGCCCCTACTCCTTGGCGTGCCCTTAAGGTGGGCGATCCCTTGATCATCGGCAGATCAAGCCCCGGTTTCACCGGATATAATGCAACCTCCTTCTCGGTAGAGAAACCTCTCCATTGCGTTTCAATCAGGATAAAGTTTAAGCACAAAGAAACTACGAGAAAGATCTTACTCAAACACTTAGCCGGGATAAGAACACAGCTAGCTTCCCTGAGCTCCACCCAGTGGCGATCTCACGCAAGAACTCTTCTTCGTGTCTTCCCACTGTCGGACTCCAAGCTACTTGTTCTCTCCTTCAAGCGCTCAAGTAAAGACTGGTTGCTTCGCGATCGCTTGCTCAAAGTGATGACAGCTTCAAGAACGCAGCAAGCAGATTGTGGAGAACACTAGGAGCGGCAAGAACACAAGTTACAGAACTCTGCTTCCACGAAGCCAATTTCCGCCCTTTTCTTTCTCCACTTAGCATCAGGTGACAGTATCTTCCGTAGCCTCCAGCTACCTTGCTGCCAAAGCCAGCTACCACTGAGCCCTCTCTGGTCTTCCTAAGGTCCCCTCAGCCAAGCCCCAGTCTCGGCTCTAGTCTGCAGCTCGGCTGTTGCAACCTGAAATGGAGAATCGGACAAACCTGCTCCAAGGAAAGCCTTCGTTGACCTCTCCTTGAGTGTTTGAATCCTCCCCTGTCACCTGCAGCTTAATCAGACTGTTAGAGCAGCAAATCATACAGTAAATCAAATATCAGAAGCAAACTTCAGCGAATCGGATACGATCAGACGCTCTGACCACGTTTGACAGTGGAATTTGAATTAAAGTGATCAGTCACCAGACCGATCTAGGGCGTGTGGGTCGGTCACCAGACCGATCCACTGCTTCGCTGGGATTCCCAGCTCTCGCAGCTATACACGCCTGATCGGTCACCAGACTAATCATAGTGAAGCCTGATCGGTCACCAGACCGATCAGAATGAATCCTGATCGGTCACCCAGACCGATCAGGGAAGATGAACAGTGATTTTTTAATTAGATCCAAGATCCCTGATGGGTCACCGGACCGATCCAGGACTTTGATTAGCAAGGGAACTCACTCACCGTCTGCTCCCTGATCGGTCACCAGACCGATCAGGAGCAAGGCAGCAAGGAAGCAGCCTGCTCCCTGATCGGTCACCGGTCCGATCAGGAGCCACATAGTAGATTCCCAATCTCACTGTGCGCTCCCTGATCGGTCACCAGTCCGATCAGACATAGCTGGATCGGTCACCAGACCGATCCACTAAGGAGCAGCCTACCAATGTCCCTGATCGGTCACCAGACCGATCCAGAGACTCAACCCTAGCCCTCCAAGCTAGGAATTCATCCACCTTAGCCCTCCAAGCTAAGGATTTTTCCATCTAACTCTCCAAGTTGGGAATTTGCACCTAACCCTCCAAGTTAGGACTTTTCACCTAGCCCTCCAAGCTAGGACATTTCACCTAGCCCTCCAAGCTAGGACTTTTCACCCAACCCTTCCAAGTTAGAACATCATCCAACCTAGCCCTCCAAGCTAGGCACCTGACCCTCCAAGCCAGGACTTTTTCACCTAATTCTCCAGGATTGGAATTTGCACCTAACCCTCCAAGTTAGGACTTTTCACCTAGCCCTCCAAGCTAGGACTTTTCACCCAACCCTTCCGAATTAGGACTTTCCCAACACCTAGCCCTCCAAGCTATGATTTTTCACACCTAACCCTCCAGGTTAGGATTTTCCAACACCTAGCCCTCCAGACTAGGATTTTCCATACCATGCCTGATCCCCGATCAGGACTTAATCATAATCCATGTCATGCCTGATCCCCGATCAGGACTTAATCATAATCAATGATCATCCACCTACACTAAAATCGATGTCAACACCAAAACAACAATCAGGGCAAGACTGCATCAACAATCTCCCCCTTTTTGTTGTTTGACAATCCGATTTTAAGTTTAGGGCTTTCAATTAATATTTTTCAACTTTAGAATCATAGGGGAATCCAGATCCTCCTCCTACAACATGATCATCCTAAACTTAACCAACCACACTCTCCCCCTTTGTCGAACACGAAAAGAGTCTAGACGGGTTGTTAAGTTCAACCTTACTCCCCCACAACCCTAGGGGTATCCCAAAACAATAATGATTTTATTGAAAATTGATAAGCATATGATCACATATGGTAAAAAGATATAGGCATGGCAAAACAGGCATATGTATCAAAGGAGCATGGCATCATCAGCATGAACATAGCTATAAATCAAAAACGCAGATAATATAGCATGGCATCAACAAGAGGCATACCATCAAGGAATAGAACATGCATCAATTCATAAAGATCAGGTCATAAAACAAACTAAGAAAGAGTACGATGCAAGTCACAGACATCGAAATCCAAAGACATATGGCACTAGGCCACACAAAATAAGTCAAGGGGCATACATAGCCCAACAGTCACACAGAGCACATCGTCAAATAACGGAGATCAGCTAGAAAACAATCAAACATCAGCTGGAGGGTCATGCTGCATCGGGTCATCCATAACGGCAAGGAATTGATCATATAAGATGACACCCAATCATTAAATCAAAAGGAAATTTTGATCATATGGTGAGAAAGAGGGTCATGGCAAAGACAAAAAGGTCAAGACACCACAGCAAGAACAAGAACCAAAACATGATTAGCTTCACAAACAAGCATTATAGACTGATTTGAATGAAAAAACCAAAGCAAAAAACTTACTTTGGTGCCATTGGAGTAGTTCTTGGAGATCGACAACAGAAAGCTTGCGCGGTAGGGTGCTCTCGGTGTTAGTGATATGAGAGAAGTGTCCTAAGGCAATCGCCTTATGATTGAAAAATATTTATTTTAATAAATGATAATTCACTATTTGAGTATACATGCTTGTGTATTTGATTGGGATCTTAAACTCATCTACTGAATGTCCGCAATACAACTCACAGCATAAGAGAATTTGTGATGGGATCACAACTAGTGATTATCTCTAAATGTGCAAATGTGAAGTATTGAAAATATCCCTAGTCGATGAATTGATAAATACGGACACTATCAATTCTGTTGAGACTAGCATGGGTTATTCTCTAATCAGCTGATTCTCACTGGCTGGTGTCATTGGGATGTCCGGAGATAAACATGGATGCTAGTTAAGGGAACTAGTTCATTGGAGTGACTAGCTGTAAGACTTCATAGGGTTATCTATATAGATATGTCAATGAAGTTCTTACTGCGGCTTAAGTGCGATGTTCCTTTGACTTGCGGTGTTCAAGTCATCTTGGTCATGAAGACTTATACTTTAACATCTTAAGCAAGCATCTCCAAGGAGGTGTGGACCCAGGATGATTGGGTATAAGCCGAAGTGCCCGAAGATGTTTGAACAGCCTACAAAGGATTCACCACTCCTTGCGAGGAGATGTATACCCAGGCCTATCGTCGGATTGTTACTCAAAACCTCTGGCTAGAGTATATCATGTTTAGAGTGTGAGTCTCTAAAATACATGAGAGTAACTAGAAATCCAAAGGACGAGAAAGACACTACTTGGGCTAGGTGTGACGTAGTCAGCCTAGTGGAGACTGACACAAATAGACCGTGTCCTGAACCAAGTGGGTATAAGATGGTGAAGGGAATGAGGCACGATTCATTAGAGCTACTGAAGGGTTTCAGAATAATTTCTTCTAGGGTCAAACCGTTGATCTTTCGATTAATTGGGGATCATGATGTACTACTAGGTGCCACTCATGATCGTTCTATAATTGGTTAATTATAGACGTCCAACATAAATCGAAAGCCTATTTAGTCACACGCACTACGAGTAATCCGAGGGATTTAAAACGAGTTGAAAATTGGATTTTCCGATCATGAGAAATAAGTCGAATCTGAGTTAATCAGAGGCGCAATGGAAGCTAAAAATGGCTAAGTCTTTTGAAGGTTTTTTGGGCGAATTAAATGAGTTTAATTCGCGTTGGTTCGGCTCGGTTTGGGCCAGCCAAAGAGGGTGCCAACCCTCCTTGGTTGGCCGGCCACCTATTGGGAAGATAACCAATTAATTTTGGTTTAATTAATAAAGTAAATCTAGCGCGATTTATTTTATAAATTATGGATAAATAAATTTGTATAAAGAAATTTATATAAATAAATTTATAGAAATTTATTCTTTTTATGGAAGTTAAAATAATCCATGAATTGGTTTATTTTAATTTTATAAAATCAATTATGAATTGATTTTTCCATATAAGAAAGTTTATAAATTTCTTATAAAATTTATTCCATAATAAAAGGAGAGATTAATTAGTTTTATTATAAAGTTAGTTATAATAAAACTTGGTTTAAACGGAATAATTCATAAGAGAATTTATAGGATAAATTTCTTATGATAATTAATTAGTTTTATTATAAAGTTAGTTATAATAAAATTCATAAGAGAATTTATAGGATAAATTTCTTATGATAACTAATTAGTTTTATTATAAAGTTAGTTATAATAAAACATGGTTTAAACGGAATAATTCATAAGAGAATTTATAGGATAAATTTCTTATGATAATTAATTAGTTTTATTATAAAGTTAGTTATAATAAAATTCATAAGAGAATTTATAGGATAAATTTCTTATGATAACTAATTAGTTTTATCATAAAGTTAGTTATAATAAAACTTGGTTTAAACGGAATAATTCATAAGAGAATTTATAGGATAAATTTCTTATGATAACTAATTCCATTAATTCGGTTAAGAGGAGACTTGGCAAGGGAGAAGCAACTATATAAGGAACCATAGGCAAGCCTTGGATTCCTAAGATTTGGATAATCGAAATAGAGCTCTCCCTCTCTCTCTTCTCTTCTCTCCTCCTTCCCCCTCCCTTCCATTAGGGCCGGCGGCCACCCTAGCTCCATTAGGGCCGGCGCCCAACCTACACCAAGGCAAGGTGTTGCCGTGAGCTTCAAGGAGAAGAAGAAACCAACCAAGAAGAAGAAGAAGCAGATTACATCTCCCTCTCTCTCGGAATTCGATTCCGTTACTTCGTTGGTTAGTTTCCTTTTCTTCTCTTGATCTTCTTAGTTGTGCCTTCCGAGGATCTAGTAGTTCTCGTCGGCACAAAACTCGTGACTTTGTGAAGTCATCCCGAAGAGAACTCGGCGTGGACGCGAATAGAGGCGGAGCTTCCAAGGGACGCTACGGTTGGATCTCGTCCCTTACTTCGAGTTACGCGAGGTACTTGGTAAATTAGTTTACTTTTCCGCAAAGTTTTATTTTATGATTATGTCAACACACCATAAGATTGCATGCTAGATACGAAGTTAAAATAATTTAGGAAATTATTTTATGCAAATTCTTCCGCTGCACGTAAAAATTTAAAATTTTACGAACTCGTATCCTTGTCGACATGCACCCGGTCCCAACACTCGGCGCAAGAGATGGTAGCAGAGTGTTTCGGCGAGAGAGGGGCGCGCACAGAACTCCGAGAACCCTTCACACTCACGCTCACGCGAGGAAGAAGAACACGCACAGGGTCGCGCAAGAGAGGGTTTTCGGCGCTAGGGTTCGGAAGTAAAGGGTTTCGGGAAGTTATTTGGTTGGTGGATCGGTCCACCAACCTCAATTTAATGCGTTTGAACGGATCGCCGTTCGATCTGATAGCGCCCAGACCGATCAGGCTATCGCCTGATCAGATTGACCAGATCCTGATCGGTCTGGTGATCGATCAGGAGAGATCCTGATCGGTCGGATGATCGATCAGGACACGATCAGTAGGCTTGGAGAGAAATCTCTGACCTCTCTGATCGGTCTGTGGACCGATCACCATAGGGTGCCAGATCGGTCTAGGGACCGATCCAGGCTTGCTCTGAACACTTGATTACAATTCCCGAAGGACATTGCTTGTTTCGCTGATCGGTCCAGGGACCGAAACCCACAGGAAGAAGCCAGATCGGTCCAGAGACCGATCAGCCCTATGCTTGATCGGTCCGGTGACCGATCAGGGTTCCTGATACTCAATGATACGATCTGAAATATTCAGTTTCAGATTTTCTGAAACTTTCCAACGAGATCTGATGAAGTTTGTCATACTCGGACATGATCTCATGACTAGAATTGATCCCTTAAGAAGAATCAAAAGTCCTTATAGGTTCAACAATCACTTTGATCCATACAAATGGAATCAAACTCAAACAACAATCATTCAAACAATTTCAACTAAGTTTGAGTCAAATCCAGTGTTCCAATCAAGTCTCCTTGTTTGGAATGTCTAAGTATGATCATGGAACCAAATACACATATGCTATGCATTGGTTTTCCCCATACTTGGTCACCGAAGTGATTATTATCTCGTCAACTTAATTTCTCAAGGGATGCATTGACATTTTGAGAAATTGAGTCGATCCTAACATCTCACCTCATATCTAGATAACAAAAACGTTTTGGTGAACCTTATAGTTTGTGTGAGATGTTCCCAAGGTTACCCAATTGTTTCCCAACAATTTGAAATAATCATGAAGGGTTTTAATGCATTTTGAAAATCATGAAGCGCGACACATTCCCAACTCCCGTATTAGAAAACTAAATTCATTTTCGGGAAGTGATTTAGTGAAAATGTTAGCTAGGTTTGACTTGGACTCCACATGAGAGAGTACAATGTCTCTTCTAGCTACATGATCCCTAATGAAGTGGTGTCTTACTTCAATATGTTTGGTCCTAGAATGATGGACTGGATTCTTGGTCAAGTTAATTGTGCTTATGTTATCACACAACACTTGCACATCCTTGTAACTCAATCCATAGTCCTCTAAAGTATGTAACATCCATAACAGTTGTGATACACTCTCTCCCATGGCGATATATTCTGCCTCGGTCGTGGAGAGAGCAACACAATGTTGCTTCCGACTCGACCAACTTACTAAGGACGACCCTAAGAATTGGCAACCCCCACTAGTGATTTTCCGGTCCAACTTACATCCAGCGTAGTCGGAGTCCGTATAGCCCATCAAATCAAAAGATTCGATACGGGGATACCAAAGACCTACACCAATTGTGCCCTTGAGATATCTCAAAATTCGCTTAACAGCAATTAAATGAGATTCCTTGGCACAGACTTGATACCTAGCGCACATACCCACAGCAAATAAGATATCCGGTCGACTAGCTGTGAGATATAGCAAACTACCTATCATGCTTCGATATTGAGTTAGGTCAACAGGTTTACCACTCTCATCATTATCTAATCTTGTGTTTGTAGCCATGGGAGTGGTTACCTCTTTTGAATCACTCATACTGAATTTTCGAAGCATTTCTTGTGTATACTTTGATTGGTGCACATGGATACCCTCGCGAGTTTGCTTGATTTCAAGTCCAAGGAAGAAAGTCAACTCTCCCACTAGACTCATTTCAAACTCACTCTCCATGTGTCCAATGAACTCATTTAAATAACCCTTATTATTTGAGCCACAAATTATGTCATCGACATATACTTGGGCTAAAAAATGTTGTCACTATCCCTTCGTAGAAATAGTGTAGGGTCTATCTGGCCTCTAACAAAGCCTTTCTCAATCAAGAATGTCGACAACCTCTCATACCAAGCTCGGGGTGCTTGTTTAAGGCCATAAAGTGCCTTTTTGAGTTTGAACACGTGGTTTGGAAATTCGGTACTCTCAAACCCTGGAGGTTGTTCGACATAGACCTCTTCTTTAATCAAACCATTTAGGAAGGCCAATTTGACATCCATTTGATATAATTTGAAGCCATGATGTGCTGCAAATGCAAGCATTAATCGGATGGAATCTAATCGTGCCACGGGAGCATAAGTCTCATCATAATCAAGGCCTTCAACTTGACTATAACCCTTGGCTACTAAGCGTGCCTTGTTTCTAATGATTTCTCCCTTATGGTTCAATTTGTTTTTGAAGACCCATTTGGTTCCAATAATGGTGGTCTTCTTGGGTCTAGGGACTAAGTCCCAAACTTGACTCCTCTCAAATTGACCTAGTTCATCTTGCATTGCTATGATCCAATCGGGATCACTTAATGCTTCATCAATTCTTCTAGGTTCAATTTCAGAAATTAGGGCAACTTCATTAGCCTTATTCCGGAAGAATGATCTAGTCCTAACCCCATGATGGATGTCTCCAACAATTTAGCCTTGGGGATGACTAGAGGCTAATCTAGTTTGCCTAGGAGTTGGTGGTGCTTCTTGTACGGGTTCACCAGAAGCAGGTTCAGCCTCAGGATCCGGCTAATCAATGGGTTGTCTAGGTTCACCGTCATCAGACTCATCACCATCAACAACACTTGGAGTTTCATTCAAACTTAGTCTCCTAAGTTCAAGTTGAACTCCTACATTTTCTGATTGGTTAATTGATTTTGGAATTTCCTCAAAGACCACATCAGAAGACTCTTCAACTAATCTAGATTTCTTGTTATAGACTCGGTAGACTTTGCTAATGAGAGAATACCCGACTTGTATCCCTTCATCAGCCTTCGCCGTGAACTTTCCAAGGTGGTCCTTGGTGTTTAGAATGAACACCTTACAACCAAACACCCTAAGGTGTTTAACCGTAGGTGATTTTCCAAACCAAAGCTCATGGGGAGTCTTTCCTAAAAACCTACGGATGAGGACTTGTTTTTGCACATAGCAAGCTGTATTTACAGCTTCAGCCCATAAGTAACTTGGGAGTGAGTACTCATTAAGCATGCTTCGTGCAGCCTCTTGAAGAACACGTGTAACGACCCAGAAAATTCTCTTAATATTTCCTTAAAATATTGAGCAGGTTTAGATAATTTCCCGAGGGGCCTAGAAATATTAATACAAAATGTGTCCTAGAAATCCATATTTTTCTCATTTAAATTGAGAAAACTAAGTACTAATGGGCCTTATATGGGCTTTTTAGTACCATAATTATTGGAGAATTTTAGGTAAAAATTAATATAAATATAAAGGGGTTTTAATGAGAAATATTAACATAATTATGGAGGAATTTTTAGAGGATTTTCAGAATTTTAGGGAAAATAATAGAAAATAAAAGAAAAAATAAAATAAAAATAAGGTGCATGGACCAAGGATTGAACCTTGGACCCCTTGTACAACCATGCATGCTCTAACCAACTCACCTAGCAAGGGAATGTTATGAGGGAATGAAGTGGATATTGGTTAAGGCTTAGAAGAAGATGAAGGGTCATGGAGAGACTCTTCATTTACCTCCTTAATGGGTTATAAAGAGGGGGGGGGGGGGTTTGGGAGTTACCTTCTCCCTTCCATCACTTTGCATTTTCTTCCTCCTCCTTCCCTCATCCTAGCCCAACACCATAAGGAAGATTTTCCTTGGAAAAGCTTCACAAGAGGGTCTCATCTCCAAGAGCTAAAGGCTTCCCAAAGTTACAAGGGCTAGAGGTGACTTAAGGTCTAAGGAGTTCATTTGATTCTCTATAATCAAGGTGAAAAATCAAGAAACCCCAAGGTAAGACTCCCTCACCTGTGGTGTAATGGCTTTTCCTTGATATAGATGTGATCTAAGTTGTTATTTAAGATCTAAGATGAAAATCCATGAAGAAGAAGTTAGGGTTTCGGTCACTTGCAAGTTTCATGGCTAGGTTTAGTTTCTAAACTCTCAAATGATGGTTCTTATGATTGATTATGATGTAAGGGTTGTTAGTGGTGATTTACATGAAATTTTACATGATTATAAGGCCTAATGAATTTCGACCAAGAACCCTAACCCATGGTTGGGCCTTGGTCTAACCATTCAACACATAAGTTTGTTTTCCTATGGCATGATGGGTAGGAATTTGGTTTTTATAAGAATTTTTCATGAACTTTAGGAACCCTTGGAGTTTCGGCCAAGAGCAAGAACTAGGGTTAAAGGATTAGGGTTGGCCTTAAGTATGGAATCAAATGTTTCCTATGGCCTAGTATGTAAGTGTGAGATGTTGTTTGGGAATTTAGGTGAAGTTTTCATGGACCTAGGGTCCCTTGGAACTTTCGGCCAAGGACATAACATAGGGCTAGGGTTGGGTTAAACCTACAAAGAGGTTTGTTTATAGGTTACCAAGATGTATGTTTAAGTATGATGGAAGAATTTCTATGTTCACCAAACCCTTAGTTTATATGTCATGAATTATATGTTAGGTTATAAACGTTTAGACATGTTCCATGATTTATGAGTGATATGTATGTATGCCATATTTTATGAATAATATGTAGGTATGCCATGGTTAGAAATGATATGTAGGTATGCCATGTTTTATGATTGAGATGTAGGTATGTCATGGTTTATGGATGATATGTATGTATGTCATGATTATGAATAATTTGTATGTATGCCATGCTTTATGGATGATGTGTACATTTGCCATGTTTAAGAATGAAAATGATGAATGAAGTTAAAGTTCATGCCATCGAGGCTTAATGATGATATGGAATGAAAATGAAGAATGAAGTTCAAGTTCATGCCTTCAAGGCATAACAATGATGTTAAGTATGATGAATGAATGAATATGCTATGAATGAAGAAGCATGTGAAAGTATTTTATTTTATGAATGGGCTTGTACCGAACCTAAGTAAGGTCCACGGTTCTGGACTACCGATAAAGCTGTCCACGGTTCGGGACTACCGATGAAGCTGTCCTTACGGTTCGGGACTACCGATGAAGCTATCCTTACCCTAGTAGGTCGAGATTAGCTACCTCGTATTTACTTAGGGATGCGCGCATATGATGTATGAATGTGGTACAAGCCAGGGCCCAATGAATGTTATGATTATGTTAAAGTATTTAAAAGCATGATTTTAAAGATTAAGCATCCTTATATATATATATATATGCATTTGCCACATGCATCCATCCATGTTATGCATTCTATTTATGATAAGAATATTATGCAAAGTAAGTTTATGCAAGGTATGTTTATGCAAATGATTTATTTATGCTTATGCTAATTTATGATGCCATGATTTATTTATGTTTAGGCTAATTTATGATGCCACGATTTATTTATGTTTATGCTAAATTATGATGTCATGATTTATTTATGTTTATGCTAATTTATGATGCCATGATTTATTTATGCTTATGCTAATTTATGATGCCATGATTTATTTATGTTTAGGCTAATTTATGATGCCATGATTTATTTATGTTTATGCTAATTTATGATGCCATGTTTTATTTATGCTTATGCTAATTTATGATGCCATGATTTATTTATGCTTATGCTAATTTATGATGTCATGATTTATTTATGTTTATCCTAATTTATGATGTCATGATTTATTTATGTTTATGCTAATTTATGATGCCATGATTTATTTATATTTATGCTAAGTTAGGATGCCATGATTTATTTATGCTTATGCTAATTTATGATGTCATGATTTATTTATGTTTATGCTAAGTTAGAATGCCATGATTTTATTTATATTCATGCTAATTAATGATGCCATGATTTGTTTATGTTTATGCTAAGTTAGGATGCCATGATTTTATTTATAATCATGCTAATTTATGATGCTATGATTTATTTATGTTTATGCTAAGTTACCATGTTCATGTTTATACGATGTATGGATTTTGTGAGTAGGAAAAGGGTCTTACTAAGCCTCCGTGCTTATAGTTTTATTTTCTTATACCGCAGATTAAGCAAGAGATTTCAAAGGAAGCAGCAGGAGAGGAAAGATCATGTGTGTGTGGTAGTGACATGGCCAAGAGTCCCTCTCAATTCACTTATTGCATGTGTTGTTATCGTACCATACTTATGTTGGTTATGCTTTACTTATGATAGCTATGCCTATGAAACAACCTACTACTTATGAAGTTGTGGATAAACTACTTGCTACCTGGAAGGGCTTAGGAATGAATTATGAAAAGTAAATAATCATGATGCTATGCATACGGGTAATAGGTTACCTGAAATGAGCATGAAAGCTTATGAATGTGTTACGAAAGGTTGATATCATGATGCTAGAAATGTGTATATGATTAAGCACTAATTGCATGGTTAAAAGTATGTGAAAAGAATTTATGATTCCGCTGCATTAAGAGGTTTTCTATGCACATGTAAGTTTAGCGTAACGCCACTTATGGAAAAAAAAAGCGGGCATTACAACACGGTTCTTCCTCTCTACAACACCATTTTGTTGTGGTGTTCTAGGAGTAGAGAACTCATGCTTATAACCTTTATCTCGACAAAATTCTAAAAACCTTTGGTTTTGAAATTCACCTCCATGATCACTTCTAATTGTCTTAATGGTTGATGATTTTCCATTTTCTACCCTTCTACAGAAAGATATGAAAGTATCTAAGGTTTGGTCCTTATATTTCAAAAAGTATATCTATGTGTATCTAGTGAAATCATCAATAATCACAAAGCAATACCTACTTCCATTCAATGATATAATAGTACTACAATCAAATAGATCCATGTGAAGTAAATCTAAAGCATTGGAAGTACTTACAGTGCTTTTACCTTTATGTGCAGATTTAGTTTGCTTACCCATTTGACATGCATCACAAAGTTTATCTTTTTCATACTTGATGCTTGGTAAGCCTCGAACTAGTCCCTTGTTGGCTAACTTCCGGATGTTCTTCATGTTCACATGTGCTAGCCTCCGGTGCCAAAGGGTGGACTCTTCTTCTTTTGACATGAAACACTTAGCAAAAGCATTGGTAGCACTTTTAAATGAAACTTGATAAATATTGTCTACTCTTGCTCCAACTAGTACCGTGTCCAAGGTGTCATTTTGTCTAACTAGACATTGACTTGGTTGGAAGTCAATTGTGTAACCCGTGTCACACAATTGACTGACACTTAGGAGATTAAATTTAACTCTCTTGACTAGAAGGACATTTGAGATTCTAAGATATTCGGATATTGGAATGTCTCCTATTCCTATGACCTTAAGACTACCATTGTTACCAAATGATACATTACCTCTACTTTTCTTGTGAAGTGTGGTAAACAATGATCTATCCCCGGTCATGTGTTTGGAGCATCCACTATCAACGAACCAAGTTGATAGATGCTCCCCCTCAATCATAACCTACACAATTCGAAAAATAGAAGTTTTAGGTACCCACACCTTGGGACCTAAGGCATCAACTAAACATGACTTAGGCACCCATGCCTTGACAATCTTCTTTTGAGTCTTGAGTGTTCTAGATTGTCTCATGTCAGTCCTAGACATGAGAGACACAAATGAGGGTTCCTTAGGGCGGTAACCAATACCGACCCTATTGTAAACCGCTCTTTGGGCATTTAGGATCATATCTAGGGTCTTAGAGCTAGTTGAGAATTTTCCAAGAATATTCTTGAGCTTCTCAACTTCACTCTTCAAAGATTGGTTTTCCTCTATTAACAAGTTATCATGCACAACATTGACTTCCTCAACCTTAGAGGATTTCAACTTTGCAATCTCATGTTTCAAAGATTTAATTTCATCTTCTAGCAATTCAACATGCAAATCATCAATGTTATCATCCCTAGAAGCTTTCAATTGATCAATTTCTAATTGCAATGCTTTAACATTATTTTTGGACTTTTTAAGCATACTAGTTAAACATGCAATTGCTCTATAACACTTTTCAAGCTCGGGAGAAGTTACCTCTTCATCATCCGAAGATGATGAAGCCGCGTTTGAGAAGTTTGAAGATTCATCACTGCTCTCCACTCCAAGAGCCATGAGTGCCACTTGCCTTGTGCTTTTCTCCTCCTTTTTTTCATCGGATGAGCTAGAGGATGACTCATCCCAAGAGGCCTTCAAGGCTTTCTTCTTCTTCTTGAATTTCTCTTCTTTTCATTTGGACTTCTCCTCCTTCTTCTTAAGCTTTGGACATTCATTCTTGAAATGCCCTTTCCTACCACACTCAAAGCAAGATGCATTATTCTTATCAAGTTTGGATTCACTAGTGTTACCTCTACTTTTGAAACGTCGATCTTTTCGCATCATCCTCCTCACAAAGTTGGCCATTTCGGATGAAGAGGAGCTGCTGCCATCTTCCTCAGAATTGGATTCGGATTCGGAAGAAGATGAAGATAATGAGACCTCCTTCTCCTTCTTCTTCTCCTTCTTCTTCTTGTTGGTTCGGTCCCCTGCAACTAAGGCAATCCCCTTCTCCTTGGGGCCTTTGTTAGCCATTTCATGCAATTCTATCTCACAAAATAAATCATCTAATTTTACAATAGATAAATCCTTGGATACTTTGTAGGCATCCACCATGGATGACCACAAAGCATTCCTTGGAAATGCCTTCAACACGTACCTCACAAGGTCGCGGTTCTCGACCTTTTCATCAATTAAATGAAGCCCATTGAGGACTTCCTTGAAACGACTATGGAGCTCACTTACCGACTCATTCTCCTTTATGGAGAGGTTTTGGAGTTGATTGAGGAACAAATCCCTCTTGGCAATCCTTGAGTCCCGGGTGCCCTCGTGAAGCTCAATGAGTTTGTTCCACAAGTCCTTTGCACTTGTGAAAGGACCAACCTTGATGAGATGATCTTTGTTCATGCCACATTGTAGAGTGACAACCGCCTTCGCGTCGGCTTCACTCTTCCGAGTTTGTTCGGCAGTCCACCGCCAAGACTCCAGCTCTTTGCCTTCGTCATCCTTAGGAGGAATGAATCCCTCCTTCACTGCGAACCAAGTGTGGATATCCATCTTCAGATAGTATTCCATCTTTGATCTCCAATACTGAAAGTCGACGCCATCAAAGAATGGAAGTCGGGTGGTGGAGAAGCCTTCTCTCAAAGCCATCTTGTTGATAACTCTTGGATGTTAAGCCGTAAACAGAGCCCCACAAGAAGGACTCCTCAACAAAATGGGGTAGTTGAGAGGAGAAACCGAGCCCTACAAGAAGCTGCTAAGACTATGCTTAATGCATATTCCCTCCCTAGCTACTTTTGGGCCGAAGCGGTTAACACCGCTTGTTACATTCAAAACTGGGTGTTGGTACATAGGTTCCTAGGAAAAACACCCATTGAATTATGGAATGAGAGAATACTATAAGTCCATTACTTTAAGGTCTTTGGATGTAAAGTCTACATTCTATATACCAAAGATGACCTAAGGAAGTTTAAGTCAAAAGCCGATGAAGAAATTCTAGTAGGGTACTCATTAATTAGTAGGGGTTATAGAGTTTACAACAACAGGACAAAAATGATTGAGGAGTCCTCAAATGTTAAATTTGATGAATCAACAAATACTTACCCTAAAAAATCCTCAATTGATAAGGATATGGAAGAAGTCCAACCTCTTGCCCAAAGAATCCAAGACCTATATTTGGAGAGCAATGATCAAGGGGGAGTAGGAAGTACCCTAGAGGATGAGGAAGAAGTAGTAAATGAACCCACAACCTCTAGGCCCTTGAGACATCACCAAGATCACCCTATTGACCAAATAGTGGGTGATGTCACTCAAGGAGTAAGGACTAGGTCCTATTTTAGGGATCAAACTAGTCAAATAGCTCTAATCTCTCAATTAGAACTTAAGTCTATTGATGAAGCATTGGGAGATGTGGATTGGGTCTTAGCCATGCAAGAAGAGCTAAATCAATTTGAAAGGAGTGAGGTTTGGGAGTTGGTTCCTAGGCCCAATGATTGCACCATTGTAGCCACAAGATGGGCCTTTAGGAACAAACTAGATGACCAAGGTAAAATCACTAGGAACAAAGCTAGATTGGTAGCTAGGGGGTTTAACCAAGTTGAGGGATTAGACTATGATGAGACTTATGCCCCCGTAGCTAGATTAGAATCCATTAGAATTCTACTAGCCTATGCCGCTCGCATGGGTTTCACACTTCACCAAATGGATGTGAAGTCGGCATTCCTTAATGGGATCATTAAGGAAGATGTCTATGTAGAACAACCCCCGGGTTTGAGGACTCTAACTATCCAAGACACGTTTACAAATTAAGAAAAGCCTTATATGGATTGAAACAAGCTCCCCGGGCTTGGTATGAAAGGCTTTCTTCATTTCTAGTGTCTAAGGGGTTTAGGAGAGGAACAATTGACCCTACATTGTTCCTAAAATCTAAGGATAAGGATATATTTGTTGCCTAAGTATATGTAGACGATATCTTTTTTGGGTCAACAAATAATGACTTCTTGCAAGAATTCATTAGGTGTATGGAAGATAAATTTGAGATGAGTCTTGTAGGAGAGCTAACCTTCTTTTTAGGACTTCAAGTTAAGCAAACTAACGAAGGTACACATGTTTTTCAAACCAAATAGGCTAAGGAAATGTTAAAATTTGGCTTAGAAAATGCTAAGGTAGCATCTACCCCTATAGGAACCAATGTGAAAATGGATAGTGACTTTGAAGGGAAAATGGTAGACTCTAAGCAATATAGGAGCATGATTGGTAGTCTACTATATCTAACTGCTAGTAGACCCGATATACTTTTTGCGGTATGTATGTGTGCAAGGTACCAATCTTGTGCCAAAGAGTCCCATTTAGTTGTTGTCAAGAGGATCCTAAGGTATGCCAAAGGTACCCTCAATGTCGGACTTTGGTATCCCAGAACCCCTAGTGTTGATCTAATTGGATACACCGACTCAGACTATGCGGGTTGTAAGCTAGATAGGAAGAGTACTAGTGGAGGGTGTCAATTCCTTGGGTCTTTCTTAGTTAGTTGGAGTAGTAGGAAACAACCATGCGTTGCCCTATCAACAACAGAGACGGAATATGTGGCAATGGGTGGGTGTGTTTCCCAACTCCTTTGGATCATACATACCTTAGAAGATTATAAGTTACATTACACCAAGGTCAAAGTCTTGTGTGATAATGTAAGTACAATAAACTTGACCAAAAATCCAGTTCACCACTCTAGGACAAAACACATTGAAGTGAAACATCACTTCATTAGAGACCATGTGGCAAGGGGAGACATAGAACTACACTATGTTGAATCAAAGTCGAACCTAGCCGACATCTTTACCAAGCCTCTTCCCGAATCGGGGTTTACATCCTTACGAAGAGGTCTTGGAATGCGTTTTGTAGAAGTGTAGGATAAACTTTGGGACATTAGATTTGAAAAAGGGTGCTTGATCCATTAGGGAGATACATTTGGTTCACTTGTGCTTGTGGCACATTGTTGAACCATTAAAAGTATCATAATATGAAAACTAGACCAACTATGGGGAAGACAAGTGTTTAATCAATGGACACTTTGCCCAAAGATCATAGTTGGATATTTTAAACCTTTGAAAATCATTTTATGCTTTATATACTTTGACATGCTTTTGAAAGTTATATGATTGCAAAATTAGATTGCTAGTTTGATACAAAACTTAGTGGTTTTTTAAGGTTTTTGGATTTTTATCAAAAGTCATGCATGTTTGAAATTTTATATAGAGTAATATTTTTTCTTGATAGAGCATATCAATTCAAACATGTCTGCAAGTTTTTAAAATTTTTGGAATTTTCTGGATTTTTCTGGAGGTTTCTGAATTTCGGCACAGAAGCTGAAATTTGCCACTGACAGAGTATCAGTCGACTGCCCCATGGGCAGTCGACTGGTACGTCTGGTTTCAGCTTCTGTGACAATTTTCAGAAATCTAATTTTCTTTCATTTGATGTCATAGGGTTTGGTTGCTTAAGGCAATCATTTTGATGGTGTCAAAGGGGGAGAATGGGTGGTTTAAGTTAGAATTTTGACTTGTAATGGATGGTTTAAGGTATTTTGTCTAACTTAGACTTTGGATGATTAAAAATGGGAGAAAATATGGATTAAGGGGGAGGTTACCTCTTAGGTTTTGATATGTTTTTCATTTTTAAGGTCATTTAGTGTTAAGTGAAAACTTAACTTGGATCATGAGTAGAATTGAAAATGGAAAAGTCATGGATTTAGGGGGAGGTTACCTCTTAGGGTTACTATGTCTTATGTTTTAAAATTGTTATCTTTTACTATTGTTATTGTTGGTTGTTCTTTATCTCTAAACTTAAACATATTGCCACACATCAAAAAGGGAGAGATTGTTGAGGCAATCGTCCCTTAAATGATTGGAAGATCATGGTTTTG
This sequence comes from Boesenbergia rotunda, assembly GCA_024364735.1. NCBI lineage: Eukaryota > Viridiplantae > Streptophyta > Magnoliopsida > Zingiberales > Zingiberaceae > Boesenbergia > Boesenbergia rotunda. The sequence continues at coordinate 75,921 of JAGFNQ010003908.1, forward strand.
ATATGTGTGTCTGAATATGTTTAAGGTTAGAGTGTTATGTTGTATCTGATATGTGTGATTGATTTTGCAGGACTTGGAGAATCACAAATGGTGGACATATCCGAGGAACGAGAGCCGAGGGAGGAGGACTCCAAGGGCAAGCTGGGAAGTGGACTTCAAGGGCACACGTGAAGGGTGGCATGGAGACAAGCCAAGGGAGGCTTGTGTGCACATCCAAGGGACGAGAGACAGAGGAAGATGACTTCAAGGGGCGAGCCAAGGAGTGAACCTGAAGGCATACGTGAAGGACTATGTGGAGATTGGCTGGGAGTGAGTGGGCAGTCGATTGGCCAGAGGGCAGTCGACTGCCAAAACTCACAGAAGGTTTTCAACCTTCTATCAGTCGACTACCCCAGGAGCAGTTGACTGGTAACACCCCGACAACTAGCCGTTGGCTAGCAATTAATGCTAGGGCAGTCGACTGGTGCGGGGCTGGACAGACTACGAGTTTATCCTGTTCTCCTATAAAAGGAGGACCTTTCTGCACGTAGGCGGTACGGTTCCATACGATAACGAAGTGTTGCTCGTCTGAAAAGTGTTCTCTACTTCCTCTCTCTTATTCTACTACATTCTGTAAAGAGGAAGATCACCGCTGTAAAGGTTNAAGAGGAACTCGCAGAAAACAAGGAAAACGCTCGCAGGAAATCTTCTCAGGATCGCACGCGCGCACAAAAGCTCACTCGCAAGAGGAGGAAGGAGATGCAGGGAAGGCTCTCGCACAGGTTGAAGAGGCGCAAGTAGTGAGGTTCGGCGCTAGGGCTTGGGAGATGAGGGGTTTTCGTGAAGTTATTAGGTTGGTGGATCGGTCCACCAACCGAAATTTAATGTGATCGAACGGATCACCGTTCGATCTGAGAGCGCCCAGACCGATCAGGCTTCGGCCTGATCGGACTGGCCTGGTCCTGATCGGTCGGGTGACCGATCAGGCAGGCTCCTGATCGATCGGCTGATCGATCAGGAAGCGAACAGTAGGGTCGGATGATATTCGGGAAGCCCCCTGATCGGTCTGTGGACCGATCACCACAGAGTGCCAGATCGGTCCGGGGACCGATCCAGGCTAGCATAGAATGTTTGGACAGAATTTCGTTAAGTCTCTGTGACCCCTCTGATCGGTCTGTGGACCGATCACCACAGGAGGGAGCCAGATCGGTCCGGGGACCGATCAACCCTACCTGATCGGTCCAGTGACCGATCAGGGTTCCTGATACTCCCTGATACGATCTGAAACTTGTAGTTTCAGATTTTACACGATTCCTGAAGGGATCTGATGAAAGATATCGATCTTGGAAGTGATCCCTTGACTATAATTGATCCCTAAACAAGATCAAAAGTCCTTATAGTTTAACAATCACTTTGCTCCACCCAAGTGGAGTCAAACCTCAATCAACAATCATTCAATCAATTTCAATCAAGATTGTGCAAAATCAAGTTTCCAATCAAGTTTCCTTGATTGGAATGTCCAAGTATGATCATGGAGCCAAATACACATATGTTATGTATTGGTTTTCCCCATACTTGGTCACCGAAGTGATTTTTATCTCGTCAACTTAATTTCTCAAGGGATGCATTGACATTTGAGAAATTGAGTTGATCCTAACATCTCACCCATTCTAGCAAACAAAAACGTTTTGTTGAACCTTATATTTGTGTGAGATGTCCCAAGTTACCCAATTGTTTCCCAACAATTAGAAATAATCATAAAGGGTTTTGAATGCATTTTATATTTATGAGCGCGACACATTCCCAACTCCTTCTTAAAAAGCTAAACTCATTTTCGGGGAGAGGTTTAGTGAAAATGTCAGCAAGGTTTGACTTGGACTCTACATGTGAGAGTACAATATCTCCCCTAGTAGCATGATCTCTAATGAAGTGGTGACGCACTTCAATATGTTTGGTCATAGAATGATGAACTGGATTCTTGGTTAGGTTAATAGTGCTAATATTATCACATAACACTTGCACACCTTTGTAACTTAATCCATAGTCCTCTAGAGTATGAATCATCCATAACAACTGTGATACGCTCTCTCCCATAGCAATATATTCTGCCTCGGTCGTGGAGAGAGCAACACAATGTTGCTTCCGACTTGACCAACTAACTAAGGATGATCCTAAAAATTGCCAACCCCCACTTGTGCTTTTCCAATCCAACTTACATCCAGCGTAGTCGGAATCGGTATAGCCAATTAGGTCAAATAATTCGGTACAGGGGTACCAAAGACCAACTCCAATTGTGCCTTTAAGATATCTCAAAATCCTCTTAACAGCGATTAAATGAGATTCCTTGGCACAAACTTGATACCTAGCGCACATACCCACAGCGAAAAGAATATCAGGTCGACTAGCTGTGAGGTATAGCAAACTACCTATCATGCTCCGATATTGAGTCAAATCAACGGGTTTACCACTCTCATCATTGTCTAATCTTGTGTTTGTAGCCATGGGAGTGGTTACTTCTTTTGAATCACTCATATTGAATTTACGGAGCATTTCTTGCGTATACTTTGATTGGTGCACATGGATTCCATCACGAGTTTGCTTGATTTCTAGTCCAAGGAAGAAAGTCAACTCTCCCACTAGACTCATTTCAAATTCACTCTCCATGTGTCCAATGAATTCATTTAATTAGCCCTTGTTTTTTGAGCCATAAATTATGTCATTGACATATACTTGGGCCACAAAAATATTATCACCATCTCTCCGTAGAAATAGTGTAGGGTCTATTTGGCCTCTAACAAAGCCTTTATCAATTAAAAATGTAGACAACCGCTCATACCAAGCTCGGGGTGCTTGATTAAGGACATAAAGTGCCTTTTTGAGCTTGAACACGTGGTTTGGAAATACGGTACTCTCAAACCCCAGAGGTTGTTCAACATAGACCTCTTCTCTAATCAAATCATTTAGAAAGGCCGATTTAACATCCATTTGATATAACTTGAAGCCACGATGTGCTGCAAATGCAAGCATCAATCGGATGGACTCTAATCGTGCCACGGGAGCATAGGTCTCATCATAATCAATTCCTTCAATTTGACTATAGCCCTTGGCTACTAAGCGCACCTTGTTTCTAATGATTTCTCTCTTATGGTTCAATTTATTTTTGAAGACCCATTTGGTTCCAATGATGGTGGTCTTCTTAGGTTTAGGGACTAAGTCCCAAACTTGACTTCTTCCGAATTGACCTAGTTCATCTTGCATTGCTATGATCCAATCGGGATCATTTAATGCTTCATCAATTTTTCTAGGTTCAATTTTTGAAATTAAGGCAACTTCATTTGCCTCATTCCTAAAAAATGATCTAGTTTTAACCCCATGATGGATGTCTCCAACAATTTGGTCTTGGGGATGACTAGAGGCTAATTTAGTTTGCCTAGGTGTGGGTGGTGCTTCTTGAATGGTTTCACTAGACACAAGCTCAGCCTCAGGATCTGGCTGATCTATGGGTTGTCTAGGCTCACCGTCATCGGATTCATCACCATCAACAAGATTTGGACTTTCATTCAAACGTAGTCTCCTATGTTCGAATTGGACTTCATCTTCTGGTTGTTCATTGACTTTTGGAATTTCTTCAAAGACAACATCAGAAAACTCTTCAACCAATCTAGATTTCTTATTATAGACTCGGTAGACTTTGCTAACTAGGGAATACCTGACTAGTATCCCTTCATCAACTTTTGCCGTGAACTTTCCAAGGTGATCCTTGGTGTTTAGGATGAACACCTTACAACCAAACACCCTAAGGTGTTTAACCGTAGGTGGTTTCCCAAACCAAAGTTCATGGGGAGTCTTTCCTAAGAACCTATGGATGAGGACTCGGTTTTGCACATAGCAAGCTGTATTTACAACTTCAGCCCATAAGTAACTCAGTAGTGAGTACTCATTAAGCATGCTTCGTGCAGCCTCTTGTAGAACACTATTCTTCCTCTCTACAACACCATTTTGTTGTGGTGTTCTAGGAGTGGAGAACTCATGTCTATACCCTCTATCTTGATAAAATTCTAAAAACCGTTGATTTTGAAATTCACCTCCATGATCACTTCTAATTGTCTTAATTGTTAATGATTTTTCATTTTCAACCCTTCTAAAAAAGAAATGAAAACATCTATGGTTTGATCCTTATATTTTAGATAATAAGTCCATGTGTATCTAGTAAAATTATCAATGATAACAAAGCAATATCTACTTCCATTCAATGATATGATAGTACTACAATCAAACAAATCCATGTGAAGTAAATCTAAAGCGGTAGACGTACTTACACCGCTTTTACCTTTATGTGCAGATTTTGTTTGCTTACCCATTTGATATGCATCACAAAGTTTGTCCTTTTCATACTTGATGTTTGGTAAGCCACGAACTAATCCCTTGTTGGCCAACTTCCGGATGTTCTTCATGTTAACATGTGCTAGCCTCCGGTGCCAAAGGGTGGACTCCTCTTCTTTTGATATGAGACACTTAGCAAAAGTATTAGTAGCACTTTTAAATGAAACTTGATAAATATTGTCTACTCTTGTTCCTACTAGTATCGTGTCCAAGGTATCATGTTGTGTAACTAGACATTGACTTGGTTGAAAATCAATTGTGTAACCCGTGTCACACAATTGACTGACACTTAGGAGATTAAATGTCATCCCCTTGACTAGAAGGACATTTAAGATTCTAAGACATTCGGATATTTGAATGTCTCCTATTCCTATGACCTTAAGACTACCATTGTTACCAAATGAAACATTACCTCTACTTTTCTTTTGAAGTGTGGTAAACAATGATCTATCCCCGGTCATGTGTTTGGAGCATCCACTATCAACGAATCAAGTTGATAGATGCTCCCCCTCAATCATAACCTACACAATTCAAAAAATAGAAGTTTTAGGTACCGAAACCTTGGGACCTAAAGCACCTACTAAACAAGTCTTAGGCACCCATGCCTTGACAACTTTCTTTTGAACCCTAGGTGTCTTAGATTGTCGCATATCAGTCCTAGACATAAGGGACACAAATGAAGGTTCTTTGGGTTGGTAACCAATACCGGCCCTATTGTAGACTGTCCTTTGGGCATTCAAAATCATGCTTAGGGTTTTTGAGTTTGTTGAGAACTTCTCAAGAATATTCTTGAGTCTCTCAACTTCACTCTTCAATGATTTGTTTTCCTCCTCTAACAATTCATCATGCAAATCATCTACATCCTCATCCCTAGAGGATTTCAATTTTTCAACCTCAAATTTCAATGATTTAATTTCATCCTCTAACATTTCAACCTGTAAATCATCTATGTTCTCATCCCTAGATGAGATCAATTGTTCAATTTCTAATTGGAATGATTTAACCTTATTTTTTAACTTCTTCAACATATTGGTTAAACATGCAATTTCTCTATAACAATTTTCAAGTTTGGGAGAGGTTACCTCTTCATCATCCGATGAAGCCGCGTTTGAGGAGTTGATGGATTCATCACTGCTTTCTTGATCTTCTAATGCCATGAGTGCTACATGGCGAGTACTCTTCTCCTCCTTCTCTTCATCGGATGAACTTGAGGAGGATTCATCCCAAGTGGCCTTCAAAGCCTTCTTCTTATTTGATTTCTCCTCTTTCTTCTTGGATTTCTCCTCCTTCTTCTTTAGCTTTGGGCATTCACTCTTGAAGTGCCCTTTCCTACCACACTCAAAACAAGAAACGTTAGTCTTATCAACTTTAGCTTCACTAGAGTTACCTTTACCCTTGAAGTGTCGACCCCTTCTCATCATCCTTCTCACAAAATTTGCCATCTCAGTGGAAGAAGACCCGCTGCTATCTTCCTCAGAATCGGACTCGGATTCGGAAGAGGATGAAGATGAAGAGACTTCCTTCTCCTTCTTCTTCTCCTTCTTCTTCTTATTGGATCTTTCTCCTGCAACTAAGGCAATCCCCTTCTCCTTTGGGCTTTTGTTAGCCATTTCATGCAATTCCATTTCACAAAACAAATCATCTAACTTAATAATGGATAAATCCTTGGAAACTTTGTAGGCATCCACCATGGATGAACACCAAGCATTCCTTGGAAATGCTTTCAACACATACCTCACAAGGTCGCGATTCTCGACCTTTTCATCAATAGAATGAAGCCCATTGAGGACTTCCTTGAACCGACTATGAAGCTCACTTACCGTTTCATTTTCCTTCATTGAAAGGTTTTGTAGTTGATTGAGGAACAAATCCCTCTTGGCGATTCTTGAATCTCGGGTGCCCTCGTGGAGTTCGATGAGCTTGTTCCACAAGTTTTTTGCACTTGTGAATGGACCAACCTTGATGAGTAGGTTATTGTTCATTCCGTATTGTAGGGTCACAACCGCCTTTGCGTCGGCTTCACTCTTTCGAGTTTGTTCAGCCGTCCACTACCACGATTCAAGTTCTTTGCCTTCATCATCCTTTGGAGGAGTAAAACCCTCCTTCGCCGAGAACCAAGTGTTGATGTCCATCTTCAAGTAATACTCCATCTTCGATCTCCAATATTGAAAATCTACGCCATCGAAGAAGGGAGGTCGGGTGGTGGAAAAACCTTCTCTCAACGCCATGGATGATAGCTCTCGGTTGTTAATCCACTTGTACAGAGCCCCAAGCTCTGATACCACTTGTTGGAACTCGGATGGCTAGAGAGGGGGGGTGAATATAACCAAACATTTGGACTTTAACACTTATCGATTTTCTGCACTTCAATCGTTAGTAGCACAGCGGAAGCACAATAAAACAGAGTAGTGCAGAAATGCAGAAAACTAAAATAAACTACAACAATTAACAAGATCGCTAACAAGGAGGGTTTACAAAGTTCGTGGATAACTTGCTCCTACTCTTTGGCGTGCCCTTAAGGTGGGCGATCCCTTGATCGTCGGCAGATCAAGCCCCGGTGAACACCGGATAAAATGTAACCTCCTTCTCGGTGGAGTAACCTCTCCACAGCATTTCAACAAAGATATAGTTTTAAGTACAATGAAACACAAGTTAGATCTTACTTAGCACTTAGCACAGACAAGAACATAGCAAGCTTCTTCCGAGCTTCACTCAGTGACGATCTCATGCAAGAACCCTTTCTTTGTGTCTTCTCGCTGATGGACTCACCAAGCCTCTTGTTCCTTCCTCCAAGCACTCAAGTAAGGGATGGTTGCTTCACAGATTGTAGTTGCTTGCTTAAGATGATGGAGCTTCAGAACACACAAGCAAGATGTAGAGAAAGCAAACGCACGGCAAGAACTCAAGCCAAATGATTGATTCACGAACTCTATCTTCTCTTCTCCGCTACGCTCCTTTTGTTTCTCCACTGAACCCAGGTGACACCATCTCAATGCAGCCTCCAGATGCTCACCTGCCAACGCCAGCTACCACTGAGCTCTCCCTGGACTCCCTAAGCTTCCCTCAGCCAAGCTCTAGTCAGCAGCTCTAGTCTGCAGCTCCAGCCATTGCAACCTGAGATGGCAAAGAGACAAACCTGCTCCAAGGAAAGGCCTCCATTGACTCTCCTTGAGTGTTTGAATCCTTCCTTGCCACCTGCAGCTCAATCAGAGTATTAGCACAGCATATCTAGCAGAAAATCAAGTATCAGAGGTTAAGCGTAGTGAATCGGATACGTTCAGACGCGATCAAAGCGTCTAACAGTGCAATTTGAATTAAAGTATCGGTCACCGGACCGATCCAAAGCTTGTGGGTCGGTCACCAGACCGATCCACCGTTTTGCTGGGAATCCCAACTTTCGCGGTGACACAGGCCTGATCGGTCACCAGACCGATCAGGGTAGTCACTGTCCGATCAGGCTCAAGCCTGATCGGTCCACGTCTTAGTGAACAGTAACTGCGGAAATCAGATCCTAAGTCTTTGATCGGTCACCAAACCATTCAGGACCTGATCAGCAGGGGAGCTCAACTCACTGTGTGCTCCCTAATCGGTTACCGGACCGATCAGGAGCCAAGTAGTGAGGACACTGCCTGCTCCCTGATCGGTCACCAGACCGATCAGGAGCCAAGCAGTGAGTACACTGCCTGCTCCCTGATCGGTCACCAGACCGATCAGGAGCCAAGCAGTGAGGCAACGACCTGCTCCCTGATCATTCACCAGACCGATCAGGAGCCGCACAGTAGGTTCCCAACCTCACTGTGTGCTCCCTGATCGGTCACCAGACCGATCAGTCATCGCTGGATCGGTCACCAGACCGATCCACGAAGGAGCAGCGTGCCAACATCCCTGATCGGTCACCAGACCGATCCAGGGACTCAAACCTAGCCCTCCAAGCTATGATTTCATCCAACCTAGCCCTCCAAGCTAGGACTTTTTCACCTAACCCTCCAAGTTGGGACTTTTCATCTAACCCTCCAAGTTAGGACTTTTCACCTAGCCCTCCAAGCTAGGACTTTTCACCCAACCCTTCCGAGTTAGAACTTTTCCAACCTAGCCCTCCAAGCTAGGATTTTTCACCTAACCCTCCAAGTTGGGACTTTTCACCTAACCCTCCAAGTTAGGACATTTCACCTAGCCCTCTAAGCTAGGACTTTTCACCCAACCCTTCCGAATTAGGACTTTTCCAACACCTAGTCCTCCAAGCTAGGATTTTCCATACCATGCCTAATCCCCGATCAGGACTAAATCAGAATCATAATCATCAACCTAAACTAAAATCGATGTCAACACCAAAATAACAATCAGGGTCAGACTGCATCAACAGTTTTTCTCTTTGAGATCGTTGATGGTTCCGCCGGATCTTCCTTTCTTCGACTCGACTTCTTCTTGCTCATTTGGTACTTGAGTTCTTTGTAGTAATCATGAGCTAGCCGGACCAATTTAGGTCGATCCCCTTCACTGTCTTCTGATTCTGAGTCGAACTCAGGTGCTGGATGAGGCTTCTTCTTGGGAATTTTTTCTTGAGTTTTACTAGCAATGAAAGCTATACCTTTCTCGACCAAAGTAGCATTAGTCTGTTCATGCAGTTCTAGTTCAGAAAATAACTCATCTAATTTTATTTCTGAGAGATTCCTAGAAACTTTGTAGGCATCCACCATAGACGCCCACAGTGTGTTTCTTGAAAATGAATTCAAAGTATACCTTATTAGGTCACGGTTTTCAACCTTGTGACCTATCGTGTGCAGCCCATTCGTTAGCTCCTGGATCCTAGCATGGAGTTGAGCTGTAGTCTCTTCGTCGTGCATTTTTATTGTATAGTGTCTGTTGAGCAACAGATCTCTCTTATCGATCCTGGTGTCGGATGTGCCTTCATGCAGCTCGATCAGCTTGTTCCAGAGCTCCTTCGCGCTGTTGAAGGGTCCTACACGGTTCACCTCCTCTCTTTTTAGGCCGCATTGCAAAGTTTGGGTTGCTTTTGCATCGGCCTCGATCTTCTTCTTTAGTGGGCCACCCCACTTAGTATAGTGTTGCACCACGCCTTGTGCATTTTTAGAAATTTCTAACCCAGACTGGATAATGATCCACATGTTCACCTGAGTTCTCAGGTGGACTTCCATCCTACTTTTCCAGTAGGAGAAATATTCTCCACTGAAAAGAGGGGGTTTGGCGGTGTTGTATCCCTCTTGCATGGCCATTAAAAGTTTTAACTGAAAAAGAATAAAAAAACTCGTTCCAAGACTGAGCTTGGATTAGTAGGGAGCGAAGAATATTAATAATGAAAAAAAATCGAGTGGTGTTGCACCAACCTCGATTAACGAGAATGATTCGAGCGAGAAAAAAATTTAAAATTCAAAAATCCGAAAAAGAAAAAAAATTCTCAAACTAGTGGTTGCACCAAGTTTGAGCCACCCGCTCTAATACCACTTGTGGGATCGGATTGAATTGATAGAGGGGGGTGAATATCGATCGTTAAATTTTTGAAAATAAAGAGAGTAATTGCGCAGCGAAAAAAGCAAAAACAATCACTAACACTTTTTATTTTTACTTGGTTTAGAGTCGCAGTCGGCTCCTACTCCAAGGCCCACGGTCCTTGACCGTTTACGATGGACAATTCTATATTTTCGTAAAAGTGTTTACAAATTGAGTACAAATATAGAATTTAAAAAGAATTACAACACTTAAAAAATTGAACATTTATCGATGACCGGAGAAGTTGGAAGTTCGGAGCAGCAGGTCGTCGTTGGCGCTTAAGTCGCGAGTACGGAGCTTGTCGGAGCGTAGCGCTTGAATGAAAGTGTTGGAAGCAATTGATATCGAAGCCTTGGGGGTGGACCCCTTTATATAGCGTTAACAGGGGCGCCTGTGTTGAAGGGGGCGCCTGACACGTGGCCTGTCCTGTAAGAACTTCAATCCGCAGACTTGGCCAACGCTTATCCCTTCAACTGCAGCGCCTAAGTTAACTGGGGCGCCTGTGTTAACACAGGCGCCTTAATGACTTGGTCCTGAGGCTTGCGTGGCAGTTTGCTTCGAATGGCTGGAATCCCTCTTTGGCTGGGGCGCCTGTCTCAACACAGGCGCCTAGCCCAGTGAGGCGCCTCACTCCATTGAGGCGCCTGAATGCAGAAACCTTCATTCCTTCATTCCTGCAATCAGGGTTAGTTCCAAAACACAAGAAGCAAATAAATGATAAGATTAAACCATGTTTTACACCTGAGTTGTCTTGGTTCTGACTTTGGGCTTCCCAAATGGTACCCTAGGTCGAACCGACGCTTAATGTTTCCTCCTACGGGGAACACGTCCTCACCTACTCCTCTCGGGAGAATTTACCTATTTGCCAATCGGCTCCTCCGGTTGGACTTTTGCCCAGCTTCACTCACCAGGTCTTAGTGCCTAGATTCACTCACCAGGTCTTCGGTGCCTAGTCCCCGACCAGGTCTTAGTGCCCAACTTCACTCGCCAGGTCTTAGTGCCCAGCCTATGTCAGGACTTAGTTTCCCAGCCCGCTGCCTGGACTTAGTGCCTAGTGTACCTAGGACTTTACCTGCACACTTGATTAGCCTTGTTAGATCACAAAACATCTTAACTTCTGAACCCTTTGCCATTATCAAAACATAGGTTTGACTTTGGTGCTTCCAGCACCAACACTCTCTTCCTCCTTTGTGGCGTGCGACAACAAGAAGAGAGAAGTGATCGGCGTAAGAGGGAGAAGACTCATCTCCTTAGTGGTGCTAGGCGCCGCAAGCAACGAAGGAGAGGAGAGGAGAGGTCGGTTAGGGGTTTTGTGAGGAAGAGGATTTATCTTCTTCTTCTTCTTCTTCTTCTTCTCTTCTCTCCTTAGGGTTGGCACACCTTCATCTTGGTGCTAGGGTGGTCGGCGCAAGCACGGGAGGAGGAGGACCATCCTTTCTGTTGGTGCAAGTTGCATCAATGATATTCCTCTTTAAGTGTTTTAATGTTTGACAATATACTTAAGTCAGTGATACAATGAATAGACAAAGGGGAGCAAAAGTGAAGTAACCAAAGCTGAAGAAAAGTCCTAGTTAAACTAGGCATCGAAACCTCAAGACCTAGCGAAGGGCTGCTAGGCACCTAGCGAAGGGCTGCTAGGCACCTAGCGAAGGGCTGCTAGGTATCATAACCCTAAGACCTAGCGAAGGGCTGCTAGGCACCTAGTGAAGGACTACTAGGCATAGAAGACCTAGCGAAGGGCTGCTAGGCACCTAGCGAAGGGTTGCTAGGTATAGAAGACCTAGCGAAGGATTGCTAGGCACCAGGCGAAGGACCGCTTGGTAACAAAGACCTAGCGAAGGGCTGCTAGGCACCTGGCGAAGGACTGCTAGGAAATTAAGTCTTGGTCCAAGGGACTGAGCAACATAGCTGAGCGATGACTAAGGACAGGAGTAGAGACGGGTCGGGGTTCGAGCGTCTCGAGATCCGGAGTAATCGGAGGCTAAGCAAAAGTCCATCCGAAGGACTGGGTGGCAGCCGTCTCCTGAAAGGAGTAGGTGAAGGGCGAGTTCTCGGGGATAGGAACTCGTATCGGTTCGACCTAGGGTTTCGTGCAAATCCGAAGTCCGAACCAAGTCCTTAAGCTTAATATTATATGCATATATGCTTTGTGTTTTTGTATCTTGCAGGTAACAAGAACCGGAGACAAAGCAAGCCTTGCAGTGTTAATGCAGGGTGCTACCCCAGTGTTGTGGGCGTCCCCAGTGTTGGGGGCGCCCCCATGCAACCAGGGCACCCCCAGCAAGGGGGGCGCCCCCAGGCAGTGCTAAAATAGCAGGTTTTCGTAAAGCAGGGTGACAGGTGTCAACCGGGGCGCCCGGAGCAACCGGGGCGCCCGGAGCAACCGGGGCGCCCTAATTAGTAGCTGTTTTGCTGTTTCGAAGCCAGAACATAGGATAAGCCTCCACGGGGGTGCCCGGGTCATCCGGGGCGCCCTGGTCAAAGGTCTTATCACCTGCGGCGAGGTAGGCGGAAGGATAAGAGTTGACCGAGTCTTCCGGGGCGCCCCCAGCGTCCGGGGCGCCCCCAGCGTCCGGGGCGCCCCCAGGAGGCCTATATAAGGGGCTTCGACCCCTCAGCTTCAAACACAACTTCCAAGAGCGATTCTGATCATTCCGACCGACGACAACGCGCTAGAAACAAGGATCTACGACCGGGAGGCTCCAGGAGGAAGTGCGCGGCACTTCGGAGGTCCAGATCGGCCAAGTTTCATATTTGTGTTCGGTTTGCTTTTAATTATTCCGCACTTTAATTTTCAATATTTTTTTTGTAATTGCAAACTGTAAGACGGGTTTTCTCCGCCTCCGGAAATTCTAGAAAGGAGACCAATAGTGGACTCACGCCGAGTACATAGGCCTTGGACGTACTGACCCAGGGGGGTCGGGAACCAAGTAAATAAATCCCGCGTGTCCTTCTGTTCTGCATTTATTTTTCTGTTTTTACTTTTCCGCTGCGCTACTAATTTTCTAAGTTTAGAACGAATGAGTTTTTCACGAGGTTTCTGCGAAAGATCTTCAAGGTCGATATTCACCCCCCCCCTCTATCGACGGCACCGGTCCTACACTTTCATGGCCGGCGCACCATCATCTTGGTGCTAGGGCTGTTGGCGCAATCAAGAAGAAGGAGGAAAGGTCTTGGTGGCTTCATTTCTTGGAAGATCATCACCCACACGACGTCCAAGAAGAGGATAGGAATACGATAGAAGATCATGAGGTAAACAAGAGGTATAAATCTTATTCTTGTTCTAGTTTAATTATTGCATTCATTGTATATCATGGACCTCGAAAATAAACACAAGAACCGGCGATCTAATTCGTCATTTATTTCGTGGTTATTTGATTAAGGAGGTTGAATTGCTTGAACAACAAGTTTGTTCAAGCGATCACTCAATCGAATAGTACGATGATGAAAACGGTCGCTTGGGAAGTTTCTTTCCATCCAGATTTGTTTTAATTAATAAAATTATAATCCGGGGACATGAAGAGGAATCCTGATGCAACAAAAACCCAACAGGACTCTATCTTTACATCATCCATGTATCATCACCGAGATATATCTATCTCCCTTCACTTCTCCGACTTGGCTTGTGACTGGAAACTTGATCTTCAACTAAAATGAAGAGACAACTGCTTGAAACTCATTTCAGGGTTAGTCAGCTCAAAATAACATTGTAAGCGGACGGTGCATCTACCAATAGAAAGATAGATCTGCGAGGCCTCTTCAATGGCTCTTCTCCTATGGAGATAACCAACTTAACTTGGCCAATAGGCATTATTACTTCATTGCCCGTGAACCTAAAATGGAGTGTGGCTATAGGCTGCAACATAGCTACGTCGATTTGTATTTGATCAAAGGCTTTCTTGAATATGACGTTGACCGTGCTACCAGTGTCTTCAAAAGTACGATAGACTTTGTAATTGGCAATAACTTCCATAATGACTCTGACATCCACTCTTTGTATGTCTTGAGGTTCGAACCTCATTTAAGGTCCTGCAGCTTGGGCCCGACTGATCCTACTTCATGTATCTCCAATTGGCAGACATGAGACTTCCTGGCTTGGTTGATGTGTCCATATGTGGGTCCTTTAGAGATGATGCCCACACATCCTTGTACAACTTTCCTTAAATTCAATTGTTCTTCATTGATGGAGCGTGAAAGGGGTTGATGTTGGGACCGGGTGCATGTTGACATGGATACGGGTTCGTAATTTTAAAACTTAATTAAATGCAGCGGAAGGTTTAGCATAAATAATTTCTCAAATTATTTCAACCACGTATCTAGCATGCAACCTTATATTGTGTAGACATGATCATAAATTAAAATTTTGTAGAAAGTAAACTAATTTACTTAATACCTCGCGTAACTCGAAGTAAGGGACGAGATCCAATCGTAGCGTCCCTTGGAAGCTCCACCTCTATTCGCGTCCACGCCGAGTTCTCTTCGGGATGACTTCGCAAAGCCACGAGTTTCGTGCCGACAAGAACTACTAGGTTCTCCAAAGGCACGACAAGAATATCAAGAGAGAGAGATGAAAGCTAACCACCAAACGAAGAACGGAATCCGGATTCCGGGAGGAAGGAAGGAGTTGCGTCCGCTTCTTCTTCTTCTTCGGCTTCTTCTTGGTGGAGGTGGCTCACGGCAACCCTAGAGGAGCTCTCTAAGGCCGGCGCCCACTTGAGGAGGGAGAGGGAGAGAAGGAGAGGAAAAGAGGCTAGGTAAGAATCCTTGATCACTTGAATTAATTTCCAAGTCTTGCCTTTGCACCTTTATATAGTAGCCTCTTTATCGCCAAGTCTCCTTTTTAACGGAATAAATTTTTCATAAGAAATTTATCTTATAAATTTTTCTATGAATTATTCCGTTATGCCAAATTTTTATTATAACTTAATTTATAATAAAAACAACCATGTCTCCCCTTTTATTATGGAATAAAATTTTACAAGAAATTTAATATATAAATTTTTCTTATCATGGAAAAATCAATTCATAATTGTTTTATAAAATAAAATAAACCAATTCATGGTTCATTTTAATTTCCATAAAAAGAATAAATTTCTATATAAATTTCTTTATATAAATTTCTTTATCCATAATTTTATAAAACAAATCACGCTTGATTTATTTTATAATTTAAACCAAACAATTTGGTTTCCCTTTTTATTGTGGCCGGCCAAACCAAAGAGGGTGGGGACCCTCTTTGGCCGGCCAAACCAAGGCCTCTTCCTCATGAATTAAACTTATTTAATTCGTCCATTAAGTCTTCAAAAGACATAGCCATTTTAAGCTTTCGATGCGTCTCTGATAAATTCAGATTCGCCTTATCTCTCTTGATCGGAAAATCTAATTTTCAACTCATTTTAAATTCCTCGGATTACTAGTAGTGCGTGTGACTAAATAGACTTTCGATTTATGTTGGCCGTCTATAATCAACCAATTATAGAACGATCATGAGTGACACCTAGTAGTACATCATGACCCTCAATTAATCGAAAGATCAACGGTTGACCTCAGAAATAACTCTGAAACCCTTCAGCAGCTCTAATGAATCGTGCCCCATTCCCTTCACCATCTTATACCCACTTGGTTCAGGACACGGTCTATGTGCGTCAGTCCCCACTAGGCTGACTACGTCACACCTAGCCCAAGTAATGTCTTTTTCGTCCAACGGATTCTAATTACTCTCATGTCTTTCAGAGACTTATACTCTGAACATGTCATGCTCTGGCCAGAGGCTTTGAGTAACAATCCGGCGATAGGCCTTGGGTACATATCCCCTTGCAAGGAGTGATGAATCCTTTGTAGGCTGTTCAAACATCTTCGGGCACTTCGGCTTATACCCAACCATCCTGGGTCCACACCTCCTTGGAGATGCTTGCTTAAGATGTTAAAGTATAAGTCTCCATGACCAAGATGACTTGAACACCGCAAGTCAAAGGAACATCGCACTTAAGCCGCAGTAAGAACTTCACTGACATTTCTATGTGTAGACTACCATGTGAAGTTTTACAGCCAGTCACTCCAATGAACTAGTTCCCTTAACTAGCATTCATGTTTATCTCCGGACATCCCAATGTCACCAGCCAGTGAGAATCAGCTGATTAGAGAATAACCCATGCTAGTCTCAACAGAATTGATAGTGTCCTTATTTATCAATTCATCGACTAGGAACAATTTCAATACTTCACAATTGCACATGTAGAGATAATCACTATTTGTGAATTGTATTGTGGACATTCAGTAAATGAGTTTAAGATCTCAATCAAATACACAGACATGCATACTCAAATAGTGAATATTCATTTATTAAAATAAATGTTTACAATCATAAAGCGATTGCCTTAGGGCACTTCTCTCATATTACTAACAGTTGAGGCTGCTCGACTAGTGGAAGTGTTTGATCAACAACATGGATAGGTTGGGGTGAACCTTCTCCTTATTGGTTCCTTCTATTCTGATTGCCTAGAAAAAGGAAAGGGGGGGGGGGTTTCTTTACTAAAATCCTTGCTGAGTCTATTGAGCTTGCTCTCTAGTGAACTGTCAATAATCTTTGGTGTCATAAGTTGGACTTCAATCATAGGTACAAAAGGGCTGGCATCGACAAGCTCCCGTTTTGCTAGCCCGAACAGTTCCTACCTGCTGTATTTGCCTTTGTTCACCTCCTGGGTTACCTACAACCAATTGGGTACCTCTGCTGGGGTCGATCAATCTTATTGTTTTTTGGTGGCTTGAAGGCTGAGTTGGACCTGATGCTACCTCCTTCCTTCAAGTGGCTTGTACTTCTTCTATATTAATATATTTGGTAGCACTCCCTAAAAGTTTGTCAAAGCTTTTGGAGGGCTTGCTTACCATGGATTGTAAGAAATCTCTGTCCACAAGCCCCTGGGAGAAGACATTAACTAGTACCTCTTGTGTGGCTGTGCGTATATCTATAGCTGTTTAATTGAATCTTTTTATGTACGCTCTTAAGGATTCCTTGGGAGCATGCTTCAAAGCCAACTAATTCATGTTTGTCTTATGATACCTCTTGCTACTAGAAAAATGTTATAAGAAGGTCTTCTTGAATTCTCTAAAATTATGGATAAAACCATGCGAAAGTCGATCAAACCACCTTTGGGTTGTATCCAAAAGGGTGGTTAAAAATACTTGACACTTTACTCTATCTGAGTATTGATATAGTAGAGTCGCATTTTCAAATTTCATCAAATACTCTTCAGGAACAGTTGCTCCTCCATATTCACTAATAGAAATATCCTTGAAAAGGTGAGGTAGAGCGTCTTCTAATATCTCAGCTGATAAAAACACTCCCAACTGATCTGGTGATGGTCAATCGGCTAGCGCCTTGCCTTTCCAAGAATCACGCGACAAAGTATGATCGGAAGAAGAAATCTCCTTCCGGTCAGATTTGGTTTCATCTCTGTCCTCTAAGCGAGGAAAAGCTTGTGAAAAAGAAAATTCTTGTGTTTGCCTTGGTGCTGTGTCAGCCCGTAGTGGTGGCGCAGTTGAGGTCGTTGGAAATTGGGAAGCAAAACTGCTAGCTTGCTGCACTAGAGCTTGCGTCTTAGGCAATATCAAAAACTCTGGATCCTCATGGGACACTGTGACGATAGTTGATTTTTGGAATTAGCCATTCTTCACGTAGCAGATCAAGCGAAGATTTCCCATAGATGGCATCAAATTTGATCATGTCTGAGAATAATGATGAATAGAGCAGCAACACATATCGAAGATACTAATTAGAGAAGGACCACCTCCTTCAGAATCTGTGAACAAAATACTCTCAAAGAGGGCGTTAGTTTCAAGCCTAGGAGGTCCCTGGCGCTTGCACTCTGAAGCTCAAGTCAGTGGCCAGAATTAGAAAATTGAAGTTGAGAACTAGAAGAGATGAAAAACTCATACCTGCGTCGTGGAGGAAGAACCTCTTTATATATGCAACACCCTTTGATAACACACCACCGTTAGGTGTCATATCATCCATAATATGACTATCCTCTTAGAGATTTCCATAAGAACTCTTTAAAAGTAGGACCAATGGGGTTTTGAGCATGCCAATTTTAATGAGGAAGCAAGATAATGTTATCCTTGTCTTATCAGAGATATATGCCTAGATTTATGAGTTATTGGGCTTACGAACTTATCTATTGATATTGGAGGCCCAATGTTAGAACAACTCATGAGACCTAATCCAATAAGAACATGGGACCCCATCCAATAAAGGCCTATTAGGAGCCCAGTCCAATTAGGTGTTTGGGCATATTTTAACTTTTAATGGGCTACTTACGAAAGTCCACCGGCTATGCTTAACCTAAAATTAATCTGGCCTACTCATTCAATCGGTAGATTGGATGTGTTAGTTGGTCGGTAGCTTGACTTTGTTAGATGATCGACTATGTTATCTTCCTCACGATTGTCGGTGCAAATGGCTTCATGGGGAACTTGTAAGGTGATTCCTACCATAATTGTTTAAAGTTAAGTGAGCATGTTATAGCTTTTTCTTGGCATTATGTCGTTTATGGTGGCAAAAGGTGATTCACTTGCCCCCAGCGCCGCCGCTAATCCATCCCAGGGTCATCACAGAGGAGGTAAATCACAGGGGCTACTAGTCCAGATACTGTGGCTAATGCATGAGGAGGGCGGGCAAACTGACTTTGTCAAGTTTTGACTCCTAGACATCATGATGATAATATCCACCTACTAACCATCAAACCATCCCGTGGGGACTGACATGACGTCGTTTAGGGTAATATGACTTTGGTAAAATATTTAGAAATCTTGTGTAATTATCATGTCTTCTTCAGGGCTAAAAGAAAGGATTTATAGCATTGTAGCTCATCTACTATTCTTTATAGATTTAAAAAAAGTTAATGTAACAAAGATAAACTTGTTAAAATGAATATATGAAATTATTAGAAAGAATAAATTAAAAATGATGTTCGAGAGCAATCAAATCAAATGTAGATTTAATTAAGGGGGTACTTACACTCAAGTTTCAAATCTAATATTAAATATATGATTCTAATATTAAATTTTTGAATTTTTTTTATATTTTTAAAGTTAGGCATTTATTTTTTTTATCTCAAATTTTAAAAATAATAATTTTAATATCATGCAATGGGAACGCTTCAAGTTCTTTTTGTTGGTGCAAGATACATCAGTAATGTCCTCCTCTAGTGTTTCAATGTTTAACAATATGCTTAAGTTAGTGATACATTGAACAAGTTAAGGGTGAGTCATGAAATCAGTACCAAAGTGATGAAAAGTCCTAGTTAACCTAGGCAATATGTCCTGGTTCGAAGAATTGGGCACTAAGTTCTGATCATGGATTGGGCACTAAGTCCTGGCCATGGGCTGGTCAGATAAGACCTGACCGAGGGTTGGGCACAAAGTCTTGATTCGAGGAATTGGGCAACAAGTCCTGGCCGAGGGCTGGACACCTAAGTCCTGACATAGGGTTGGGCAATAAGTCCTGGTCGCGGACTGGGCACGAAGTCTTGATTCGAGGAATTGGGCACTGAGCCCTGGCCGAGGGCTAGGCACCGAAGTCCTGGTGAGTGAAGCTGGGCACTAAGTCCTGGTGAGTGAAGCTGGCCAAAAGTCCAACCGGAGGAGCCGATTGGCAAAACTACTCCTGAGAGGTGTAGGCGAAAGGCACGTTCCCCGGGAAGGAAACATAGGCATCGGTTCGACCTAGGGTTTCATGGGAAATTTGAAGTCAGAACCAATTCGTTAAGGTTAAGAATATATTTGCTTGTCTTGTGTTTGTGTATCTTGCAGGTACCTAGAATTGAAGGCAAAGCAGGCGAACAAACACACAAAAATGACCTGGAAAGCTGCTCCTGGGCACCTGAATGGATACAAGCGCCTCCAAGCATTCAACCGCCCTGGAAGCCAGGTGCCTGAATGAATCAGGTGCCCAATAAGCTCCCGAGTGCCCACGACTGGGTCCTTAAGCAGCTTCATGAAGTTCACGATTTGGATGGATTTTTGACCACTACTAAGGTGCCCTATAGCAACACAGGCGCCCTAGCTAAAGCTATAAAAGGGGTTTCGACCCCTCAACTCAGAACATCAACAAAAACATCATTCTAAACATTCCAAGTGACGACAAAGTGCTAGAGATGAGGCTCTATGACCAAGGAGGCTCCAGGAGGAAGTGCGCGGCACTTTGGAGTTACAAATAGGCCGGGCGTTCTTTTTTTGGTTTGCGTTTACTTTATGCATTTAAGTTTCTCTATCTTTTTGATTGTAAAACGTGCACTGTAAGACGGGTTTCTCCGCCTCCGGAAAGTTCGGAAAGGAGACCATTAGTGGATGGGCACTTCCCGTGCTTAGGCCTTGGACGTACTGACCCTAGGGGGTTGGGAACCAAGTAAAACCTGCGTGCACTCTAAGTTGTTTGTTTTTTTTTGTTCTTTCTGTTTTCCCGCTGCTACTAACTCTTTGTATAGAACGAAGAAATGAACCTCGATGTTTACAACAAGTTCCCGACAAAATTTTAACAAGTCGATATTCACCCCCCCCCCCTCTATCGACGACACCGGTCCCCACAACTGGTATCAGAGCCTGGTAGCTCTTCAGCGAACTAACAGCTGACGGAGCAAAGACACCAGGAGTTGAGGGGGAGCCCAGGGGTGAATCAGGTATATTTTTAATTATGGTAAATTTTAAATTTCATATTACATATTTTAAGTGCAGTGAGAGAGAACACTATAAAATCCAGTGTCCTACTCGTAAGACTCGATCGTCACCACTGGTGGCTAAGGAGGTACCAGTGCCAGGAGTCTAGAGGGACAAGAGCCCCACATCAAGTGCTTCAAATGTCAAAATCACGGACACTACAAGAATCAGTGTCAGACTAAGGTACGAAAAGTTTATGTTTGTAAAAATTTTCAAATTCCTGCACAGTCATACAGTAATGTTGATAATTTATATAAGTTACATAATTATTCTAATAAATTAGACTTTTTGCATAGTCAAATTAATATATTGAATGATGAATTACCAAATATTGACAATAGTAAAATATCAGAAATTAATTCTTTAATCTTCTATATCAATTCAATAATTGATAGAATTAATTCTAATATTTTATCAGATAATGCTGATAAGGATAATAATATTTCAATTTCTAATATTTTTGAAAATGATAATAATGACAATATTAATAATGATAATTTTAAGGATAATGAAGAAATTATTTCTGATATTTTATCTGAAGATAATCCTGATAATCTAGAAACTTCTGTAGATGAAAATGAAGATTTAATTAATATTGATTTATTGGATAATACTGATAACTACTTTGAAATTAATTATGAAACATTAATTAACAACCCTAAAAATTATTCTACCTACTATGAAGATGTATAAAAATATAACCTTGATGATGAGGATGAGGAGGAAGAAAGAATTTCTTAGAATTAAGGCTACACTTAATAAAGTCTACAATAATTCAAACAAAGCAGAAGTATTAGAAAAACTTGAAAAAGTAAATGAAAAAGAAATAGTAGATATGTCAGATATTTTTGAATTAATAAAAATGATACAGTTAGACCCACAACTATTAACTAACCCAGAAATTAATTTAACCTGAATTAAATCATAATTATGTTAACCTTAATTAAATCTTAATTATGTTTACCATAGTTAAATCTTAATTACTTAACTCAATTTAATTCTAATTATACCTTAATTATCTTAACTCAATTGAATCTTTAATTAATTTAATTCTAATTAAACCATAATTATCTTAACTCAATTTAATCATTAATTAATTTAATTCTAATTAAACCTTAATTATCGTAATTCAATTTAATCTTTAATTAATTTAATTCTAATTAATCCTTAATTATCTTAACTCAATTTAATCTTTAATTAATTTAATCCTAATTAAACCTTAATTATCTTAACTCAATTTAATCTTTAATTAAGTTAATCCTAATTAAACCTTAATTATTTTAATTCAATTTAATCTTTAATTAATTAATCCTTAATTATTTTAACTCTAATTAATCCTTAATTATTTAAATTAATTCTTAATCATGCTAACTCAATTTAATTCTTAATTATTTTAACTCAATTTAATCCTTGGCAATTTAATTCTAATTAATTCTTAATTCAAATTAAATCTTAATAACTCAAATTCAAATTAAATCTTAACAATATAAATTAAGATTAAACCTTAATTAATACTTAAATAACCTCAAATTTTAATGATTTCAACTTTAATTAATTAATTCTTAATAATTACACCTAATTAATTCTACAAATTAAATCTTTACTCAATCCTTAATTCACAAACTACATAGTAATTACCTTTAAGTATGAAACCAAATAAAATTCTACCCAACCAAAACCTTCAATTTAATAATATTAAATATGTCAATGTGGGTTGACATATTCGAGGGTTCACACAACATTTATCAAATCGGGAATTTGATACATTATTAGAAACTTAAGTAAAATGTTTTGACTTGTTTGACTCATGCATAACTGGCATGTACATGCATTTGCTTATTTTTTTAATATATGACATGTCATTCATGTTTAATTTTACGCATGAGTTAGAACGGTTAGATAGGAAAAAGACTAACTAGCACTTGCCTAACCTTGTACCAGGGTGGGGCGAGATGATAGTATGTTAGGGAAGCTTGGCTTAGCAAAGTGGAACTAGCTGAAACTACCTCGCCACATCCTAGACTAGTTAGACCAAAGTTTTTAAAAAAGTAAAATAAAGGCATTATTTTCTTTAAAAGGCTTTATCTAAGGAAAGGGTTGATGATCCAATAAGGCTACGACCAAAGAAGGCCTCTGTGCCTCACCAAGACCTGGAAGTCGATTACTGAAATATACTTTTAGATTACCAATTGATTAAACTCGAATCTAACCCAAGCTCAACCAGTCTATAAATAAATTGAGAAATATTATTCAAGCATCTCATAGTACACCCATAAGACAACCATGCTTGCTTGTATTGAGACTGTGACGACCCACCTTTTATTACTTAATTAGCTTTAAGTTACTACTACTTGACTTCCCTTAACTTGCTTTATTTATTTTTTTCCTTCCTTAATTAGCTTTATAGTACACCCATAAAGGCTTGGTAACTGTTGTTGTAGGCAAACTCAGCTAAACATAAATACTTGCACCAACTGCCCTTGAAGTCCAATGCACAAGCTCTGAGCATATCTTCTAGAACCTAATTCACTCTCTCTGTCTGTCCATCAGTCTGGGGATGGAAAGCTGTGCTGAATTTCAGTTTGGTGCCTAACGCTGCCTGTACGCACTCCCAAAAGTGTGAAGTGAAACGACCATCCCTATCAGAGATAATGGTCTTCGGGATTCCGTGTAGCCGGATCACTTCCTACACATATAATTGGGCTAACTTTTCAATTGAGTAAGACACTCTGATTGCCAAAAAGTGGGCAGACTTGGTCAATCTGTCTACTATCACCCAAATAGTATCATAGCCATTGGTTGTCTTTGGTAGACCAACTATGAAATCCATGGCTATGTCTTCCCATTTCCACTCTGGAATCTGAATGGGCTGTAGGACACCTCCTGGTCTCTGGTGTTCTGCTTTAACTCTCTGACATGTCAGACAGGTGCTGACATACTTAGCTATGTCTCTCTTCATCCCTGACCACCAAAATCTTCTTTTCAAATCCTGGTACATCTTAGTGGAACCAGGATGCATTGAGTAGGAAGTTCCATGGGCTTCTTCAAGAATCTTCTTCCTCAGCTCTTCATGATTGGGGACACATAAACGGTCACCATAGTAGAGTATCCCACTGTCAGATACTCTAAACTCTTTACTCTCTCCTTCTTGCATCTCCTTCTTGATCCTTTGGATATCAGAATCCTCAGCTTGCTCTTTCTGTATCTCTTCAAGCAAAGTCGACTCTAGTGTCAATAGAGCTAGCTGCCCATCAATAATCTCCACTCCATAATCTACTATCTCCTTCTGTAATGGTGGTGCCAATGATGATAAGGACATCAAAGTGGCACAAGTCTTTCTACTCAGTGCATCTGCTACTCTATTTGCCTTACCAGGGTGGTAAAGAATCTCACAGTCATAGTCCTTCACTAACTCGAGCCACCTTCGCTGTCTCATATTGAGGTCTTTCTGAGTGAAGAAATATTTCAGACTCTGGTGATCTGTATAAATCTTACACTGCACTCCATACAAGTAATGCCTCCATATCTTTAGAGCAAAGACTACAGCTGCCAACTCTAGATCAAGAGTGGGGTAATTTTTTTCATAGTCCTTGAGTTGCCTGGAAGCATAAGCTATGACTCTGCATTCTTGCATAAGGACTGCTCCTAGTCCTAGCTTTGATGCATCACTGTATATATCAAAGCTCTTATCACCTTCGGGTACTGTAAGGATAGGAGCGCTGGTCAGTCTCTTTTTCAACTCAAGGAAACTCTGCTCACAGTCCTCAGTCCACTCATACTTCTTATTCTTTCTGGTCAGGGCTATAAGTGGTGAAGCTATCTTTGAAAAGTCCTCCACAAACCTTCTGTAGTACCCTGCCAAACCCAGAAAACTTCTGATCTCACTAGCATTCTTTGGTTGACTCCAGTTACTAACTGCTTCAATCTTGGCTGGGTCTACCATAATACCTTCCTTGAAAATGATGTGACCTAGAAAGGACACCTGGTCCAGCCAAAACTCACACTTTGAGAATTTGGCATACAACTCCTTCTGATGTAAGGTTTGCAATACCATCTTCAGGTGTTCGGCATGTTCTTCCTGAGTCCTTGAATACACTAGGATATCATCAATAAAGACAATGACGAACTTGTCAAGAAAGTCCTTGAACACTCTATTCATTAGATCCATAAACGTCGCAGGGGCGTTTGTCACTCCAAAGGACATGACCACAAACTCATAGTGCCCATATCTTGTACTGAAAGCAGTCCTTGGCACATCACTCTCCTTCACTCTGAGCTGATGGTAACCTGATCGCAGATCTATCTTGGAGAACACTGTGGCTCCCTTCAGCTGATCAAATAAATCATCTATCCTTGGCAAAGGATATCTGTTCTTGATGGTTACCTTATTCAAAGCTCGATAATCTATGCACATTCGCATAGATCCATCTTTCTTCTTGACGAACAGTACAGGAGCTCCCCAAGGTGAATGACTAGGGCGGATGAAACCCTTGTCAAGCAGCTCTTGCAATTGTTCTTGCAATTGTTTCAGTTCTGCTGGCGCCATACGATAAGGTGCCTTCGAAATTGGGTTGGTTCCTGGGGCCAACTCAATTTCAAACTCAATTTCCCGATTGGGAGGGAGTACTGGTAACTCATCAGGAAACACTTCAGGATAGTCACAGACTACCCTCACTTCTTCTCTCTTCAATCCTTCTCCTTGACTTGCATCCACTATATGAGCTAGAAAACCAGAGCACCCCTTCTCTAACATTCTCTGAGCTTGCAAGGTAGATAGGGAACCTCTTTGTCTTTCTCCTTGGGTCTCCAATAAACTCAAATGAAGGTTCTGCTTCTGGTGTGAACTTGACTTTTCTCTTGCGGCAGTCTATAGAAGCATTGTACTTGCTCAAGAAGTCCATCCCTAGAATGGCATCGAAATCCTTCATCTCAAGGACTACCAAGTCGCTGTAGAGCTCTCGGTTGGAAATCCAGATTGGTACTGCCCTTAGCCTCTGAGTAGAGGCCATAACCTCTCCTGATGGTAGAGTTATTAGAAACTCCGGATTTAAACTCTCTGGTGGGATCCCTAGCTTTTTAGAGAATAGTATAGATACAAAAGAATGGGTTGCCCCAGTATCGAATAACACAATAGCATACTGAGATGAGATGAGTATTCGACCTGTGACCACAGTAGGAGCATTTGCCACATCTTCCTTGCTAATGGAGAAAATCCTGGCATTGGTTGTGGCTGGTGGGGCTTCCATCCTCATCTGGCTGTAATAAGGTCCCTCCATAACTGGCTGCATCTGGTGCAGCTGAGCAGGTCCACCTCCGTACTGAAGAAACTGTGGTGGAGGTTGCTTTGCTTTAGGACAAGCCTTGGCCATGTGCCCTACTACTCCACATATATAGCAAGCTCCAACACTTGACTTGTTAGGGCAAGCCTTCATCATGTGTCCCTCTGCTCCACATATATGGCATCCACTCATGCCCTGACGACACGCTCCAGGATGTGTCTTTCCACACTTTGGGCAAGGAGGATACTTAGGCTGCTTGCTTGAGGTGCCTCCTTTATTTCCCTCAGAAGTCTTCTGGTCCCCCTGCTTTCTCTTGCTTGAATTCCCTTTCCAGTTCTGTTGATTCTGTGTACTCCCTTGGGACTTCTGAGCTGAGGTCTGTTGTTGTTGCGCCCGTGTAACCCTTATACTGTTTAAGTAGTGCTCAGTGATCAAAGCACTACTTACTAACTCCTCTGAAGTTTGTGGTCTGTTACCACTGCCGGCCACGTTCAAAGCTATCTGGGGCCTCAGCATCTTGAGCATCAGCCTAACTCTCTCCTTCTCAGTACTAACTAGCTCTGGGCACAAGCGAGCTAGTCGATTGAATTTCTTCACTGCTTCATCTACAGTCAGATCTCCTTGACGGAACTCAGTAAATTCATCATAGTGCTTGTTTGTCACTTTCATGTGAAAGTACTCTTCCAGAAATTCTGCTTCAAATTCGGCCCAGGTCATCTGATTCACATTCCTCTTAGCTTTCACTCTTTCCCACCACATCCTAGCATCTCCAGTAAGGCAGAAGGATGTGCACTTTATCTTCTCCACCTCGGGCCAGTCCAGTAACTCCATTATACTTTCCACCGTTTTGAACCATGCCTGAGCATCCCATGGTTCACTTGTGCCAGAAAAATTCTCGGGCTTCAGTCTCTGCCACTGGATCAGATATGCTTCCTGTCTCACTTCTCTTGTCAGAGGTACTGGGGGAGTCTCTGTCACCGCTGGTGTCACTACTTGTGCCACTGGCGCCACTGGCGTGGCAACCGGGGTGGCTTGCTGATTAGCCATCAAGGCAGCAATGACTTGCTGCTGCTCAGCAAGTTGCCTCTGAAGCTGGGCCACCACTCCTTGAAGATCTGTGGGTGGTACTGACTCAGTTGACTCCTGTTCTCTAGGAGCTTGCTCCTCGTTGCGGACAATTCTGGGACGTCCTCTTGCCATCTCTCTTGCTCTATGGTGTACAGAAAATAAATAAGAAATAAATGCTCATTATCTCTTACTAACTTACTTCACTATCTCTATGCACATATTAGTATATAATAATACTAACATACTTCCTTATCATCTTTCACTTTCTGATACTAGCAGTCAATAATGAAAAGTATACAAAACTACAACATATGAACTTCTTCATCATGCACATACTGATACTAGAAGTCAATAATAAAAAGCATGCAAAACTATAACATATGAACTTCTTACTTGGCAGGCGGCAGGATTGATGCTTGATGTCAGTGTGGCGGAAGGATGGAACTTGACTCTGATACCACTCTGTGACGACCCAACTTTTATCTACTACTATACTTTAAGTTACTACTACTTGGCTTCCCTTAACTTGCTCTAAATTTTTTTTTCTTCCTTCTCTTTTTTTTTCAAAAAAAACAAAACAACTTTCATTTTATTTGCTTTGCCAAGATTTGACCCCTGACCTCTTAGTTGTAACACTAAAGCACTAACCAGTTGCTCTACACAACTTCTCTGCAATGGTACCAGTCGACTGCTATATAGCCAGTCGACTGGTATCGGCCACAGAAAGTTTCTGGGCGCGGCACCAGTCGACTGGCCTCTTGGCAGTCAACTGGTGCATCGAACAGAAACTTTCTGTTCGATAGGGCAGTCGACTGGTTCTGAACCAGTCGACTGGCACGCCTGAAAACCTGCATTTTAGACCTGAAAACTTGTTTCAAAAGTCCACAAAACATATAGTTTCAAGCCATACAAAGACATAACACCATTTCTATACTCCATACTAGTTTTCTAAATATTTTAGCCAATCAAAACAACTTCATAAACTTGAAATTAGGACTTTTGCGGAAGTAAATAAGCTATCAAAGTCTATATGAACTTTAAACTAGAGTTTGTACCAAATTTTGTATCTATGCAAGGTTTAAACAAAGTCATTCATTCTACCACTTCGAAACACCAAAACATATGTTCTACAAGACTTAGCCCAATGATCTCTTCCACGGTTCCGCCGCCACTTAACATCAATGCAAGTCCCTTCGCCTCCTTAACTTATGCTTTTTCTTTACCTTTGTCTGCAATAGAAGGAAATGCAACTAATAAGCAAAATGCTTAGTAAGTAAATCCTAACTCACAAATCCACGATAAGGGATAAACATGCTCTTTTCAAATAATGCTTGCTTCAAAACACATGCACTTGGAAATAATTACAAATGAGAACGTTCATACACTTATCATGCTCAATCATGCTTAAAAACATTTACTAGCATCAAAACACTTGCAAACTTAACATGCTCATGATTTCTTTTGCAAACTTACTAATGATACATTTCCACACTTTCAAACACTAACTTCTTTGCTCTTTCTTTTTAACATGCTTGTAACATAACCATGTTATCATACACAACAAAACATACACTTAAGGAAATTGAAACA
Organism: Boesenbergia rotunda; assembly: GCA_024364735.1. Lineage (NCBI taxonomy): Eukaryota > Viridiplantae > Streptophyta > Magnoliopsida > Zingiberales > Zingiberaceae > Boesenbergia > Boesenbergia rotunda. The sequence goes on from JAGFNQ010003908.1 coordinate 104,441, forward strand.
CTTACATATACTTATATACTTCAAAGTAATAATCAACTTTCTCAGGCCTTGACAATGTACCATGGTATCAATGTACCAATGCGCGCATCCCTAATAGGTTTCGGGGTAGCTAGCCACCGCAACCTATTAGAGCTTCTTTCTAACTTTCTGTGGGCCTCTCTTTTGCCCGGTACATGTCACTTTACAAAAGTAAAATACTTTCTTACTCATAATGCTTGTATTTATCAAGCTAAACTTTCTTTTCATAAATCTTTGCACTACAAAACTTTACCTTTCTCACTTGGAACTTTCATCGAGCACCTTGCGTGCCCTTAACCCAAAACTCAATTTTGGGACTTTTCAAGAACTTGGTCTTCCATACTTAGGTCACATATATAAAAATCCATTCTAATTCAAGTTCTATGATTAAAAACATGTATTCTTGCGAAACTTAATCACACAATAAACACTATTCTCCAAACATGCACATAAATCACAAAATCAAGGTTCTACAACGAGAAAACTATATGCGAAGCTACTCCTATTGCAGGTGAGTGATTTACTTACCCTTTTCTTGAAGAAAACTCACTAAGTATCTCGAAATTCCTAGTGTAGGGCTCTTTTCCTCTTCCTTTGCAAGAAATCTCCATTCCTTAGCCCTAGGGAAGAAGCCCTAGGCTCTCCACTCAAGAGGAGGAAGAAGGAGGAAGAAAACCCCTTGTTTTGTCCCTGTTTTCGCAGCCCCTTTCCTCTGCTCGCGCGGCCTCCCGAAACCCTAATGGGGTCTTAACCCAACTTAAGTGGAAGTTTTAATACCTCTTCATGAAACGGGCTAAATCAACTATAATATTATTTCGTTTCATCATTTTCTGTGCTTGATACCCTAGCCCAACTGGTTTCTGCTTTAGCCATGAACTAGAGAGGTCGCGGGATCAAATCTCGCCTGACCTCTTATATATTTTTTTTCTTATTTTGATCCGAAAAAATGCTATAATATTCCGAAAAATGCTAGAAAAATTCCTAAAAATCCCTAATAATACCAGGAAATTATTGGGTGTTACATCGGACCTCCTGGGCGCCTGTGTGAAGGCTTCTCTGTGTTTCAAACTCGAAACAACAAATACAACTTTGAACTCGGGCGCCCCGGACCTCCCGGGCGCCCCGCTTGAAGCCTATTCTGCTTACCACACGAAACTACATTGTTTACTCTTTGGCTTTGGTGCCCCAATCATCCTGGGCGCCTGAATTCAAGACATTCAACCCAACACTGGGTTTTATACACTGATCTGGGCGCCCCCATCAGTGGGGGCGCTTGGGTTCGCTGTATTCCAACCATTCGCCTACTTTGTCTCCGGTTCTTGATACCTGCAAGATACACAAACACAAAGCACATATACATACAATATTAGTCTTAAGGACTTGGTTCGGACTTCGGATTTCCATGAAACCCTAGGTCGAACCGACGCACGTTCCCACCCCCGAGAACGCGCCTTTCACCTGCTCCTCTCAGGAGACGGTTGCCACCCAGTCCTTCGGGTGGACTTTTGCTTAGCTTCCGATACTTCCGGACCTCGAGACGCCCAAACCCTGACCCGTCTCTACTCCTGTTCTTAGTCATCACTCAGCTAAGTTGCTCAGTCCCTCGGACCAAGACTTTGTGCCCAAACCCTAAGTCCAGGACTTCGGTGCCCAACCCTCGGCCATGTCTTCTTGCCCAATTCCCCGAACCAGGTCTTCGGTGCCCAACCCTTGGCCATGTCTTCTTGCCCAATCCTCGACCAGGACTTAGTGCCCACCTTCTGAGCAGGTCTTAGTGCCCAGCCTTTCGCCAGACTTAGTGCCCAGTCCTCGACCAGGACTTCGTGCCCACCTTCTGAGCAGGTCTTAGTGCCCAATTTCACTCACCAGGTCTTAGTGCCTAGGTTAACTAGGACTTTTTTTCACTTTGGTTCTCCTGTTTTGCTCACCTTCCCTTGTTCTATGTATCACTGACTTAAGTGTATTGCCAAACATTAAAACACTTAAAGGAGAACATCATTGATGCAACTTGCACCAACATTATTTACTTGGTTCCCAACCTCCCAGGGTCAGTATGTCTAAGGCCTATATACTGGGCTTGAGTCCACTATTGGTCTCCTTTTCGAAATTACCGGAGGTGGAGAAAACCCGTCTTATAGTTTGTTTTTACAATGACAAATAAATAAACAACAAAGTACTTGTAAATTAAATCAAACAAACAAGTCGACGATCTCGACCAATCTAGAACTCCAAAGTGTCGCACACTACCTCCTGGAGCCTCCTCGGTTGCAGAGCTTCGTCTTGAGCACTTTTGCTTTGTACAGATTGCTTTAGCGGATGTAAAAATTATTGTATTGAAGTGAGGGGTCGAACATTTTATATACTGAGTTCTCGGGCACCTCAGGGCTTTTGATCGCCTGCCACGTGTGGTCAAAGTTCATCCGTCGAAGCGAAACTCGCGCATGGATTCGCCTGGGAAGCTCCCAAGCGCCTGGGAAAGATTTTACTAGGTGCCTGATTCAAGTCAGGCGCCCAAGATGCCTTTTCCCAAGTTACGTTTTTCCTGCGTTTGCTCTCCTATCTTACGTCCAACTCTAGGTACCTGCATGTCAATATGATTAAGTTAGGGTTTCATGTTGATCTAATATGTGTGTTTGAGTGTGCAGGTTGCAAGATACACATAAACTTAGTTGGACGTCTTCGGGTCCGGTGAAGGATGGCATGGGGAGACGATCATGGGCTTGCATGCATCCGAGGGACCATGGACAAAACAGGGACGATGAGCCTAGGGAAGCGAACTTCGAGGCATACGCGAAGGATGGCATGGGGAGACGAGTCATGGGCTCGCATGCATCCGAGGGATGAGAGATAAAGTCGAAGAAGACTTGAAGGCAACAGGTCGAGACTGCTGGATGAAGAGTCAGTTGAGTCGTGAGGGTTCGAATGCTTAGAGAATTGTACTCGGGAAGGGAAACCCTAGGTTTAGGGAGCTAGCAGTCGACTGATGCTTGGATCAATTGACTGATGTAGAGCACAAAAAGATCAGTCGACTTATCCTTGCATCAGTCGACTGGTGTCGACCAGAATTTGAATCGTCAGGCTATGACATTCAAATTCGCGAGGACCAGTCGACTGGTAACGGTCAAAACAGTATCGAGCACTATTTAAGAGGGCTCGTTTTTGGCTGAGTTTCCTTGGCGAAACAAGCTTGGGTAAAGCCTGTTAGTAGCCTACAAGTGCTCAGAAGTTATCAAGGGTTTGTAGCGGGGTTTCTCCACCCACAAGGAGCGACAAGAGTTAGCCGGAGGTCTTCCGAGGATTCATCCACCAAAGGATAGGGATCGTCCACCTTATGGACAGCCGTGGAGTAGGAGTATCATCTCCGAACCACGTAAAAATTTGGTGTTAGCATTGTTTTAGTTTTCCGCTTGCGCTTGCTAACACTTGTAGAAAGAAAATCAAAAATTAGCTATTCACCCCCCTCTAGCTAAATGCCAAGGTCCCAACAAAACATACACATAATCTTAGCCTTAATTGATTGGTTCTGACTTTGGATTTCACCCGAAATCTTAGGTCGAACCGATGCCTAATATTCCCATTCTTGGGGAACACGTCCTCACCTACTCCACCATGGAGAAGTTACCTTTTGCCAACCGAGACCTCCGGTTGGACTTTTGCTCAGCCTTCGATAACTCGGATCTCGAGACGTCCGACCTCAACTCATCTCTACTTATGTCCGTGATCCCCGTTCGGCTAAGTCTTTTGCCCGATCTTCGACTAGGACTTAGTGCTTGGCCTCCGAGACTCCCGGATCTCGAGACGTTCGACCTTGACCCGTCTCTACTTCTGTTCGTAGTCCTCGCTCGGCTAAGACTCCATTGCACGATCCCCATCCAGGACTTAGTGCTCAGTCCCTCAGACCAAGACTTCGTGCCCAGCTTCACTTACCAGGACTTCGTCCACCTAGCTTCACTCACTAGGACCCAACTTCACTCACCAGGATTTAGTCCACCTAGCTTCACTCACTAAGACCCAGCTTCACTCACTAAGACCCAGCTCCACTCACCAGGATTTCTTCCACCTAGCTTCACTCACTAGGATTTCTTCCACCATAATCACTTTTTTACTAGTCATCTTAATCCTGACTAGACTTTTTCCATCCTTCAAGTAAATATACCAAACCACAAGTCCAGTTTGGTTTAATCCCTTGGTCAAACTAATCAACCCTGGGTTCTATTCACTCTGCCAAACATCAGATCCTGTTTGGCTATCCCTTTGTCAACCTGATCAAATCTGGGTTTACCCTACCAAACATAAGCTCCTGTTTGGTTTGACCATTGATCACTTTGACTAACCCTAAGTATATTGTCACTTATAGTTCTACCAAACATCAGGTCCTGTTTGGCTAATCCTTTGTCAAACTTGATTAAACCTGGGTTTATCCTACCAAACATCAGGTCCTGTTTGTTTTAACCCATGATCACTATGTCTAACCTAAGTATATTGTCAAACATCGAAACCCTAGAGGATGACTGTTCATCACTAATGCTCTTTGCACCAACAGACTTCACTAACCTATCTTCACTTATTAGGGTCTGGATTCACTCACCAGGACTTTCTTGAAATTCACTCCTCCAAGACCTAAGGTTACCTCCCCCTAGGATTTTTCTTTTGCTAATCACTTGGTAGACTACTCACCCGACTAGATTAACCTTCACCAAACTCCATTAAACATATTATTAAGTAAACATCAAAATCTAGAGGTCGATTGTACTAACAAATCTATATGGGAATATGTTTCAGGTGTACAAGATAAACCTACATATAACAATGCTGCTGATTATGCAAAATCGTTAGATATTCGGGAGGCCAATAATGCGAAGATTATTACATGGATCAATAATTCTGTTACATACTCCATTGGTGCTCAGTTGGCTAACTACGAGATTGTCAAAGAGGTTTGGGATCATCTGGCAAGGTTATACACATAGTCTAACTTTGCCAAGCAATATTAATTGGATGCAGATATTAGGGCACTTCGGTAGTACGATATGGGTATTCAAGACTTTTTTTTTTTGCCATGCCAGAACTATGAGATCAATTGACACTCACAGAATCTTCAGAATTGCAAGTATTCCCTGCTTATGTCACTTGTAGAGGAGAACAACGTCTGGTCCAATTCTTGATGGCTCTTCATGATGATTTTGAAGGATTTCATGCATGAACTGTCACGCCCCCAGAGGCACATGCTTCCTCGAAAATCGGGCAGCATCTCCCCTGTACGGCGGACAATATGGGACAATAATACATATATCTCACCATAAAAGCTTAGCCACATGCGACTAGCATCACATAGATAGAAGTTAACACAACCACGCAGTTTATATTAGAATAAAAGATAAAGGGTGGCTCAGCCACCTTAAATATGAAAGAAAACCATAACTCAAAAGAGAACTCAAATGTCTCTGAAACAATAATAACAAAACCCGTCCGCTAAACCGATAAACAAATAAAATGTGAAAAACTGAACTCCATACCGAAATAAAACAACGAAACCCAATTTCGGAAAATAACTCAACTCCGGGGACTGGCGACTGGATCATCTCCTGGCTCCAAGCAAACTACGTCTACCTGCTATCTGAAATAACAAAAAGGAAAGCAGGGGTGGTGAGTCCGGGCGGACTCTGTGGGTATATGAGTAGACAAATAAGCATGACATAATAAGGATAACGGAGTAGAGAAATCAACAGTGTACAGTCCATAAGATTTATAGAATTTACCTAATCATGCATAACCAATATAATACGACATGGTATAAAATAGAATAATAATTAAACAGGTGTAAAACGACGCAATAACAATAAAACCAAGATATACATGCATGTCAATCAAGTGCAACAACCATAGCTCATATAAATGCAACAATCACAAGCAAATGCATAAACAAAATACGTATGCACATGATGCAATGACATGTGTCACCCCTGACGCCAGTCAAGCCGTCAACACATCCCATCTGTGTGACCGAGTGGGTAGGGCTGTGACAACTGTACGCACTCCAACAACAAATACCATATAAGGCGTGGTTGAGTGGACAGGATGCTGGGGAGCCTACACTCCAAACCCCGGTACATCGGGGGAGCTACTACAGCTACAATATCCCTAGAAAAACAACGGTGAGGGTGAGCCACCAACAGCTCATCCCTCTAAAAACAACAGTGAGGGTGTCACTGTTTGGCATAACAGGACAGATGCTCGCACTCTAATAACTACCACGATAACAAGTGGTTGAGTGAATCGAGCAACAATATGACTAACGACAGCTTAACCAAATGTAAGCCCAACAGTTGTTAGTATGCAACGTGCAAGTATAGTGCATGCTATACGATGCACGAACAACCGGAGAAACAACGATGCAATAAAATCCAACGAGTATACGATGCATCAATACAACCAACCAGAAATCGCAAAACCAACGATTATGCACCTACACTAATAGGTAGGATATTTCTAATGCTAAATAAACCTAATTGAGTTTAATGGACGAAAAAGGTATATACGGACTTATGGGAGTTGTTTTTGAGCTAACCTAATTGACAACTCTTATAAACCAAGTACAAGCGCTTGACACTTATGGGTTACCGCTTGTACTTGGTTGAATCACGAAAAAGGTATATACGGACTTATGATTTGCGTGGAGGCAAATCACTTACACAACTAGGCGACCTCTAGTTAAATGATATCAAGGACGACCCATGGGGAAATAAATGAATTGTTTCATGAGTATGTTTAGATACTCCTGAGAGATAGCATGTCTCTAGCTCCTTGTTATGGAGTAGGACTTTAGAGGGTTTTGACCATGGAGTGGAGGAATTGGACTGTATTGGATTACGAGTCAACGATCTGTGAGACTCGCTAATTGCTACGCTAGTCTAAGAGGGATCTTGACTCATAGATTGGGTGTATATGGTTAGATAATCTCGATGGTGCATCGGGATGTACGATCCGCTAGGGTGCGGAGGATGTGGAGATAGTTGTATCCTTACTTTCCGGTGTGATATTGGATATTAATCAGGAGGTCGAAGATGACCATTGGTTTTTGGTTATTATACTCCCATCGTGGATCTATTAGTTGACCGGATGATAAAGTTGTTATTACCGGGGACTTTCTCGTTGGTGTTGAGAGGTTGATTGAGATTGACGAAACTCTATAATATGTTGTATTTTGAGGATTCTATTAGTGGACATGAACCTACCGGATTTATAGCTTTTTGATGGATCATTAGGTGGATATATGATCTTCCGTGGTTGGTTATTTGGAAGTTGGTTATGGATAGTAGCACAGGATATCACATTTTGGCGGAATCTTTAACTATATGTTATCTTTTGACGGTCTAGTGGAAGATATATATATGACTTGCGATATTTGAAGGATGTTATTGGTTTTGGGACACTTGAGTGATACTCATGGATTTGACGTTTTACGGATTGAGGACCGGAGTATAGACTTGGCGCCAATGATCTTATGATTGAGTGCCCTGGATAGTTGTGATGACTAAATGGTTACCCGAGTGTATCTGGTTATCGGATGATAACCTATGGATTTATAACTCCAGTTGCTTCGTAACAGTGTAACCGTAGGGTATCAGCCGAAGTGATTACTCATGATGTGTACGGACAAGTTTAGCTGTTAATGTTTGTTGTATGAGGATTAATGAAATTTGGGGACCAAATTTTTGTTAGTGGGGGAGGATGTTAAATCCGACATTTTTATCCTGCTCTGGAGAATTTTTTTCGGAAGAAAATTTAGGGTTTTCAAGACCTAAATTGAAATTAGAGAGTTAAATCGTTTTGAACTTAAGTTTTAAGGGCTGATTTGTAACATTTCAGTAATAGTTAAGGGCTAATGTGGGATTAGTCAAACGTTGAGGGGCTTTTCTGTAAAAAACCACCCCTTATAAACCCTTTTTGGTTTCCCCTTCGCCCGCAGTAGCTTTCAGCCGCCGCCGACTCCTGCACCCGATTCCTTCGTCTCCCTCCTCGATCGGCACCGGCCACTGGGAACCCTAGATCGACAGCGTCTCCTTCTTCCTTGTCACTTAAGCGTTTTACCTGCGACCCTTGTCTACCTCTACTCGGGCTTGGCAGATCAAAGAGAGCCCTTAGGTCATCGGCAGGGGAGGAAACCAGGATACCGTTGGCACAAACCCTAGGCAAGATTTTTGGTTCAATAGGTTTCTTCTGATCAGTGGAGTCTAACTGTGGTAAACCTTGGATTCGAGTAGGAGCTCATCAAAGAAGGGAATTCCTGTTGAGCGCTATTGTAGAGGCTTCGATCCCGGCTGGAACTAAGCAGTGGAGCTGCTGCCGGCAATAGTCCAGGTAAGGTTTGGATTGTATAGCATTTGATTCTGGGATGTTAGAACTGAGGAATTCGTTTGTATTTTCTTTGGTTGGGTTTTTATTGCCGTGACGTTTGTGATGAAGAATTTTGTTCTTGGGCATTTGATCTGTTTGGGATGAATTCTCTGAATTTGGGTGGCTTGATCTGTAGCATTTTGGATTGAGAATATCTTACCTCCAGGATTTCTCTTTTGGTTGAGATGCACCGGTTTGAATTAGGAGTTATTGGTTCTGTTGATGTTTGTGTTAGAAAACAGATGGGTGGAATTGATGATTTGGTTTGTGGTTTTCAAAATAGAAATCATGTGTTCTGTGCTTGTGATGCTTTGATTAATAGAAATCTAATTGGTATTTGTTGATTTAATTATGGATTTGTGGTGTTGTGATATGATTAGGTAAGGATAACTTGTGTGGTTTCATTTCTGATCCAGATTCGATGTTATCTAGGATTGGCTTGTTCAGGATAATTGCAATGGATGAGATTGCTGCTCTGCTCAGATTTAGGTATTGGAATTGGATTTTTATTTTGTGTTCACCCTGTTTCAAACTGAGGATGGGTTTGGTTCTGAGGTAACGGTTGGAGATGTGATCTTGTCTTTGGAATTTTTAGTGATGTGTCGTGAGCTACAGTTGGTGTAGATGAGTGTTTGATTGGGTTAGTGATCCAATTATGAGATTTGTCCTGTTATGTGTTTGTGGAGGTTGCCATGTAAACATTGTATTTTGGATTTACTTTACTGGATTATGGTTGCTTTGAGTTATTATGATTGGAATGGAATTCTAATTGGAGCATAATTTAAATATGTGCTTGTGATAATATTGATGTGGAATTAAGGGTTAGCTTAATAATGGAATGTGGCTTTGCGAACCTGATTTGGACTTAGGATTGGGTGATGCTCAGTGATAGGCTCCAAGAATGGTTCTTGGAGTGGTTGGGTTTAGCTCTGTGAGATTAAACCTAATTATAACTGTTGGGTTAATCCTAATACGACTTGGTATTTAGTTTGGTTAGTATCAGTTGTTATGATCGCTAAATTATACCCTTTGATACAGGACATTGATTTGGTTCGGACATCTGGATGTGGAGGTTTTCTTTGGACACAGACTTCCACCTCAAGGCGGGTACCCTTTGACTTATCTTTTAGATATTGTCATCTTGTTATGCATAGCCTGTTATAGATAACAGTAAGATCATACGCTATCCCTGTTTATTATGCCTGTTCTGGATACTTGTTAGTTATCCCTGGTTATTATGCCTGTCTTGGATACTTGTTAGTTATCCCTGGTTATTATGCCTGTCTTGGATACTTGTTAGTTATCCCTGGTTAGTATGCCTGTTCTGGATACTTGTAGACTATCCCTGTTTATTATGTCTGTCCTAGATAACTGTGGTTTATCCCTGAGTTATTATGCTGTTAGTTCCATACAGTATCAGGTAGTGTCATATCTATATGTATACTTAGAGATCGTGATGTATCTCCTGCCTTTGACCTTGAGGGATCTGTAGTTTTCGGCCAGTATACCTTGTAGGTTTAACTGTATTTCCGGTTATAGGATTTCAGACTGAGACCTAGTATACTGAGGACTTGGGAGGGAGGTATGTGTATCTATCATACACCATCCTTGCATTGTTGCATGCCGGCGATCAGCGACTCCCTTGTGGTTGAGCTTATCGTCTTCCGGTACATGATATGCGCACACGGCCACTCATGGGTTAGTAGATACCGTAGGATGTGTGCATTTGCTCTGTACTGCTCCGCTCGACCGCTCAGGGGTAGTGGCTTCGGAGCGTGGTAGCAGGCGGAGATCCCTTCTCTTCCCATAGACCAGAGGAGATGAGAGCGACGCTCCCTCATATATACATGGGGTAGGGGGGCGGTCCCCCGACAGCATCCTGTCCACTCGGTCACTCAGGAGCAGTGATGGCAGAGTGCGTACAGTGTCACAGCTCTACCCACTCGGCCGACACAGTATCGCCTGTCTCGGTGGCTTGACTGGAGTTAGGGGGTGACCATGGCATTGCACCATGTGCATATTTTGCATCGTGCATTGTTTGCTGCACTTGATTTCTGCACTTGCTTGACATGCATATTCTGGAGACTTGTTATCTGAGATTATGTGTCTATTGATATTCCCGTGGTACGTATTACCCTCTTTACAGGTTAGATGGATTCAGGTATGTATCTACCTCAGTATGTTCAGTACTAGTTTTTCCCTACTGTTGATATGAGACTGTATTAGCTGAACCCTTATTGTTGGTATAACTTTCTATGCATATCTGTTGGGTATTCGCTGAGCTATGGACTCACCCCGTTGCCATACATTTTATTTCAGGTCGATGCCTGCCAGGAGATCCCTAGCAGCCAGTCCCCAGCTCCAGAGGAGCTCTGCTTAGTTTTTATATTTATTATTTTGCTTATGACCCTGTAGTATTTCCTATCTTCCGTGTTGTTTTAATGTTTTTTTTTTTCATGGTAATTATTACTTTTGATCCTATGTTGGACTTCGCTTGATTTTTTTTGTTCTCATTGTCCAGCTCACATATTTATTTTGGTTTCACTAGTTACAGTCATATATGCAGTTATTCTTTGATTTGGCCTGAGGCCTTTAAATACTGGTATATGGATAGCTAATATATATCTGTGTTTGTATGTTTTATATCAGCTAATGGTTTTATTAAATTTGTCAATGGAATCATTCGTCCACTTTAAATTCAACACAGCTAGGTCTAACTACTTATTTAAAATGATATGAAACACTTGGTTATTACTAGCTAAATTGCCATAGAGTACGTTGTCAACTGACAAGATTCATACTGCCCAACTCCAAAGGTCCGAAAATTTGGCATGCATCATTCTCGTTGTTATGGTTGTTAAAGTCAATTGACTATTAGCGATTTATTGCTCTCATAGCATGCAAACGTGATTATTGACAAGAAATGCTTAATGCAACATAACAAGCCAACCAGATGTATAATTCTTAAAACAACCAAGAGATTGGTCAGGAAATTATTAGTCATGGCAGCCATTCTAGTTGTTGTTGATCTCTTCTTTCTACAGATATTGCTCTATTGTGTGAGACAACATATATAAACTATCAACTTAGAAAGATTCTATTGATTTCTTCAAGTTTAATTTTTTTTTATTTAGTTATTTGGTTTTCCATTCCTAGGTCACAGGAAAAGTCACATAAAATGGTCAAAAGATGAACCACTACCTCTCACTAAGGATGTGTGCATATGTTAGCCAACTTGACGCCCATCCAGCTGAGATGACAGTGAAGGAGACCATGGAGTTCTCTAGAAAAATATTAAATGCCTGATATGATATTGGTAGTGATATTTTCTTCGTTTAATTATTGCTTCTCTTTGAACAACGGAAAGAGTAAACACAACCATTAAAGTAACTTATGCCCATTCCTAAACGATAAGTAATGATGACTTAAGCAAAGAAAATTCTAACATGTATAACAAAAACATATAATTGCATAATGCACATCTTATATAAATTAACTCAGCCTTTAGTCAACTTAATGGTCCATATTGAGAAGTTGATTTAGGGAGCAATCACTTTCTAGATGCCATATGTTTGTTGTTACCAATTATTGATTAGGTATGCACCTGTATGCGCCAATGGAAAATTCATCAACAAATTTTCCTACAATGACTAAAAGTGGCTAGAAACATATTACCTTGAATAGTTGAAGAAAAAAATAAATCAAAGTAGTTAATCTTGATCAATAAAAAGCAGAAATTTATAGTAAGGTTAAATAACTTATCATTCTTGTTTGAAGCAACATGTCTCTTGTTAATAAACCTTAATTGGTCATCAAACTCTTATAAAATATCACATACCAGGATGTCTTAGACAACACCCTCATGCACTAACCACTTCGGATCCCCGTGGGGAAGACAGAAACTTTTAGGGCTTTTATAACTATTTTTGGCATTTTTGCAAATAAACCCTCCAACTTTCGCTATTTGCAATTAGGCCCTTTATTTTTTAAAAAACATTCACCTTTTCAACCCTTTTAAAAATTCGGTATTTAACATTCTCCCCCACTAATAAAAATTTGGTCCCCAAATTTAGCTAGTGAACTGCAACAGGTACTAATCAACCGCAACATGTACTAACAACTCATAAGCAACAGATATACTGAATGAAACTAACTATACGCACCTCAAGTAAACAAATGAGGATAGCGAGCTCTGATTGTATCCTCGAGCTCCCATGTAGCTTCCTCATCAGAGTGGCGGAGCGGAAGCGTGATGGGCCCATAACCCACAAGTCCCAAGATCGAAACTTGGCTCTGATACCAAAAATTGTCACGCCCCCAGAGGCACATGCTTCCTCGAAAATCGGGCAGCATCTCCCCTGTACGGCGAACAATATGGGACAATAATACATATATCTCACCATAAAAGCTTAGCCACATGCGGCTAGCATTACATAGATAGAAGTAAACACAACCACGCAGTTTATATTAGAATAAAAGATAATGGGTGGCTCAGCCACCTTAAATATGAAAGAAAACCATAACTCAAAAGAGAACTCAAATGTCTCTGAAACAATAATAACAAAACCCGTCCGCTAAACCGATAAACAAATAAAATGTGAAAAACTGAACTCCATACCGAAATAAAACAACGAAACCCAATTTCGGAAAATAACTCAACTCCGGGGACTGGCGACTGGATCATCTCCTGGCTCCAAGCAAACTACGTCTACCTGCTATCTGAAACAACAAAAAGGAAAGCAGGGGTGGTGAGTCCGGGCGGACTCTGCGGGTATATGAGTAGACAAATAAGCATGACATAATAAGGATAACGGAGTAGAGAAATCAACAGTGTACAGTCCATAAGAATTATAGAATTTACCTAATCATGCATAACCAATATAATACGACATGGTATAAAATCGAATAATAATTAAACAGGTGTAAAACGACGCAATAACAATAAAACCAAGATATACATGCATGTCAATCAAGTGCAACAACCATAGTTCATATAAATGCAACAATCACAAGCAAATGCATAAACGAAATACGTATGCACATGATGCAATAACATGTGTCACCCCTGACGCCAGTCAAGCCGTCAACACATACCATCTGTGTGACCGAGTGGGTAGGGCTGTGACAACTGTATGCACTCCAACAACAAATACCACATAAGGCGTGGTTGAGTGGACAGGATGCTGGGGAGCCTACACTCCAAACCCCGGTACATCGGGGGAGCTACTACAGCTACAATATCCCTCGAAAAACAACGGTGAGGGTGTCACTGTTTGGCATAACAGGACAGATGCTCGCACTCTAATAACTACCATGATAACAAGTGGTTGAGTGAATCGAGCAACAATATGACTAACGACGACTTAACCAAATGTAAGCCCAACAGTCGTTAGTATGCAATGTGCAAGTATAGTGCATGCTATACGATGCACGAACAACCGGAGAAACAACGATGCAATAAAATCCAACGAGTATACGATGCATCAATACAACCAACCAGAAATCGCAAAACCAATGATTATGCACCTACACTAATAGGTAGGATATTTCTAATGCCAAATAAACCTAATTGTGTTTAATGGACTTCTAAGTGCTCGCGTACAAGCGGCACTTTACAGAACAGAAAACCAATAGAGGACTGTACGGATACGAACTGGGAATACTCGAAGATCAACGAAGAATAAGTCTCAACGGCGATGTTTTAAATAACGACAAAGAACAAGGTCAAGCAACCTATTAGATATAATATAGTCATGCTTTTAAGGTAAAGAAAACTACTCGAGTACAAAGGAGAAATACCCGCCTTATAATTGTAGAACGTGACTGAAATAACCTCTTCACGATCAACCTAACGCGTCCAATTCAAAGTCTGTGTCAAGGACTAAATTTAGCTATTTATATAAGAAATTGAAATAGCCAATTGTTTACAACACACATTTAGATCCATTCCATGTAAATCCATTTATTCAACATAAGTAATTACATAAATTATTATCCAATTAATAAATCCAATGTCAATCACTTTGACCCCAATCCACACTAATGATCTTAGATAACTCACCTCATCTAATTGAACAACAACCAATACAATCATCAACCTTATGTATAGACCCAAAATTCCAAACAAGAGTAAATCATGATCATAACCCAATTAAACTAATACACAATAGCAGGACAATACATATCAGTCATCATAGTAGTTAAACACAAAACTACAACATCACAATGGCTACTCACAGCAGCATCATGAACATAACAAAAACAAAATAACCAACTTCAGATTCACCCTTCCACCAATAATCCTACACATCAAACCAACCTAAACAGTGATTCTCAAATTCAAATCAAAACAGATCGAAGAGGAACAGATCTACTCACCCTTGCTCATTTCAATATAGATAAACGGGAAACGTATCAACAACCACAAGTTGAACCAAACTGAAGCAACCCCAAACCAAACTGAAACAACCCTAAAAAAACAGCATATGATTTACCTTACAACAGCTACAACCCACGATCGGCGACGCGAGTAGGGAGTTCTAGGAGGTAGTCTTCCTCTCCGGTGAAAAGAATCCTCACTCCCTAAGATCTGACCTCAATGACCTAGGCAACTTAGTACTGTCGCGTGAGAGGGGCGCTCGGCGCCTTTTGCTTGCGCGTCGGAGAAGAAGAAGGAGAAAGAAAGCTAGGGCACAGCACCTACGCAACCCCATGGAGAAGATGAAGAGGAAACACAACGGAGAGACGGCAAAGGGGCGGCGCTCGTTGGGAACCGCTGCGGCTGCGGCGTCGGGCGAAACCGCTCGCGCGTGAGGGGTCGGCGTCGGTGCAGAGGAAAAACAAATTGGGGGAAGACAGAAACTTTTAGGGCTTTTATAACTATTTTGGCATTTTTGTAAATAAACCCTCCAACTTTCGCTATTCGCAATTAGGCCCTTTATTTTTAAAAAACATTCACCTTTTCAACCCTTTTAAAAATTCGATATTTAACATGAACTGTTAACAGAGGAGATTCACCTTAAGTCTCAAGTTGATAAAAGGACTATTGCACTATCTACATCATCAGTTTTTGCAACACTGCAGAGACCTCCACCTTATAATCAAAATAGATCGACTTTGAAAGTTTCTAATGATGAATGTGCTTATTGCAAAAATAAGGGATACTAAAAATCTCAGTGTCCATTATTCTAAACAATGGCAAACGACCACCACAACAATAGTATCGGCAGCAACGACTTTAACAGCCACTAGTGTTACATTAGAATGTTTCATGGAAATCTGATAATCAACCATAACAGTTGTCATATCAACGACTTGTAAAATATGGTTAATTAATAATATAAATAATAATAATAATAATAAATATATATAATAAAATAAAAATATGTATATAAATATATATATGGTTATATATAAAAACTTATATATAATCATCATAAATAGAAGTTAAAATTGGAAACAACTATATGGAAATTTTTGGAAATTTTTTTCTGAATTTTTGAAAATATTTACGGGAAGAAATAGGTGCATGATAGGCTGTTTCTGAATTATTTAAGGAATAATTTAATTTTAGGTTGTTTCCGAATTATTAAAGGAATAACTTAATTTTGAAATTTAGCATATATATATATATATATATATATATATATATAATATATATATATATATATATATATATATATATATATATGCCCCTAAATCTGCATCCTGACTTTTCCTCGCGCCTGATGTTGCCGATCCCTTCCTAGTCGTTCGCCGGAGTTGAGCCAGCCCTCCTTGAGCCGACACCGCCCTTGTCTCCTCCCCTCTCGCAAGCCAACCAAGCCGAGAACCTCTCCTTTTTTCCTCTGCATGCCCACTCATCGCCGACCGACCGGAGCTGCCGCCCTCTTCATCATCTCAGTTGCTCCATGGTCGTGATTCCTGCTGATCATCATAGATCACCTTCGACATTCCCTTCTTCCTTCCCCCTTGAGTGAGCAAGCCATCGCCGGAGTTATAGAATCCTTTTGGGTGCCCAGCGAGCCAACTTTGGTGGTTGGTCGACGTTCATCACTGTGGTATGCCGTCTATCGCATAGGTGAGTTCATGTGCTCCTTGCCTTGCCTTCTTCCTCATCGCCAGTCTACCCTTATCACCTTTGGCCACAATCGGCATCATCGGAAAAGAAGAGGTTAACGCAAGGGGGATCAAGATTACTCTCCTCCCTTTCTTGCTCGTTTCCGTGACCCGATCGGAGTGCCATCTGCTATGATCTACCATCGCCAGTTCCTTTCACTAGAGGTGCACTAGCTCAGGTGAGATCAGTTTGAATTTAGTATTAGTGGTAGATTGGTCTGTTGCTTTGGATTTGTGGCTCACTCTGCCGTGAGCTACAAAGGGATGCAGATTCGTGTGGGTGATCAGTTATTCTGGAGGGAATATAAACTGTGGTAGCAATTGTGTAAGTTTTGAGAATTTGCATGCTTCATTTTATTTTCCACTTCTCCACCATGAGTTAGGGAACAACATTCTGATTGGCAATAGTGTTGCTAGCTCTATGCTTCTGATTCCCTATTTTGCCGACTGATACTCTACTAGAGTAGGGTTGGTCTTGGATGTTTTGATGCGGGTACGCCTTGAATTAGGTTTTGACCTAATTAGGTTGTGGTATGTTAAGGTAACTAGGGATTGGGTTCGTTATCCGGTTTACAATGGAGTTGTATTTAGATTTAGCTATTTAATTTATATGTTAGTAGCTGAATAACACCTACTAATACAGGGCGTTGATTTGATTCGGATGTCTGGACGGGGAGGTTCTTGGTTTGACATGGACTTCACTTTGGAGGCGGGTACTTCTCCTTTGGTTCTATAGTTCTTTTACTTTAAATGCATGGTTATTTGTTTATCCAAGTAGGTTGTTTTACCATAAATCTATTTGCCTTATTTTCCTACTTGATACTTATTCTTGCTTTACCTTTGAGTAGTAATTCAAATTGTTCAATCATAGTCTCATCTCTTGGCTTCTGATCTAAAAAGTACCGTTTGTAAACGTGTACTGTAGAACTATCATTTGACCTATTAAGGGTTTGGTTGTCATTATATAAACTCTACCTAGTAGATTAGTGCATGTTTATTTTCTTGGGTGTTATTTGTGTTTTCGTATTGTATTGATGCATGGTTTTGATTTGATTGAGGTTGTGTATATTAGTGACATGCATCTTGCATTGTTTTCAGGCCGACGACCACTGGTTCCCTTGTGGTTGAGATGGGTCGTCGGGTATATCTTCCTGTTGTGCCACGCTTAGTTGGAGTTATGTGCAAACAGTTGATACTCCCTAAGTATTTGGAGTCCCCACAGGTATTTCGGGGTTTTAAGCTACAGGTATTTTGGCTTTTCATATCAGGGCCACAGTTGTTGTGGTGTATTTGTTGTAAAATATGGCGATTCGAAAATCCGGACCAAAAAATTTTTCAGAATTTTTTTCCGGATTGAGTCTAGGGTTTCCGACCCCTTAGGCGAAGTTTCAGGGAGTTAGGTGGAATAAAATTATATATTTTGAGGGCTTAAGAGCTAGTAAAGTAAACTAGGGGAGTTAAATGTTAAAAATCAGAAATCATAAGGGTTTAGTATGAAATGGAGGAAAATGAGGGGCTTTTCTGCAAAAAGACCCCCTCCCTTTATTATAACCTCGTGCCCTAGCCGCAGCCGCCAAAGCTGCTGCGTTTCTTCTTCCTCCCCTCGCGAAGCCCGCAGCCAGCGCCGACTCGATTCCTCCCTTCTTCCCCCCTTTGCGTGCCCTAGCCACGGCGTTTCCCCGACGCCTTCTTCTTCCCTCTTCTCCTCCGTGACACCGCCTGGCCTTGCCGGAGCGCGACGCTGTCACCGCTGACCACCACCTCACAGCCGGTGTCTCTTCAGGTGAATCCATGATATGGTGAAGTCCACTTCCGGCGATCTTCGCTCACGCCCTCTCCCCACGTGACGACGGGTGTATTGGGGGAGTACTCGGCTTCCTTGTGATCGTATTGCGTTCCCTCACTTCAAAACAAATCTCTGAGCAAGCGAGCAGGCCGTTGATGATCTCTCGGAGGTAAGCCTCGATTCTTTTTGTGTGGTAGCGGTTCTTCTCGGAGATTTGTCTGATGTACCTCGGTTTCCCAGGGGTTCTCATCATCGCCGATGATTATAAAGCTAGTTTTGTGCCGTTTGTGTTTCCTGTGTTGAGGGATAGGGTAGGGATCAAGGAATGTTGCCGAGGGGTCTATTTTGTTGATGGAAGCCGAATCCATTGATCTAGGTAAGAATCGGTTCTTTAGTTTTGATCTTGGTTTATATTGTGATCTTGTTTTTGCTTGGATCTGTTGGATTCACTTTGAATTAAGGTTGCGTTTTGAGTTGAGAGTTGGAATTGGTTGAGGATTGATTTGCTCTTAATATGTTCTGCTATAGATCTATTTCAAGGGATGAACTAACAGCTTAGAACAACAGCTTAGTTGTATGAAATTTATGCTGTAATGAAGCATGATTTTGAATCTATCTCGGGTTTGTTTAGAGGAGTTTCTGAGAGTTGATTTCTTTTGATGGGTTCTTGGGATTACTCTGTCCTATATTCGAATGATGCCTTGTTGTGTATCCCAAATTGAATTACAACTCTGTTTGATTTGAAATACCACACTGTGAGCTGTGGATGAACTAAGTGTTGAGTAGGGAACTGATCAGTGGGCTGTTGGGATGATTTGAGCTAGAATTTTGAATGTGTGTTCTGTGATGGATCAAATTTAGATGTAAGGAATCCTGTTTTACCTTGTTTACATTGATTCCTATGACCTACCGTGAGTGGTTTGGGTTTGCTCTTGTTAATCGAGTAGATTGTGTTGTGGGATTCATTGTATCTTGATCAGAATATTATGATATGTTATGGGTTCGGTTTGTGGAGGTGGAAATTAATCCATTCAGTTGTTAAAAGCCTAATTTAGTTAGGTTGTGACATGATTAGGGTTAATTGGGGGATTAAACCTAATAACCTAACTTGATCGATTCGGGTTTCGAAACCCTAACATGAGTCTAATCTTGGTAACTGGGGATAACTAAGGGCTACTCATTTAATTGTGATTAATTAAATGAAACGGGATAATTAGGACGATCCTAATTAATTGAGATAACTCGTTTAGCTATAAATTATATATTATTATAGCTAAACATTATACCTTTGATACAGGGTTTTGATTGGATTTAGCATTGCTGATCATCAGACGGGAGGTTCTATCTGATACGAGCATCTTACGATTGAGGCGGGTACCCATTGACTTATCTTGTTGATATTGTCATATTGTTATGCATAGACTGTTATAGATAGCAGTAAGATTATACGCTATCCCTGTTGATTATGCTGTCCTGGATACTTGTTAGTTATCCCTGAGTTATTATGCCTGTTCTGGATAGTTGTTAGTTATCCCTGAGTTATTATGCCTGTTCTGGATACTTGTTAGTTATCCCTGAGTTATTATGCCTGCTCTGGATACTTGTTAGTTATCCCTGAGTTATTATGTCTGTCCTGAATACTTGTTAGTTATCCCTGAGTTATTATGCCTGTCCTGGATACTTGTTAGTTATCCCTGAGTTATTATGCCTATTCTGGATACTTGTTAGTTATCCCTGAGTTATTATGCCTGTCCTGGATACTTATTAGTTATCCCTGAGTTATTAGGCCTGTCCTGGATACTTGTTAGTTATCCCTGAGTTATTATGTCTGTTCTGGATACTTGTTAGTTATCCCTGAGTTATTATGCCTCTTCTGGATACTTGTTAGTTATCCCTGAGTTATTATGCCTGTCCTGGATACTTGTTAGTTATCCCTGAGTTATTATGCTTGTTCTGGATATTTGTTGGTTATCCCTGAGTTATTATACAGTTAGTTCTATACAGTCTCAAGTATTGTCATATCTATATGTATGCTTAGATATCGTGAGGTATCTCTTGTGTTTGACATTGAGAGATCTGTAGATTTCGACCAGTATACCTTGTAGGTTACCTGTATTTCCTGTTATAGGATTTCAGACGGAGACTTAGTATACTGAGGACTTGGGGAGGGAGGTATGTGTATCTATCATACACCATCCTTGCATTGTTGCATGTCGGCGATCAGCGACTCCCTTGTGGTTGAGCCTAATCGTCTTCCGGCACATGATATGCACACACGGCCACTCATGGGTTAGTGGATACCGCTGGGTGTGTGCATTTGCTCTGTACTGCTCCGCTCGTCCGCTCATGGGTAGTGGTTTCGGAGCGTGGTAGCAGGCAGGGATCCCTTCTCTACCCATAGACCAGAGAAGATAAGAGAGATATCTCCCCCATATATATATGGGGCGGAGTGTTTACTCGACCAGCATCCTGTCCACTCGGTCACTCAGGAGTAGTGATGGCAGAGTGCTGACAGTGTCACGGCTCTACCCACTCGGCCGACACAGTATCGCCTGTCTCGGTGGCTTGACTGGAGTTAGGGGTGACCATGGCATTGCACCATGTGCATACTTTGCATCGTGCATTGTTTGCTGCACTTGATTTCTGCACTTGTTTGACATGCATATTCTGGAGATTTGTTATCTGAGATTATATGTCTATTGATATTCCCTTGGTACTTATTACCCTCTTTTCAGGTTAGATGGATTCTGGTATGTATCTTTATTCAGTATCTTCAGTATACCTTTTCCTATTGTTCATATGAGACTGTATCAGCGTAGACTCCTATTGTTATTATAGCAAACTATGCATATCTGTTGGGTATTCGCTGAGTTATGGACTCACCCGTTGCCATATATGTTTTTATTTCAGGTTAAGATACTTGGAGTCGCCAGAAGAGCCCAGCAACCAGTCCCTACCCATCGCGACCGTAGGATTTTGTTTTGTACTTGTTAGTGCATTGTTTTATTTTCCGTTTAGCGATTTGTATATGTCCTATGTGTCGTGTGCCCTAAAGGGCTTTTGTGTATTGGTTGTTTCGTCGTAAGTCAGACTGGTCCGCAGTCAGGTATGATTTATTTTGTGTTATGGTTATATTATGTCTGGATTTTGAGGCCGAGACCAAATATATATATTGTGTGTGATTTGGATATTATATGTATGTGTAAATTGTCCGCCGGACAGGGAGGTGCTGTCCGATTTTATATTGGGTCAGCGGCTCCAGGGTCTCGGGGCGTGACAATTTATTTTGGTATCAGAGCTCAGGTTTTCGGATACCTTCGGGACTTGTGGATTTTCGGTGTCTATCTGATACCAATTTATTTTGGTATCAGAACGTAGGTTTGCCATGCCTACTTATTTTACGAGTCTTTCCGGATTTGTTCGGAGTAGTTTTATCGATGTGGTTGTCTGGGACTTGGCGATGGGACTTCTTCAGGCGATAGGTATTTCTTTTGATCTCTTATATCCTTTATCCTAGTTAGGATCTGTAGAAATTCTCTTGTATTATTGGCTCATGTTGCTATTCCTGTATATGTAGATATGGTTAGAAATTCTCTCATATTACCCTTCCTGTAAATTAGGTATGATTTGGAAATTCTCTCATGTTATTGGATAATGTTGCTATACCTGTATATTTAGGTATGATTTAGAAATTCTCACATGTTATGGGATTATGTTACCACTCTTGTATATTTAGGTAGGGTTAGTAGTTCTCTCATGTTACTGGATCATGTTACTATACCTGTATATTTAGGTATGATTTAGAAATTCTCACATGTTATTGGATAAGGTTACCATTCCTGTATATTTAGTTATGGTTATTGGATCATGTTATTATTCTTGTACCCGTCTAGTAACTTGGTTAGATCTGATGACTTAAGGTCAATCAGTTTATAGTAATCATGGTCAAGATCAACCATGAAGGCCATTAGTTGACTTGTTGCGGACTTATCTAAATGTAGAGAATGTGGGTTCTTGTGTGATACTGACATACGGGTTGGAAGACGAGGGTCAAACCTGTCAATAAGATATTGGAGGTTAAGGATTTTGATTTTTCCTGAACTTTACTATTCATAGTACTTGTACTAGCTACTATTAGCTACGTGAGGACTAGGATGCCTACCGTAATTGGTTTGGTCAGTATTGGATCATTTCACTTTAGCTCATGGAGCTGTAAATTTTTCTTATGTTGCGTATTTCTGGACAGATAATCTAGATGTTATATCTTGAGTATATGATCTGCATTGGTGCAGTAGGGTAACATGATCTGCATTGATGCAGTAGGGTAACATTAGTCATATACTATTACGATTAGTAGAGGATTAATATATTCTGTTCCTTAGGGGGGGCTTTGACCATGTAACACCTGTACTTGGTTGATGACCCAGCAAGTACATGTTGATGGATGATGCGAGCTAATACGGAAAAGTGTGGAGCTAGTTGCTTGACACTTATGGGTTACTGTTTTTTTTATTGGTCTGAATAACCAAGCAGGTATCTACGGATTTATGATTTTGCGCGGAGGCAAATCACGTACAAGATTAGGTCACCTCTGGTAAGATGATATCAAGGGCAACCTGTGGGAAAATAAAGGAATTGTTTCATGGGTACGTTGAGATACTCTTAAGAGATAACATGTCTCTATCTCCTTGTTATGGAGTAGGACCTTAGAAGGTTTTGATCATGGGGTGGAGGAATTGGACTGTACTGGATTACAAGTCGACGTTCGGTGTGACTTGCTAGTTGCTACGCTATTCTATGAAGGATTTTGACTTATAGATTGGGTGTATATGGTTGGATAATCTCGATGGTACATCGGGTTGTACGACCCGCAAAGGTGCGGAGGATGTGGGGTTAGTTGTATCCTTATTTTTCGGTGAGATATTGGACATTAATCACAAGGGCAAAAATGTCTACTGATTTTCGGTTATTATACCCCCATCGTGGATCTATTAGTTCACGGGATTATGAGGTTGTTATCACCATGGACTTTCTCGTTGGGGTTGATAGGTGGATTGAGATTGACGAATCTCTATGATGTTTTGTGCTTTGAGGATTCTATTAGTGGATACTGTGAAACCTAAATTTTTGTTGGATATGTAGCTTTTGGATAAATCATTGGGTGGATAAATGATTTTTCGGTGGTTGATTGTTTAGAAAGTCTGTTATTGATAGCATCATAGGGTACGACTTATTGGCACCATCTTCAAATTATATGTGATCTTCTGATGGTCTAGAGGATATATATATACAAATATATAACTTGTGATGCTTGAGAGGATATTATTGACTTGAGGATACTTGGGTGATATTCATGGATGTTACTTTTTACGTTCGAGGATCGGAGTATAGACTTGACACCAGTGATCTTAGGATTGAGTGCCCTGGATAGTTGTGATGAATGAATGGTT
Organism: Boesenbergia rotunda; assembly: GCA_024364735.1. Taxonomy (NCBI): domain Eukaryota; kingdom Viridiplantae; phylum Streptophyta; class Magnoliopsida; order Zingiberales; family Zingiberaceae; genus Boesenbergia; species Boesenbergia rotunda. Next base: position 128,210 of record JAGFNQ010003908.1, read on the forward strand.
GTCCGGGTATATCTGGTTATCTGATGATAACTTCTGGGTTGATAACTCCAGTTGTTCCGTAGTAGTGTAACCTTAGGGTATCAGACGAAGTGATTACTCATGATGAGTACATACATATTTAGCTACTAGTGTGTGTCGTATGAGGAATGATGAAATTTGGAGGACCAAATTTTTATTAGTGGGGGAGAATGTAAAATACGGCGATTCGAAAATCTGGACCAAAAAATTTTTCAGAATTTTTTTCCGGATTGAGTCTAGGGTTTCCGACCCCTTAGGCGAAGTTTCGGGGAGTTAGGTGGAATAAAATTATATATTTTGAGGGCTTAAGAGCTAGTAAAGCAAACTAGGGGAGTTAAATGTTAAAAATCAGAAATCATAAGGGTTTAGTATGAAATGGAGGAAAATGAGGGGCTTTTCTGCAAAAAGACCCCCCTCCCTTTATTATAACCTCGTGCCCTAGCCGTAGCCGCCAAAGCTGCTGCGTTTCTTCTTCCTCCCCTCGCGAAGCTCGCAGCCAGCGCCGACTCGATTCCTCCCTTCTTCCCCCCTTTGCGTGCCCTAGCCGCGGCGTTTCCCCGACGCCTTCTTCTTCCCTCTTCTCCTCCGTGACACCGCCTTGCCTTGCCGGAGCGCGACGCTGTCACCGCTGACCACCACCTCACAGCCGCTGTCTCTTCAGGTGAATCCATGATATGGTGAAGTCCACTTCTGGCGATCTTCGCTCACGCCCTCTCCCCACGTGACGACGGGTGTATTGGGGGAGTACTCGGCTTCCTTGCGATCGTATTGCGTTCCCTCACTTCAAAACAAATCTCCGAGCAAGCGAGCTGGCCGTTGATGATCTCTCGGAGGTAAGCCTCGATTCTTTTTGTGTGGTAGCGGTTCTTCTCGGAGATTTGTCTGATGTACCTCGGTTTTCGCCGATGATTATAAGGCTAGTTTTGTGTCGTTTGTGTTTCCTGTGTTGAGGGATAGGGTAGGGATCAAGGAATGCTGCCGAGGGGTCTATTTTGTTGATGGAAGCCGAATCCATTGATCTAGGTAAGAATCGGTTCTTTAGTTTTGATCTTGGTGTATATTGTGATCTTGTTTTTGCTTGGATCTGTTGGATTCACTTTGAATTAAGGTTGCGTTTTGAGTTGAGAGTTGGAATTGGTTGAGGATTGATTTGCTCTTAATATGTTCTGCTATAGATCTATTTCAAGGGATGAACTAACAGCTTAGAAAAACAGCTTAGTTGTATGAAATTTATGCTGTAATGAAGCATGATTTTGAATCTATCTCGGGTTTGTTTAGAGGAGTTTCTGAGAGTTGATTTCTTTTGATGGGTTCTTGGGATTACTCTGTCCTATATTCGAATGATGCCTTGTTGTGTATCCCAAATTGAATTACAACTCTGTTTGATTTGAAATACCACACTGTGAGCTGTGGATGAACTAAGTGTTGAGTAGGGAACTGATCAGTGGGCTGTTGGGATGATTTGAGCTTGAATTTTGAATGTGTGTTCTGTGATGGATCAAATTTAAATGTAAGGAATCCTGTTTTACCTTGTTTACATTGATTCCTATGACCTACCGTGAGTGGTTTGGGTTTGCTCTTGTTAATCGAGTAGATTGTGATGTGGGATACATTGTATCTTGATCAGAATATTATGATACGTTATGGGTTCGGTTTGTGGAGGTAGAAATTAATCCATTCAGTTGTTAAAAGCCTAATTTAGTTGTTAAAAGCCTGAGTTATTATGTCTGTTCTGGATACTTGTTAGTTATCCCTGAGTTATTATGCCTGCTCTGGATACTTGTTAGTTATCCCTGAGTTATTATGTCTGTCCTGGATACTTGTTAGTTATCCCTGAGTTATTATGTCTGTCCTGGATACTTGTTAGTTATCCCTGAGTTATTATGTCTATTCTGGATACTTGTTAGTTATCCCTGAGTTATTATGCCTGTCCTGGATACTTGTTAGTTATCCCTGAGTTATTAGGCCTGTCCTGGATACTTGTTAGTTATCCCTGAGTTATTATACCTGTTCTGGATACTTGTTAGTTATCCCTGAGTTATTATGCCTCTTCTGGATACTTGTTAGTTATCCCTGAGTTATTATGCCTGTCCTGGATACTTGTTAGTTATCCCTGAGTTATTATGCTTGTTCTGGATATTTGTTGGTTATCCCTGAGTTATTATACAGTTAGTTCTATACAGTCTCAAGTATTGTCATATCTATATGTATGCTTAGATATCGTGAGGAATCTCTTGTGTTTGACATTGAGAGATCTGTAGATTTCGGCCAGTATACCTTGTAGGTTACCTGTATTTCCTGTTATAGGATTTCAGACTGAGACTTAGTATACTGAGGACTTGGGGAGGGAGGTATGTGTATCTATCATACACCATCCTTGCATTGTTGCATGCCGGCGATCAGCGACTCCCTTGTGGTTGAGCCTAATCGTCTTCCGGCACATGATATGCACACACGGCCACTCATGGGTTAGTGGATACCGCTGGATGTGTGCATTTGCTCTGTACTGCTCCGCTCGTCCGCTCATGGGTAATGGTTTCGGAGCGTGGTAGCAGGCAGGGATCCCTTCTCTACCCATAGACCAGAGAAGATGAGAGAGATATCTCCCCCATATATATATGGGGCGGAGTGTTTACTCCACCAGCATCCTGTCCACTCGGTCACTCAGGAGTAGTGATGGCAGAGTGCTGACAGTGTCACGGCTCTACCCACTCGGCCGACACAGTATCGCCTGTCTCGGTGGCTTGACTGGAGTTAGGGGGTGACCATGGCATTGCACCATGTGCATACTTTGCATCGTGCATTGTTTGCTGTACTTGATTTCTGCACTTGTTTGACATGCATATTCTGGAGACTTGTTATCTGAGATTATATGTCTATTGATATTCCCTTGGTACTTATTACCCTCTTTTCAGGTTAGATGGATTCTGGTATGTATCTTTATTCAGTATCTTCAGTATACCTTTTCCTATTGTTCATATGAGACTGTATCAGCGTAGACTCCTATTGTTATTATAGCATACTATGCATATCTGTTGGGTATTCGCTGAGTTATGGACTCACCCCGTTTCCATATATGTTTTTATTTCAGGTTGAGATACTTGGAGTCGCCAGAAGAGCCCAGCAACCAGTCCCTACCCATCGCGACCGTAGGATTTTGTTTTGTACTTGTTAGTGCATTGTTTTATTTTCCGTTTAGCGATTTGTATATGTCCTATGTGTCGTGTGCCCTAAAGGGCTTTTGTGTATTGGTTGTTTCGTCGTAAGTCGGACCGGTCCGCAGTCAGGTATGATTTACTTTGTGTTATGGTTATATTATGTCTGGATTTTGAGGCCTGAGGCCAAATATATATATTGTGTGTGATTTGGATATTATATGTATGTGTAAATTGTCCGCCGGACTGGGGAGGTGCTGTCCGATTTTATATTGGGTCAGCGGCTCCAGGGTCTCGGGGCGTGACATTTGTATAGCCCCAAGTTTTGACACTTGTATCTTATCCACTCAACCTACCTAATATAGCGGTGGTTGGTGTGTGTACAATGCAAGTTATGACATCATGTCATATTGTGCATTGTGTATTTGTTTGTGTTTGTTGTACTTGTTTGAACTATGATTGTTGCATATGATTGACATGCATATACGATTATGATTTGCATTTTATATGATCTGGGTATGTTCGATTGTATTAGATGTTTATGGATGTGTTAGGGGGATTATTGATTTTGCCCTTACTTGTTACATGGTTTCAGGTATGTTTTATTTGTATAGATGTATTTTTGATTATGTTCATTATTCCGGAGACGGTATACCCTTTGCTCTTTTTATGTTTGCTTTACTCTTTTATATACCATGCATTTATCTATTCTTATATCTGTAGAGATCCATTCGGAACTCGCCACCCCTCGTTCTTCTTTTTGTTTCAGGTAGTCGATAGCTGTGTCTCATGCCGCTAGGAGAGGATCCAGCTGCCAGTCTCCCAGTTTGAGTATTATTTTTATTGGTTTTCGTACTCTTGTAGTAGTTTTATAGTATTAGCGTCGTTTTTATTTTATTATCATTTCGGATGGTATATGATTTTCTTTTGGACGTATATTTATTTATTTTCGCTGGATTTCAGTTTGCTGCGCTTAGCTATGGAGAATTATTTATTATGTTTATTATTTGTGAGTTATATTATTTAACTGCGTGGTTGTGATAGTGTGAATGTCAGCCGAGTGTGGATGAGCTATATATACTTATTATGTTTATTATTTTTGAGTTATATTATTTATTATGTTTACTCTTCATCCAATTGTTATGTGCAGAACTTGCAATCTTAGAAGGTTATTGGGACAGGCTGTATGCAAGGAGAATTCTATGTCTTAGATCAGCTCTAAGTATCAGGTATTGCAGCTTCTAGTGACGATCTATCATCTTTTCGATTGAGTCGTTCTTCTTCTAATTTTTATTTATAACATATTCGTCTAGGTCATATTTTAGCTTCTAGTTTACAATATTTAGTTTTGTTTGGAGTATTATTAGGACTTTTAAAATATGATGATATTTCTGATTGTAATGGTTATAAACTAGCAAAATTTTTCTGTATTACCTTTTAATAAAAGTTTATTTTTTCTCCTAATCTGTTTGATCTTGTTCATTCTGATATATGGGGGCCTACTCCTGCTGCTACAAAAGGGGATCAAGATATTATGTTTCCTTTATTGATAATTGTACTCGCTATGCTTGGGTTTATCTTATGTAACATAGATTTGATTATCTTACCATCTTCAATGACTTTAAAACTTTTGTTAAAACTTAACATTCAGTTGTTATTAAGTGTTTTCATTGTGATTTGGGGGGGGGGGTGAGTACACTTCTAGTGTTTTTTCTCGTTTACTTGTATCAGAAGGTACTATACATCAAACCTTATGTCAAGAAACACCTAAACAGATTGGGGTTGCATACAGAAAGCATAGACATCTTGTTGAGATAACTCACTCATTCTTAGTGTTTTTTGGGGGAGAAGCAGTACTTACTGCTACTCATGTAACTGATAGGATTCTAACATCTCATAATTCAGGTTTGTCTCTCTTTCCAAAATTATATGGTCGTGCTTCTGATTATTCCTCTTTACGTGTCTTTACTTGTACCTGTTTTGTTGTGCAATCATACGTCAAACGTGATAAATTATCCTCTGAGTCTGCTTTGTGTGCCTTCCTTGGTTATGAGGTTGGTCAAAAGGTATATTGTTGTTTGATCCAGTCAGTAAAAAATTATATGTCTCTTGTCATGTTATGTTTCTTGAGTATATTCTTTTCTTCTCCATATCTCTTCTACCACATAACATGACTCATGCAGATCTTATTCGCATTGATCCCTTCAGTATCGACACCAATGAAGCCTCCCCCATAGCTACTCTTCCTCATGACAACTCTGTTGAATCTGGTAATCTCGAAACATCTCCTTCTTCTCCCCCTCCTATGACTGTTCCATTACCTAATGAGATCATGGACATTCTTACTTGTCGGTCTATACATCCTCGTAAGTCTACCAAACTACCTGATTTTGCTTATTCTTGTTATTCTAGTTCCTTTGCTTCTTTTGTTACTTCTATTCATCATCTTTCTGAGCCTTTGTTCTATAGAGAAACAGTTGGCAACTCACTTTGGCAGAATGCTATGAACCAGAAATTAACTGCTCTGCATCAAACTCATACTTGGGATCTGGTATATCTGCCACTAGGAAAATACGCCATTGGTTCTCGTTGGGTCTATAAGAACAAAACTAAATCTGATGGTTCTATTGAACGGTACAAAGCTCATTTTGTTACTAAAGGTTATTCTCAGGAGTCTGACATCGATTATGAGGAAACTTTTGCCTATGTTGCTAAAATGACCACCGTTTGAAAGTTAATTATTGTTACCTCTGTTCGTTGATGAAAAATATCTCAGATGAATATCAAGAATACCTTCTTGAATGGTGATCTTCAAGAAGAAGTGTATATGGTGTCTCCTCCTGGAGTTACTCACCGACCTAGTGAAGTTTGCAGGCTTTGTAAAGCTTTCTATAAGCTCAAACAAGTACCACATCTTAGTTTGCGAAGTTCTCCACGTTGATTATCTCCCTTGGTTTTCATCCCAGTAATCATGATTCGGCTTTATTTGTCAAGTGTATGCGTGCAGGTTGTATACTTTTATCTTTATATGTGGATAATATGATAATCACTAGTGATGACTTTGTTGGAATTGATATTTTCAAGTTTGAATTAGCTCATTACTTTGCTATGAAAGACTCAGGTTTACTATGCTATTTTTTGGGGATCGAGATCGTCTCTTCGCCAAAAGGATGTCTCTTGTGTCAGTAAAAGTACATAGCTGATCTTTTGAGCGTGCACATCTCACTAACAATAGGATAATTGATATTCCCCTTAAGACTAATGCTCAGTACTACTCTCTTTCAAATTGTTCTCCTTTGTCAGATCCTAATCTCTATCGTACAGTTATGGAAAGTTTGGTTTATCTTACTGTGACTTTGTCCGAATATTGAGCATATTGTGCATATGGTTAGTCAGTTTGTCACTGCACCTACTATAATTCATTAGGTTGCTTTCTTCGCATTTTCCGGTATCTTCGGGAACTCAGTTCTAGAGTCTCTTATTCTCTTCTATTTCCTTGTTAGAGTTGTGTGGATACTCTGATGCTGATTGGGCAGACAACCCTACGAATCATAAGTTCACCATTGGTTTTTGTATTTTTCTTGGTGATTCTCTTATCTTTTGGAAGAGTGTCGTGCCATAACTGCCACCACTTGTGAAATTGTTTAGATACGTTGGTTGCTTGCAGATATGAAAATTTTCTTCGGCAACCTACTGCTCTTTATTGTGATAATCAAAGTGTCATTCAGATTGTGTGCAATACAATTTTTCATGAGAGAACGAAGCATATTGAGATTGATTGTCATTTCACTCATCATCATTTGCAGCTTGGTACTATTATGCTACCTTTTATTCTTTTATCGCTGTATATAGCTGATATGTTTATCAAGGCTCATTCCGCTTCGCACTTTCGATTTTTGTTTGACAAACTCTAAATGCTTCTAGCTGTAACATCATCGTGAGTTTGAGGGGATGTTAGATTGAATATATTTTATTAGAATTATTTATTTATAGTTTTTAGGGTATTTTAATATTTTCCTTTTCAATTTAGGGTTTAGGATTCGTTAACCGTCTATATAATACTTTGTATTTTATTATCTTGAATATATTTGGATTTATTAAGACGGATTATTTTTCACTCTTTTCAATATCTATATTTATATGGGAGGAATTTATTCCCTAAGATTATGAATCTGAGAGGATTAAACCTTTCTCGTGTGTTATAATTTTATCATTCAAATATCAACTCGGTTATGTGAACGAGTTCACATAACTCATAACCATGCCAAATGCTTCCGCCAAAACTTGGTCAAAGACGGTGCGCTGACGGTGAGTTGAAGTCTTGAAGATCATAATCTCTCAGCGATCTCAACAAACCCTATGACGTTCAGATGAGCTCTGAAGACGAGCACACCAACAACACCACCGCCGATCACATTCAGATGGACTCTGGTCCGCATATTAATTGCTCCGTAAGAGAAATCAATCAAAATATATAGCTACAGATTTTAGCAATTGATCTAGAGAACTCTACATTAAACAACGAAGTTCACTTTTCTCTGTGATCAATTAATTATGGTATTCGCCCCTGGGATTATGGTACAAAGGAGACTATAGTGTAACAGTAGAGCGATTAGTCATCTTAGGTATTCGCTATTTAATTTATTTTTCTTCCGAATGGAACATGAACTGGGACGTTAGGTTTTTTAACCCTCCGTTATGAACCTTTCTGATTTATCCTGACGATTGATGAAAAAATTTATACGATGGAACTAATCATCCCGAATTCATCTGTTATCTCATTTATTATTTTTTTCAATTAATTATGGCATTTATGTGGAAGCTTACTTAATTTGCCGTTTAGGAATTCACTCTTCACTAAGCTACACGATAGCTAGAAGGGCTCGAAAAGTTATATATATATATATATATATATATATATATATATATATATATGGGAACTTGGTAACATCCAATGTCAAACAATTGATTCGGTCTTATAAAAATTTTTCATCGATCATTAAGGTAAATAAAAAAGTACTTATTACGGACAATCCAGAAGCTCAATATTTTAAATTTGCATCCTATTTGAAAAAAAAAATATTGCAAAATGTACCATAGTTAGGATCGAATCGTAGATGTCTACGATGATGATTAATCATCCTTCCGCTACACCATAGGTCATAGCGCTGGGGCAAACTAAACGTCATTTAGGTGGCAAAAGGCAATTCGTTCACCCTCAGCGCCCCCGCCAATCCATCCCAAAGCTAACACGGAGGAGATAAATTACGGAGGCTACTAGCCTGGATACTATGGCAAATGCGTGGGCAAACCAAACATCATCTACGCTGGCAAAAGGAGATTCGCTCGCCCCCAGTGCCCCCGCCAACCTGTCCCAGGGCCAACACAGAGGAGGTAAATCACAGGGGCTACTAGCTCGGATGCTGTGGCTAGTGCGTGGGGAGGGGGGGCACATTGGCTTTGCTAAGTTTTGACCCCCCAGACCTCATGCTAGAAACACTCACGTACTAACCATAAGTCCATCTCGTGAGGACCAAACCAAACGTCATCTACTGCTTAACGAGGTTTTTCCAACCTTGGGCGACCGGCCCGACCCCACCGAAGTTTCCCAACGGCCGCCAAGGTGAATCGGGAAGGGCTCGCGGTGGGCGGTCTAGAAGCTCATCATCTTAGGGTTCGCGTCCCATTTGGAATAAAATTTTTTGCAAACACGCCGTAGTTGGGGATCGAACCGCGGATACCTAGGATAGCGACTAGTCGCTCTACCGCCGCACTATAGACCTGGGGGCGAAAAAAGAAAACCAAATGTCATCTAATGATTAACGAGGTTTTTTCAATCTCGGGCGACCAGCCCGACCCCACGAAAGTTTTCCACCGACTGCTAGGGTAAATCGGGAAGCTCTCGTGGTGGGCGGTTTAGAAGCCCAGCGTCCCAGAGTTCGCGCCCCATTTGGAGAAAAAATATCAGCAAATATACCATAGCTGGGGATCGAACTGCAGATGCCTAAGATAATAACTAATCGCCCTACCATTGCACCATAGCTCCGGAAGCTAAACCAACCAAACGTCATCTAAAAAAAAATGATGAACCAGGCAGCAGACAAATTGAACCTGGGGTGACCGGCCCGGCCCCACGGAAGTTTCCCACCGGTCACCAGGTACATCGGGAAGCGCTCGTGGTGGGCAGTCTAGAAGCCCAGCGTCTCAGGGTTCACGCCCCATTTGGAGGAAAAATTCCTGCAAAATGCGCCGTAGTTGGGGATCGAACCGCGGATGCTTAAAATAATTAGTCGCGCCAGGTAGGGATCGAACCTACGACTTTCTGCTTAGGAAACAGACGCTCTATCGACTGAGCTACAGGGACACACAACCAAACATCATCTAAAAAATAATAAAATAAAAAAAATAAAAAAAATGATGAATCAGGTAGTTGGGGATTGAACCGCAGATGCCTAAGATAATGACTAATTACCCTACCATTGCACCATAACTTCGGAGGCCAACCAAACGTCATCTAGGCCTAGCATAAGGTGGATGAAATTAATTGAATGAATTGATTAATTTAAACGTATAATTCAATTAATTTAGAAATTTATTTAATTTTAATATAACAGTTATTTTGGACATATCGATACGGGTCTAAATTGAATCTATCGAATTGAACAAATTAAAAATCAAATTAATCAAAAAAATTTTAACCAATCAAATTCATCGATTTCTAAAAAAACTAAACGTACCGAACCGATAAAATTTTAATTAATTATTTTTTCAACCGAATTAATCGAATTATCCAAAATTTTACATTTTATTCAATTTTTAATTAAAATAATAAATTTTAATTTAATTAATTATATTTTTAAATTAAAAAATAATAAATTAATATTGATTTAACCGAATTATAAAATTCAAAATCGAAACTGAATCTATTAACCGAAAATCGATCTGAATTCAAAAAAAACTAAAAAACGAATTAACCGAACCGAATTTCAAATTCGGTCGGTTCAATTCGGTTAATTTAGTTTTTCCGAATTTTTACTCACCCGTATCGGTTTTAATTTTAAAATCTCAATTTTATTAAATCGATTAAATATTATATTCAAACTAAAATCGAGATTTAAAATTTTTAATTTCGTAATTATTGACTTCCCTGCATTTCTAAGTCTCAATTTAATTGAAAGTTTAATTATTTTGATTTTTGATTGATTTTATAATATTTTATCAATTTGATTTATTTGATTTTTATTAGAAAGTTTAATTGCTAAAAAATATTTATTTATTCGATTTTATCTAAATGATAATTTAATTATTAACTGTTTGTTCATCTTATAAAATAGCATAATATTTATTTTGATTTTGATTATTTTTTTTGTCCTATCTCAAACTTGGTGTCGTCGTAATTTCAACACTTGAGCTGAGTATAAAGGAAAAGCACGAATAACTAATGAATTTTGTCATTAATAGTTTTCTTCTCATTTTATTTTGTCCATCGGAGAAAACTCAACCTTAAGTATAATAACACACGAATCAAATACATGGAATATAATCATTTCCAGAGTCTCGGAACAGACTTTTAATCCGACCAAAACATCAACACTAGAGTAAAAAAAACGATGAAAAATTTCTGAAATAAAAATATAAAATGGCAAAAGAAAAGACGTGCGTATGTGAAAAATCTTGAATCACATATCTGAACGCGTTCTCATTGTTATAGGAAACGAAATGAACGAATTTTTTTTAATGTACCATCTAATTAATGTTAGGGTCAGTATGAGTTGCAGGAGGATAAATAGTTTTGGTCGTTTGTTATCATGATTTGGTGTTCATTATTTGAATCTGTAACAGAAATTTAAATTCAAAATCGATGTCACATGCATAATTTCATAATTTATTCGATATCTACCTCTTAAGCGACTAATCTAAGACCTGTTCCTTGCAATTTCACTCTACTATGAATTTTTTCTTTTTGGATACTTCGAGAGCCGGAGAAGCTCTTACAACAACAAAAATACAAATGAAAATGAAAACAAAAACACTTTACCATTGAGAAATCGGCAATTTATCAAAGTGCCCAAGAATTGGAAATGATTAATTCGCGTACCAGGATTTGTATTTTACCAAAGGGCGCATCCCTTTAAGTGAACTACGTATTATACTCCTCTTGTCACAAATACCTTTTTTATTCAGATTTTTGAGACATCCAAACAACTTTAGAAGTAAATTAATATTTTGTGGTTCGGATGGCCTGGGAGTCAAATTTTTCTCCATTCTCTCTCAGCGCAACAACGTAAATGGTATTATCGAAGCTGGAGAACATTGTGCGTTCCCTAGCTGTGCTATAGGTGTGCTAATCCCCCGAATCCCTCCGCCCAACCAAAACCTAGGCAAGATCGAAAGTGTTTGGGTGTGATCCTGAGGCGGCTTTAAGTGTTAAAATTGAAGCCCAGACTGGTCGACAGTATCGAAAGTAGGGGTTAGGGTTTCTGCAAGCTTGATTTTTATGATAATGACAGGAAAAAGGTCTGTGGGTGGTTCAACGTCTTCTTCCTTGGCATTATCCACCAAGGTATGTTAGCGATAGGCTTAGGTCAGAACAACATAGTTTCTGAACATGTTTAAACTTATTTTTGCTGAATAAATTTGTGATGTATAAAAACTGTAGGGTTCAAATGACTTTGGTCAAAAATTACATTGGTGCAGTGTTTTAGGCCACTTTAAACAGTTTTTTGAAACATTTGAAATTTTAAATGATCGACACATTGCGAAGATCAAAGAGTCGCCATTCAGTTTTTTCTTGGACATACAAGAATTGCAGCATATCCGTGGAATTTTGGTTAATATATTTGAAAGTTGGGATTCAACCTCGCAAGTTTTTAAATTCTCAGGTAATAGTTTTAATTATGAATTGTAAACAATATCTATAGTAAGATAAAACTTGGATATAGATGGCCTTAAATGATTTAATTTTGATCAATTTAAATGATTTTATTTCAGGCCTACCGAGGGCCTGAAGTGATTTCACTTCAGGCCCTCGGTAGGCCTGAAATGAATTCCATTCAGGCCCAAAGTGAAATAATTTGAAGCCTATATTCTTGATGATAACTAAATAATTTAATTGTTTCAGGTGTACCGGTTGCGTTCACCAGACGAGATGTTGCTTTGTTACTGGGTATAGTGGACCATGGTGTTTCGGTCCCTATTAATTCAACTAAAGCATCGGGTGACCTCTATCGTACTTACTTCTCAAAAGAAAAACAACCTACCAGAACAAGAATTGAGGAGTTACTTAAACATTATTCTAAATGTGTTGAATCAGAGGATGATATGTTATTAGTTTGTAAATTATATATTTTGTATATATTTATTTGTGTTTTATTTTCATCTAGTATATATAAGGTCCCTCTAGGTCTTGTAGATATAGTAGATGATTATGACAATCTTGGTAGATTCAACTGGGTGGAAGCTACCCATAAATTTATGTCTCCACAATTACCTAAGATAGGGGACTTTTTTTTCAAATACTCAGGGAAACCAGAGCACCACCAACCTCCCTTACCTAAAGGGATTTGCTGGGCTTTTGGCAGCAAGTAGAATTTTCTTGATAAATTTTATAATATTTTGATGTCATTAATGTATTTGGTTGGGAAACTTTGTGTAGGCATGGTTTTTGGAGCATGTAGCCATTCAAAAATCATACAATGTTGAAGGACCTCGAATAAATAAGTGTAGGAATATTTCTTCGCATATTAGTAGGGTGAAGGCCCTTGTCGACCGAATCTCGTCCGAAGAGGTAATTATTCTAAACTGTGATCTATGTTAGTTTGATATAGAGGCAGTAACATTTGTGTACTTGGTAATTGACAGGTGATCGTTGAAATAATTTCTAACCTACATGAAAACACATTGTTTGAGAACCTTGATATCGGTGATGACATTCCATGGGCAATGGAGACATCACAAGGACATCACACAGAACATGTAAGGCTATGTGGAGACTGCATTCTTAAAGACAACCGAATCAAGGAGCTAACAGAGGAGAATATATGTTTGAATGAAAGGGTTAAGGAATTACTTTCAATTATTGAGAAAAAGGGCATGGAGGCTCAAGAAAGCTATCCTGTAGTCGTTCCTCATTCTGATCCAGTATCTTGTAGAACAAGGAGAGGACGTGACCAAACTAGGTATGATTACAGGGATACTCCAATTGACAGTGCAGTATGTCACCAGCTATTACCTATGGAGAAGCGGAGCAAGAAACAAGTATCAAATGCCATGGACAAGGGAAAAAGGAAACTTAGTGAGGAGGATATGGATGAAGCAAGAGAAACCATTCCTGTAATGGAAGTCATGTCTGAAGAAGATATAGAGGAGGAAAAAAGAAGGACTTCTGAACTATACAAAATGAGGCAACAAGACATTGATGTATGTGAGTTATTTGCATATAAATTACGTCAAATTTATTGAATATGGTCATTAATTGTTTGGTCTAAATTTTATCGATGTAGTTTGTGAAGAAACATTTTATGAATACGAAAAAGAAAAATCAAGATAAAGAAGTGGCCTACCTGATAAATCAATTGGAGAACCTAAAGTAAGTTATGAAACATAGTTTAGTTAATATATTTTGTTCTTTAATATATAATCTTATCAATTTACTTGGCAGGTTGGCAAATAAATTTATCTGGGAGGATGCACCCTTTGGTTTGAATTTGCATTCATTCTTACAAATCCTCAATATGGAGAGGTTTTTACAAAAGGCGAGGTCATTGATGCTTTCTGTAAAATTATATTCAGGGGGGCATCCACATGTTGTAGGTCATACAACAAGTCAATATATTGTTCAACCTTCTTCACAGTAAGTGATGTAAATTAGTATCAATTAATAGATTGTAGATGACCTAATAATATGATGCGGTTATTAATTATTTTGAGTATGTAAATTTTTAGGCTTCAATACGATCGTCAAGAAAGATTTCCCTCAACAAGTGACGAAGACTGATATGATAGAACAATGGTTTAGATATATTTTAATACCTTTGTGCAGTGATAATACTCACTTTCACTTGTTGGTGGTGGATACAGAAGTAATGACTTTCAATCATTTTAATTCTCTTGCTAGTGGTCCTAAATATAAGAATGATTTTGACTCAGCGGTGAGAAACCTACCTTTATTCATATATATGTTCATCATTTGGTCTAAAATGTAATTGAAATTCAGGATAAATTTTACAGGTAAAAGAACTTAAACAATATACTCGCGAGGAACTTACGGCTATTCATCCATATCTACAAAGTCATTATCCCTTGGACAAATGACCCTCCGTCAAACAAAAATGTCCCCAACAAGAACATAGGTAAGTAACTGAGGAAGAGTTTCAAAATTATAAAAGTATGAAAGTATTTTATATATTTTATAACCCCACCTATTGAAATCAGAAATACTGTTTGTTATTTTCAGCGTGGACTGTGCCTTCTTTGTGATGCAATACGTCCGATGTCTCCTATACAATGAGAAGATGGATTTCAAACAAGGAGACATGACGAAAATGAGATTTGATCTGACAGTTAATATTATGAGGGACATGTATTATAAAACAGGAGAATAAATCACTTGAAGTATTGTTGTAAAAAAAATTCCTTTGCTGGTGAATGAGCTCCATTTGTATCGAAATTCTGTATTTTGTAGATGTTGTCATATGAATATAATTTATTTTCAAGAAAAACAAAACAATTGTGTGATGTTGATTCTCATCCAGTTGCTGTAATGTTGTGTGTCAACTGATACGGTAAGATAACATAACTCATAATGATTGGGAGTAAGTTTGCACACTAGAAATAACATCTCTTTGGTTAACTCTAACTACTGATATCGAGTATGGACATATTCAAGTATCGAAGATCCATTAGTAGGTTTCGAAGGAATTAAAATTTGGTATGCAATATGTATTTAGTTAGTAAGAGGAATTATGTCTACCATAAATTTAATATACTTATTTCAAAATTTAAAAACTGTCAGACTGTGTTGATAAAATTTAATAATTACATATAATGAGAGGATTTGGTCACATCATGTAGATAAATATAGAATATTATTCTATAAATCATTATTTTATTTAAGGGACACGATGGGCCTGAAATAACTTCAATTTAGGCCCACGGTGGGCCTGAAATCAAATGATTTCAGGCCCATGTTGGGCCTGAAATCAATTCAATTCAGGCCCAGTGTGGGCCTGAATAACTTCATTTCAAGCCCAACTTGGGCCTGAAATAAATATATTTCAGGCCCAATGTTGGACACCTGAATTCAAGTGATGTCAGGCACACCGTGGGCCTAAACTGGATAATTTCAGGGTCTCTGCTAACCTTAAAATAATTCTGATTTCAGTTGGTGGACAAAAAAATTTGTAGTTTTATAGGTGTATAAATCTGACTGCATCTTTCTGTCCTAACTGATACGTTTATAGAACATAACTCATAATTCTTGGTACTAAGTGTGCACATAAAAACCCACTGATTTATCGAAAAAAACTCCAAGCTCAACCTTATCTATTGATATAGGGTTTTCAGAAACCCAGATATGGTAGGTCCATCAGTGGGTTTTGGTCAAAACCCACTGATATACCTAAACTACTCCTATTGGAATGTGTTATATAATCAAAAGAGGTTTGGACCTCTAAAATATCATCTCCTAGCTCAACCCTGTCTATTGATATAGGGTTTTCAGAAATCCAGATATGGTAGGTCCATCAGTGGGTTTTGGTCAAAACCCACTGATATACCTAAACTACTCCTATTGCATTGGTGATATAGAATCATTAGAGGTTTGGACACCTAAAATATCTTCTCCTAGCTCAACCCTATCTATTGATATAGGGTTTTCAGAAATCCAGATATGATATGTCCATCAATGGTTTTGGTCAAAACCCACTGATATACCAAAACTACTCCTATTGCATTGGTGATATAGAATCATTAGGGGTTTGGACACCTAAAATATCTTCTCCTAGCTCAACCCTGTCTATTGATATAGGATTTTCAGAAATCCAGATATGGTAGGTCCATCAGTGGGTTTTGGTCAAAACCCACTAATATACCTAAACTACTCCTATTACATTGGTGATATAGAATCTTTAGAGGTTTGGACACCTAAAATATCTTTCCCTAGCTCAACCCTGTCTATTGATATAGGGGTTTCAGAAATCCTGATATGGTAGGTCCATCAGTGGGTTTTGGTCAAAACCCACTAATATACCTAAACTACTCCTATTGCATTGGTGATATAGTATCTTTAGAGGTTTGGACACCTAAAATATCTTCTCCTAGCTCAACCCTATCTATTGATATAGGGTTTTCAGAAATCCTGATATGGTAGGTCCATCAGTGGATTTTGGTCAAAAACCACTGATATACCTAAACTACTCCTATTGGAATGTGTTATATAATCAAAAGAGGTTTGGACCCCTAAAATATCATCTCCTAGCTCAACCCTGTCTATTGATATAGGGTTTTCAGAAATCCAGATATGGTAGGTCCATCAGTGGGTTTTGGTCAAAACCCACTGATATACCTACACTACTCCTATTGCATTGGTGATATAGAATCTTTAGAGATTTGGACACCTAAAATATCTTCTCATAGTTCAACCCTGTCTATTGATATATGGTTTTCAGAAATCCAGATATAATAGGTCCATCATTGTGTTTTGGTCAAAACCCACTGATATACCTACACTACTCTATTGTATTGTTGATATAGAATCTTTAGAGGTTTGGACACCTAAAATATCTTCTCCTAGCTCAACCCTGTCTATTGATATAGGGTTTTCAGAAATCCAGATATAGTAGGTCCATCAGTGGGTTTTGGTCAAAAATCACAGATATACCTAAACTACTCCTATTGGAATATGTTATATAATCAAAAGAGGTTTGGACCCCTAAAATATCATCTCCTAGCTCAACCCTGTCTATTGATATAGGGTTTTCAGAAATCCAGATATGGTAGGTCCATCAGTGGGTTTTGGTCAAAACCCACTGATATACCTACACTACTCCTATTGCATTGGTGATATAGAATCTTTAGAGGTTTGGACACCTAAAATATCTTCTCCTAGCTCAACCCTGTCTATTGATATAGGGTTTTCAGAAATCAAGATATGGTAGGTCCATCATTGGGTTTTAGTTAAAACCCACTGATATATTACACTACTCCTATTGCATTGGTGATATAGAATCTTTAGAGGTTTGGACACCTAAAATATCTTCTCCTAGCTCAACCCTCTCTATTGATATAGGGTTTTCAGAAATCCTGATATGGTAAGTCCATCAGTGGGGTTTGGTCAAAAACTAATGATATACCTAAACTACACCTATTAGAATGTGTTATATAATCAAAAGAGGTTTGGCCCCCTAAAATATCATCTCCTTGCTCAACCCTGTCTATTGATATAGGATTTTCAGAAATCCAGATATGGTAGGTCCATCAGTGGGTTTTGGTCAAAACCCACTGATATACCTACACTACTCATATTGCATTGGTGATATAGAATCTTTAGAGGTTTAGACACCTAAAATATCTTCTTCTAGCTCAACCCTGTCTATTGATATAGGGTTTTCAGAAATCCAGATATGGTAGATCCATCATTGGGTTTTGGTCAAAACCCACTGATATATCTACACTACTCCTATTGCATTGGTGATATAGAATCTTTAGAGGTTTGCATACCTAAAATATCTTCTCCTAGCTCAACCCTGTCTATTGATATAGGGTTTTTAGAAATCCAGACAAGGTAGGTCCATCAGTGGGTTTTGGTCAAAACCCACTGATATACCTAAACTACTCCTATTGCATTGGTGATATAGAATCTATAGAGGTTTGGACACCTAAAATATCTTCTCCTAGCTCAACCCTATCTATTGATATAGGGTTTTCAGAAATCCAGATATGGTAGGTCCATCAGTGGGTTTTGGTCAAAACCCACTGATATACCTAAACTACTCCTATTGCATTAGTGATATAGAATTTTTAGAGGTTTGGACACCTAAAATATCTTCTCCTAGCTCAACCCTGTCTATTGATATAGGGTTTTCAGAAATCCAAATATTGTAGGTTCATCAGTGGGTTTTGGTCAAAACCCACTGATATTCCTACACTACTCCTATTGCATTGGTGATATAGAATTTATAGAGGTTTGGACACCTAAAATATCTTCTCTTAGCTCAACCCTGTCTATTGATATAGGGTTTTTAGAAATCTAGATATGGTAGGTCCAGCAGTCGGTTTTGGTCAAAACCCACTGACGGAAATCCTAGTGAGTTAAGTCGGGTCCTAGGGGGTGAAGCTAGGTGACTGAAACCCTGGTGAGTGAAGCCTGGTCCTAGTGAGTGATGCTAGGTTGAATGAAGTCCCGGTGAGTGAAGCTGGGCACGAAGTCTTGGTCCGGGGGGCTGAGCATGGGTTAGGCAAGTGGCTGGATTGGTATGTGGTCCGATCAGGGTGTTGGCACTAACTCCTGATTGTGGATCGGTCTGGTGACCGATCCATGATGTCTGATCATTCTGGTGAACGATCAGATAGAGAATAGAAGGTTTCTGTTTGGCTCCTGATCGTTCTGGTGAACGATCAGGGAGGGATCAGAGAGGGTTCTGTTTAGCTTCTGATCGTTCTGGTGAACGATCAACCTGATCAGTCAGTCTGACCGATCAGGGATCGGTCTGTCCGCATCCTGACCGATCAAGATGGCTCCTGATCGGTCAGGGGGTGACCTGATCGGTCACCAGACCGATCAGGGCACTACCTGATCGGTCAGGTGACCGATGAAGTGGCTTTGGTTGGGAACAAGCTGATGGGTCCTAGATTATTGACTACATTACCCTTGTAATTAAATTATTTAATAAAGCATAATAAATAAATCTAATTTTTTTTATGAAATGGAAAAAATTATTTCAGTCCATGGTGGGCCTGAATATCTAACATATCAGGCCCACGGTGGGCCTGAAATAAGATATTCAGGCCCACCGTAGGGCCTGAAATCCTCTGATATCAGGCTAATGGAAACCAGCTTTAAAGCGACCTAGCTTGGCTAGTGGTAACCAATCGTCTTGTAGCTCCTGATTTGTTGGCATTTGAAGGAAGCGTGCTTACCTCCATTGGAGTAGTTGTGGGCGACATCCTCATCATCGGACAAGTCGATTTGTACGTACCCTAACTTTTAGGTTTTCATTTCAGTTTTTGCTTGTGACCTAGGGTTAGCGATAGTCTTAACTGAAAGACCGAATATGAGGAGCCCCTTTATGAACGAAATCTAAGTGTATTATTTGTTTGTGTCAAATAATTTTTGTTTGATGGTTGCTAAGTTCGGGATGGCTCCAAAAAGATCATCTTCAAAGAAAGCTGCTCCTAAAAAATCGAAGCCACAGCAAGGCCCTGGGGGAAGTCATGGGAAAAAATAGCTGACACAACGAAAAATCAAATTGCCTACCGAGTATACAAGTTTTGCCAACAGAGGTCATAGTAAACGAATGAACTGGAAAAGTAGCCTTTGCCATTTCAAAAATTTTATTGATTCTGTTCCACCCACACCAGCACAAGAACAGCTGCTACGAGAAACACCCTTTTCTTGGGTCCTCGACCTCCCCACTAGTTCTTGTGTAAGACCCCAAGTTCAGAATATGTTTGATAATTGGGATGATGAAGAACAGAGCTTTGTATTCCATGGGAAAAAACTCAATTTCACAAAGGTTGATATATCACTTATTCTAGGGCTACCTGACAATGGAGAGATAGTCCAACTTGATTTGAATGAGGCCTTCAGCCCTCTGTACAAGGAGTATTTTGAAGATTCGAGTTGTTCTGCTAAGCATTTGGAGAAACTGCTAATCAAGTCTACATCTAATGACAAGCTGTACTGTCAGTTTTATATACTCTATTTTTTTTCTACAGTTCTATTCAGTGGTACTTGCAGCATACTTGTCATTCCTGCTCTGTCACTAATTGATTGCGTAGATGATTTTGACAATCTACCAAAATATAATTGGTGCAATGTCGTGTACAATTTCATGGCTCCTCAGTTGGGAGCCATTGGAAAGGAGGTGACATTGAGGCATAGACCACATGTAGGTGATGCAACCCAACCGGCCAAGGCTCCCTTGCTCAAGGGATTTCCAAATATTTTGGCTGTAAGTTAGAGTACATATACCTGCTCATATAATTTGATGATGAATATTATTTACTGATTATAATCATGTTGCAGGTATGGGTTAGTGAACATATTAGTATTGCTGCTCCTGAACATCCTCATAGATTGCCATGAATACTTCGCTGGATTTGGCCTAAAGCCCATGTTGAGAGTATCAAGAGGATGATAGACCGTGTGACCACTAATTTAATTATTGTTGATTTAATTCCGTTTGATATAGAGCATGATTTGGTACCTGACTACTCTCCTCCAACACAATCACTTGAGGTACACTGTGAGGTATTATAGCAGGCACCAGAAGGAAGCCAGGCAGCACAAGGAAGGGTACATGCCTTAGAAATGGAAGGCTGCAATCTATGTATAGAAAAACAAGAACAAATTGAGACCTTACAACAACAATTAACTATAACACTTAAAAGTTAGGAGGATGTCAAAAGTGAGAGGGCAACAACCATCAATGCCAAGGATCAAATTGTTGCTCAGAAGGAAACAATAATTGTGGAGAAGGAGTCCCAGCTTAAACAAAAAGATGAAATCATTACTGAAAAGGATAAAATAATTGGTGACAAAGATTCCCAACTTAAACAACAAGATGATCACTACACAAAAATGGCAACTGTAAGAGATACAATAATACTTCAGTCTAACCAGCAAATCATGAAGCTGCATAAACAATTGGAAATCAAAGGGTCAGATGAAGCTGAGCCACTTCCCAAAAAAAGGAAAATAACTCAGGTCAGACTAGCCTCCGAGGCCAAAGGCAAGGACAAAGAAGTTGTTGAGGATGAGGATGAGGATGAGGATGAAGTTGAAGATCAAGATGACGAGGCTCCTGCCCCATCAATGTCACAAACTACAACGCAAACAACAACATCTGCGACCTCAACCCAAACAAACTTGTCTGAACAATAGGCAGCTAAAGCAAAAGAAATTCAGAAGGTGAAAAGCAAAATATTGAAGAACGCCAGGGTATTTTTTAAGAAGAAGAATAAACATGCAGAGATTGCTGAAACCTTATTAAAGCTTAGTAAATTAAAGTGAGTTAGTTGTTATTGCGATTGCATAAATATGTAAAACAATGATGATTATTCTCATTCATTAATAAAATTTATTCGTTCACCTTCTTATTAAGTTGCTTATATTATGTTCATGTAGGTATCAGACAAATCTAGTATGGTCTAATGGGACCTTTTCGTTAGATATGCAATTATTTTTGACAATATTTGATTGGAATGACTACACCACCGGGGATTGCATAAATACATACTGGGCAATTCTTGTAAATGAAGCAAAATCCTGTAACTCACCATACCACCCCTCCATATTCTGTGGGGTGGGGTTAGATGTAAGTCAATTAGCAATTTGTTTTGTTGTTTATTTCTAGGATTTAGTCGACTAACACTTCCTTTTTAATAAACATAGGAACTGTTTGAGGTGATTCACGCTGCAGCATTTGAACAAACAATTGCTACTGATACAGATAAGCCAATTAGATATATCATCTGCCCTCTAAATAATGCAGATGATCATTGGCATCTAATGATTATTGACCTCGAGGAAGGTAGTATCCATCATTATAATTCTCTCGGTGCCACAGAAGGGTACACTGCCAAATTTGAAAAGACTGTAAGTTTTCTATTTCATATACATACCTATACAAAAAGTTTCAATGCAATATAAGTGTTACTAATGTAATTTCTGTGTAGGTGGCGTTTTTCAAAAATTTGAACTGGTCATATTACAAGATATGGAATAAAGGATTGCCTTCCATATCGGGGATAGAGTTTAATAAAATTGTAGTAGAAGGACCCACCCAAAGCAGATCGTAAGATCATGTTTTTTTTGGTTAAAACCTGTCAATTGATTTCATGGTTGGATTTATAAGATGACAACAATGTCAATATTGGTTTTTCAGGTTGGATTGTGCTTTTTTCATTATGCGGTATGCTGAAAGTCTGGTCTTTCAAAGATCTACAGAGTTTAGCCAAAAGCAAATGAAAAATTATCGATTTCAGGTGGGATATAAAATAATGAGAGACAAGTTCTAGATGCTAAATCTGTAAATATTGGTTTTGTTGATACTATGCATATATAAGTGTCATGACAAACATTGTATATTTGTAATTGTACAATCTATGTAATCCTTTTCAAATCAATAAAATATTACTTTTGATCCTTCTCAGTAATATTGAACCTTGCTTTTGCTGGAATCATTTGAATTCAGGACTACGGTGGGCCTGAAACAATCTAATTTTAGGAAACCCACTCAGGGCCTGAACAAAATTATTCAGTTGTATAATGTAAGTGTAATGACAAACAATGTATATTTGTAGTTATAATGTATGTAATCCTTTTGAAATCAATGGAGCATTGCTTTCGATCCTTATTTTTGTGTAATCTCTATTCTATAATCTGTCCTCTTGTCGATACTATCAGTAATATAGTCCAACTTGCTTTTCCTCTACCCTAACTTGAATTCAGGCCTACGCTGGGCCTGAAATGATATAATTTCAGGCCCACGCTGGGCCTGAAATGAGATTATTTCAGGCCCGCGCTGGGCCTGAAACAATATTGTTCAGGCCCACGCAGGGCCTGAAATCCTCTGGTTCAGGCCCAACATCGATCTGAAATCATATTGCAAATAATTTAATAAAATTATGATTAAATATTTTATATAAATATACATGTTGTGAAAAAAAATTTAATATGAAACAAGAAGGAGAGTACCTAAATACACATTGCATACCACAATTTAATTCCATGCACATCATTATCTCATATTTTAAGAATTTGCCACAGCAGGAGATTTATATCATGGACCTATGATATTTTGATTTCTCAAAACTCTTTACCAATAGTTAGAGTTTAGCTAGGAGATGGTTTTTTTGGTCTCCAAACATAGTCCTAATGATTATCAATTACGTGTTAATACAGTATCAGTTGACACAGAACAATGAATCAACAAAGCAAATAAACACAGGGCCTCAAATGACATATATTCACAAACCATTGGACTTTAGGACTTCAAGACCTGAAATAATATTATTGTGGGTTTAAAAATCAGAGGACTTCACGACTGATCTTTTCTGCTTACATAAAATTACACAAGGAGAAATGTATCATAATATTGAAATACTTCTTCAAGTCACAACACTAACAACAACTAATTTTTTTACAACACTATGGCTGTACAATATACAAAATATATACATTCAGTTCTCCTCCTTACAAAATATACACTTCAATCATAATATTGGGTCAATACATTAACAATTAACTCAAGACCTTGGGGCTGGCGGCATTCTACATGTCCTTTTATTATGACCAAGGTGTTTGCACCGGCTGCATTTTAGTTTCACCTTGCCATTGTGTGTGGACTTAATCCGTGCCTTCTTTCGTCTACTAGGCTGCACAAGGCTACGGGGACATAGAACTGTAATGTCGTTTACTCCAGTAGGCCAAAACTGCTTGCTTCTACAAGGGAAAATACGATCCATGTAAACCCACTTCCAGGTTTCAGAATAAAAATAATGCTCACAATATGGGAGTGTATCCATGTTCCTGTGAATGATTACGGCAATAGCATGTGAGCAAGGAAGTCCTGAAATTTGAAACTCTCCACAATGACAAAACTTGTTTTTTCCAAATCAACAATGTATGAAGTGCCCCATGTTTCTACTTCTATTTCTGATTGAGAGTAAGGGTGAACCTTATAAGTTCTAGCTTTCTCTCTCCTAGAATCCATTTCTTTTGTAGCATAAGGTGTCAAAGCACCATGCCATTTGGAAACTTCCTCTCTACGGTTATAGAACCATTGAGCAACTTTTCTTCTTGTATTATCAATTAACCTGTTTATGGGAAGCTTACGTGTAGACTTGAACAAAGCATTTAAGCTCTCCACACAATTCGTGGTAAGCATTCTGTACCTTCTTCCAGTAAAGTGTGCATTTGCCCACCTTTTAGGGTCAATGTTCTGAAGCCACTTATGAGCATCTGGATGTTTTTCAAGCATTGTCTACATTATCATATCATATTGGAGTGTTGTGTTGGCTCGTGCTGCTGCCCAAAACAAACCTACAGCAGCTCTACTTCCAGTATCAGTTACCATATTACAACACATGTGGTGGCAACAAAAGGCATGATGCGCGTTTGTGTAGACTTTTCTAACTGCTGATATAATGCCCCTATGTCTATCTGATACTATGGTGATTGAGTGATCATCGACAGCAAAGAACCTCTTTGTATGCTCCAAAAACCACTCCCATGCAGACCCACATTCAACTTCAGCTATTGCGAAGGCAACTAGGAGAACATTGTCATTACCATCAATCGTTGTTGCAATCAACAATACTCCCGGATACTTTCCTCTTAGGTGTGTGACATCAATTCTGATAAGTCTACGTAAATAAGACCTGAACACCCTTCGAAAAGCACCAAAAGCCCAAAAACACCGCTAGAACTGATTGTCACCATTCCTGCATAGTGCCACATAAGTTTCAGGATCTCTAGCTCTTAACTCACGCAGATATTGTGGAAGATCTCTGTAAGCCTCATTATAATCTCCAACAACCTTTTTCAATGCTTTCTCCCTAGCTATGTATGCTTTTCTGTATGATATGGTCACTCCAAATCTAGCTTTAATATCTGATATAATCATACTTGGTTTGTATTGTTCATTATGAAAAAATTGCTCTTCAACAAAAGAAGCAACAAATGATGAAGAGCATGCATGATGATCAACACTTCCCTAACAGTTTCACATTGGTGTTCCTTTATATATTTTGTAACAGTGAACTCTACTTCCCCCTAGCTACTACTCTCCATGTATATGGTTGGTTGAAGCACACTGCTTTAACTCTATTTTTTCGGGTGTCAACTGGGTTATATCTCATATGCTTAACCATGACATGTTTGACAAGTGCATTTTTGAATTCTTCTCTAGATGGAAATATCTGCCCCACAAAAAATTCATGCTCATCTCTTGCCTCTACCTCTCCAATTGGCAAAGTAAGCAATCGAGAATTCAAAATATATGGATCTTCAGCTAATGGAAACTCCTCCTCTAAGTCACTGTACTGATCTGGGGGGAATTCATATTGCTCAATCTGCATATCATCGGTTTGGAATTCTAGTACACTTGTACTGGGTTCTAATTCATCTGCATTCCGGATTTCAATTCCTTCCTCCCCACTCCAGGTTGGCTCAAAGATTTGAACAACTCTTGTAGAAGAATTGAAACCCTCATCTTCTAGATTAGTTGCTTCTTCATTTAGATCAATTGTCAAATTCCTTGTAATTTCTGATCCATTCCCCGTGACAGCATTATCATCAAGAGTTTTCCATATCTCGGAGAGAATTTCGTCAACAACATTATCATCCCTGAAAAATAAATTACAATTACAATTTGCAAGCTTTGAAAATCATAATCAAGGCCTAGGAGGCTGAGGGCTGAAATATGATTAGCCTAAGGGCCTGAAATCATTGATTCAGCCTAGGCTGAAATTTTCAGCCTCAGGCCCTACGAGGGCCTGAAATCTTTTGATTCAGCCCTCACAGGGCCTAAAATCTTTTGATTTCAGGCCCTCACAGGGCCTGAAATGAAAAGATTTCAGGCCCTAGGAGGGCCTGAAATCCTTTGAATCAGGCCCTCTCAGGCCCTCAAATCAAATTATTTCACCCTCTGTGAGGGCCTGAAATATTTTCATTTCAGGCCATCGGAAGGCCTAAATTCCTTTTATTTCATACCCTCCCAGGGCCTGAAAATAACATATTTTAGGCTCTCCTAGGGCCTGAAATCTAATGATATCATGCACTCCCAGGGACTGAAATCCTTTATTTTCACGCCCTCCTAGGGCCTGATATGGTAAGATATCACCCCTAGGTCGAATTCAAGCATTAATTTATCTTAAGTTTAACAAATTTCATAGAGCCCTAATTATGTAATGCATATCACCCTTAGACTCCTACAAACATCAAAATTGTAGAAAGATTTTATCATGTATAAAACTAGGTCTGATACCATATCAAAGATGACAATCATACGTACATTACTATTTGTATTTGTTACCAATCTGTTGCTTGCTTTTTCTCCTTCAACACATATCTTCCTCAGCTGCCTTAGTGATGAATTGAGTTGTATAAGGTCGAAATATATACGTACCTTCGTGATGATTCGACTTGTGCAAGGTAGTAATATATCTATAGGCTGTGAAAAATTCGACTCTCATGCCATCCGAACCACAAAATATTAATTTACTTCTAAAGTGGTTCGGATGTCTCGAAAATCTGAATAGAAAAAGGTATTTGTGGCGGGAGGGGTATAATAGGTAGTTCACTTAAAGGGATGCGCCCTTTGGTAAAATACAAACCCTGGTACGCGAATTGGTCATTTCCAATTCTTGAGTATGCCTTTGGTAAATTGCCGTTGAGAAATTTGCTTTGGATGTTTGTTTGTCACTTTGGAATATCTTTTGATTGTTGAAAATGTAGCAACATATTGCCTCTAACCTCTCAAGAATCGGCGCCTTCAAAATCTTCCTGAACCCCTTTTCTAGGATTGTAATCGAGCTAAAATCAACCTACCAATCGATCAATCTTACTCATCAATTGATTGTCACATCAAATATCTGATCGTTTAAATCTGCCGAATAACTATTTTTTGCTTAACCAATCGATTGCTTTAGGCCAGGCGATTGTACCATTCGATTCCGAAGTATTCTGTTCACCGTCCACCTTCTTTCAATCGATTACATTAATCAATTGGCTAATCCATTGAATTTCAGTTTAAGGTTTACACTTACCAATCGATTGATCATGCAACAAACTTAGAATTTCGGATTTAATTAGGATTTGTCAATCAATTATTACCTCTTGACAATCGATTGCTAATCATAATTTTAGTAATTTCAAGGTTTAATTCATGATTTACTTGGTATCTGGTTAACTTCAATCTACTAGGACTTTTTCTGCCAAACATTCAGTCATCCATGATATGCTGAAACTTCTCGTTGCCCAATATCGAATCAACCTCGGACCATTTGAGATTTCATTGTTGGTTAGTATCCGATTGACCTCAACTACTAGGATTTCGATGTTACTTAGCATTCGGTCAACCTTGATTTGTCAGAGCTTCCTCACTCATACTAAGTGTCTAGTCCTTCATAACCCACTAAGATTTCACTTCTCATGTCAACTGCCTAGTCTTTCATGGCCCACTTGATCTTTCCTCTTGCCAATTTTCCATTGAAATTTTGATCATCAAGCATCTAGTCAATCACGATCCAATTGGATTCCTTTCACATGCTAAGTCCTTGGTCAACCTTGACCCACTTAAATTTTGGTCATCTCCAATCATCAAGTATTCGATTAATCTTGATCCATTTAAATTTTCCTCATCTTATTAAGTATCCCATTAACTTAACTTAATTAACTTTTTACTCAACAACTTAACATATTAATTAAACATTGAATCTTAACTCGATCAATTCGAAATTGGTCAATCCAATCCATCTTAATCAGAAATACACCAACACGTGTTTTGCCAACAGACGCTATTACCTTCGTTTTAAGGCTTTACTTAAGTTTTTTTTTTTTGGGATGCTTCCCACAATTGTCGTTCGATATGCAGCTTCTTCTGTTCCATTAAATCTCTCACTACTATAATAGAGTAATGTAAATCAAATTAAAAATTAAAATAAAAAATAAATAAAAACTGACGGTAAATAGCACTTCCACCAAACAAATGAAATCTTCGGTTAGCAACTTAAATATATACTTCATTATTTAACAACACCATTGATGTGGTCAAATTCATAAATGTACGGAAATAAAATATCGTCAAAAGAATCATAAACTGAATATTAGTCGGAATTGCAAAATAAATTATCTAAAGAATCAAGGATGGTTGAGTTCACCAGAGAGCTTAAAAAAAACAAGAGAGCTGAGGGGGTTGAGAGCAATTGAGAGAGAGTTGAGAGGGTTGAGAGCAATTGGGAGAGAGGAAGTTAACGAGGGAGAAAATGATTCTAGAATTTCGATTTTATCACAATGATTATTGATGGGGTTGAATATCCCAAGGCCGACGCGTGGGCTGAAGAAGCTAGGTAGCAAGACATAACGAATCTAAACGATATTCTTTCCGGGACTCCCGAGACCCTCCCGGGAAAGGAGACCCGAAAATTGGCTCGAGTAGTCATCACCCCGGGAAGTCAGGTCCCGAGACCACCTCGGGGAATTATAGCACCCGCGATCGCCCAGGCCAGAAGACCCCGAGATCACCTCGGGAAAGCGGAGCCCAAGTAATATTAGACCTCAAATAACGATCCCCCCTTTTCTCGGATCTATGGATAAGCATCCTCGCTGATGCGGAGTCATCATGACCCTTCAATGTCGCAACGGGTCGAAGCACGTAATGACGGCGTGGACCGTTTCAAAAGCTATCTAGTAACCGCCGAAGGGGGGACGTGGCATAGATCATGGGGACACGCCCAGATAGCCGTCATAGGTATAAAAGGTAGTCCAACCCCTCTGATAAGGGGGTTACGCACTCTCTACAACTCATACACATTTTCTCTGCCTTCTATTCTTCTCCATCGAGGCACTGACTTGAGCGTCGGAGTGGACTCCGCCGGACAATCTCCGGGGAACGCATCCTCACCTACTGTTCCCTCTTCCGGGGAACGCATCCTCACCTACTCCACTCTAGAGAAGTTACCTTTTTGCCAACCGGCTCCTCTTGTTGGACTTTTGCTAGACCTCCGAGACTGTCGGATCTTTAGACGTTCGTACCTCGACCCGCCTCTACTTTTGTCCGCAATCCTCGCTCAGTTAAGTCTCCTGCCCGATCTTCCAGATCAGGACTTCGGTGCCCAGTCCACGACCAGGACTTCTTTCCCAATTCCACAAACCAGGTTTTTGTGCCCAACCCTCGGTTAGGTCTTTGGTGCCCAGCCCTTGGCCAGGTCTTCGTGCCCAGTCCTCGACCAGGACTTCGTGCTCAACCTTGCAAGTCAAGACTTCGTACCTAGCTCAACTAAAACTTTCCTGCACACTCAATGAAACACATTAGATCACAACATAAACTTAACTTTGAAGTCTTTGTCATTATCAAAATCAGGTTCGATCTGGTGCTTTCGACACCAACACAAAGGTCTCCGTCTCCGATCAGCATAACTCTTCTGACGATCTTGCACCTCGGACATCCTTCGTCTGATAGTACGGACTAACTCTGCATCATGATGTGCTCTCTGAGGTCTTAGCAACTGGGAATCCCCAACCTCCTCCCAGAGGGTAGATGTCTAACATGCCCTACCGTACAACGCCTCATACGGTGCCATCTAGATAGTCACATGATAGTTGTTGTTGTAGGCAAACTCCACTAGATGTAGATGATCCTCCCAGCTGCCTCCAAAATCCATAACACAAGCCCTCAGGTCCTCTAAGATTTGAATAGTCCTCTCTGACTGCCTGTTTGTTTGCGGATGGAAAGTCATACTAAAACGCAACTCTGTGCCCATAGCCCACTGCAAACTCTGCCAAAAATGTGAAGTGAAGTGTGGATCTCGGTCTGATATAATACTCATTGGAATACCGTGCAATCGAACAATCTCCCTACAATATAACTCTGCTAATCTGTCCAAGGAGTCCGTCCTCTGAATGGCCAAGAAATGTGCATATTTAGTTAATCGATCTATGATCACCCAAATCATCATCATGTCCCCGCTGAGTCCTCGGTAATCCTACCACAAAATCCATGGTAATGTGCTCTCATTTCCACTCAGGAATGGGAATCCTCTAAAGTAGTCCAACAGGTCTCTGCTGCTCTGCCTTAACCTGCTGACAAACTAGACATCTAGCTACAAAATTCGCGATGTCTTTCTTCATGTCGTTTCACCAATAGTAACACCTCAGATCTCGGTACATACGGGTCCCGCCTGGGTGGATCGCAAATCTGGAGCGATGATCCTCCTGAAGTAATTCCTCTAGGACCGGATGTGACTCAGGTACACATAATCTCCCTCAAAAGTAAAAAATACCCTCGTCATCTCTGGTGAACTCAGTCTACTGTCCTGAAGCTATCGGGCTACTAAGGAACTGCAGGTGCTGATCACCGGCCTGTGCCTCTCGAATCATCATCCTAATCGACGACTGAGCAACCATAGTCACAAGAATACCTTGCTCAGTCTGTCTCTGCTCCTCTAAGACCAACTCTGAAAAACCCTGAACCAGCTCCGTGACTAATACCCGGTGGCAGGCCAAAGTCCCTCTGGACTTCCTGCTCAGTGCATCCGCAACAACATTAGCTTTCCCTGGATGGTAGCTAATGATGTAATCATAGTCCTTTAGGAACTCCATCCATCTCCTCTAACGGAGATTGAGTTCCTTCTGCGTATACAAATACTTGAGGCTGAGGCTGCGGAGCTAACCCTCCAACAGGGTGTTGAGGATGCGAAGTATACCCTCCATCAGGGTACTGAGGTTGATACATCATAGACGGATATACTAAATAAGTCTGATACTGAGGGATAGACTGCTGCTGAGGTCCTAATGCTGAACTCTGTGATACAGCTGAGGTGTAACTGGCCTCATATCCTGGAAAAAAATACGCATGTGCTGGAGGGGCAGACTATGGCTGACAGAAAGAAGACTGTGTCCTATACCCTCCCCTCTAAGATCCTAACTACCCGAAATGCCCACCCTGACTAGTAGCTCTAGTCTTCTCATTCTGTGCCTTCAGTGCACAATCTCGGCTCAAGTGTCCTGGAAGCTTGTAATAGTAGCAAACCGAATGCTCCAATGGACAATCCTCCCTAATATGCTCTCGAGAACCACACTGTACACAGTGTGATCCATTAGTAGACTTCTCCCGATTTTGCTGAGGAGACTGGAAGGATCCCGTCGAAGAGTGAATTGACTTCTGGGGCCTGGATGTTGCCCCGGAGGTGCTCTGAGCAGATTGACTCTGGCTACGGCTTGACCTGCAAGGACGAGATGAGCTCTTACCTAACCAAGCTAAACCATAATTTGGGGAATCAAGCTAAACCAAAATTTCCCAGATCCCAGTCCTTACCTAACCAAGTCGGGAGGAGATGAGCTCAGTCGTCCATCCCAGCGTCAATGTCGTTGATCCACTGTCCTAGAACCTGAAGGAACTCTGAGTGATCTCCAAGAGGGAGATCTGCTACGATTGGATCGACGGGAAAGGAAGAAGATGGTGACCAGTCATGAGATGAAGATGGCTATGCAAAATATCTCATGGGAAGAGGAACTCAAGGGAAAGCTCTGGCGTCTCAAGCGAGCTGGCAATATCGATCGACGGTTGCATATTAGTGACGAGGAATGGAAACGAAGAAGGATCGAGATTGAATCATTGATCACCACAGAGAGGAGGATTAGGGTGTCGGGTCATTCGACAGCAGCTAGGGCACGCGACATAGGGGAGAGGAAGGAAAAGGGTTTTTAAGTGGGGGGCCTATCACGCCCCGAGGAGCCGCCCATCTGATACTGACTGGGCTTCCACTCCCTCGACCCGGCGGACAACCCAGAAACCTAACCCCTATGACTACCTCAGCTGATTGTACCGCAGCCTATAGGGTTGGAACAACCGTCTGAAATAACGAAAACGAAAACAACGACAAAAGCTGTGTACCGGTATGACTTACGACAAAACAAATGTAACAAAGGCCTCCATGGCACACAAAAGTACAATTATACCGCCGTATAAAATGACAAAAACCGAACACAAATACAGCAGCGGAACTGTAAGGTAAAAAGGAACAGAAAAGGGTTACCAACATGTACTACCATCAAAATAGAAGAAAAATACCGAAATCATCTCGAAGAACATGCGAACTGGGACAGGCTGCCGGACACTCCAGTCGATCATCATGAAATAAAAACAAGGAGCTAACGGGGTGAGTCCATAGTACTCAGTGATATCTCATCAGATATGCAAGATAGTCTAAGCTAGCAATAGTAGTAACAGGCTATCGAAATAACACATGTACAGGCAGTGATAAGTACAACTGAAAGGAATAGTAGAAAAACATCATACCAATGTGGCGGGGTCGCCAAAACTAGACATAAAGGTCTCCTGCATGTGCATGTCAATTATATGCAGCATCCAAGTATAGCAAGCATAGGCAAATGCAATTTATATGTATACACATGATGCAATGACATGGTCACCTCTGTCGTCGGTCAGACATCGTCACCTATGTACGGGAGGAAGCTGAGCGGAGGCCACCCTCCGA
Organism: Boesenbergia rotunda; assembly: GCA_024364735.1. Lineage (NCBI taxonomy): Eukaryota > Viridiplantae > Streptophyta > Magnoliopsida > Zingiberales > Zingiberaceae > Boesenbergia > Boesenbergia rotunda. The sequence continues at coordinate 160,825 of JAGFNQ010003908.1, forward strand.
CGTAAAGCTGTGACTGCCGTCCGTACTCTGCCATCACTACTCCAGAGCGATCGAGTAGACGGTATGTTGTCGGCGTAACACTCCTACCCCATGACCTATCTGGGGGATATCTCTACCTAAATGTTACCCCACTACCGAAGTAACATCCCTACCCCAGGTCATCTCTGGGGATATCTCTACCTGAGTATTAACACCTTCCCCATGTGTATATATGGGGGAGAGACCTCTCTCTCTCATCTCCTGGTATAAGGACAACTCAAGGAGGGACCCCTGCCTGCTACCACGCTCCGATTCATGAACCCATAAGTGCATGAGCGGAGCAGCACAGAGCACACTACCCATACTCCGTCAACCACTAACCCATTAGTGGTCGTATGGGTAGGTCAGTATGGCGGTCGACCTGATTCACCCATAAGGGGGGTCCCTGATCGACAGTGATGCACAGTGCACAATGATGCATGACACTGGTCAAACAACATCCACTATCTAGTCCACCTATATCGACATGATATACAAGGATCATAGATAATGCACCATAGCCTAAGCCCTAAAGGTATAGGTATCACATGCCATATCTAGCATAAACAATATCAGCAAAGCAAACATAAGAGGTATATAACAATCTATTACTCTATCGCTAAACAAAGCATATCAAGTATATAAACTATGACTAATCCAAAAGATAAGTTAGAGGTACCCGCCTCCGATGTAGTAGCTCGTAAGCGAAGAGAAACCCCCGTCCAATAATCCGTAACCGATCACCAAGTCAATGTCCTGTATCATGAACGTAAGTTTAGCTATTTATAATAGTAATACTAGCTAAACTATTGCTAAACAATATTAGGGTCTAGTTTAACTATCATGTGCAGTTAATCAACCATAATTAAATGACTAGCTCTAGTCATTAAGATTAAGTTCAACTTCCCAACCTAATCCAAGAGAAAGGATCCACTCTAAGGGTGGTAACCTACGACAAGATCATTGCTATGTATCACCATGTATTGATCAAAACACAATGCCCTACTGGCAACACACACAAGGTCCAAAAGAGCTATCCCAAATACTCCATGACCAAATTACCTCCACAATCAAAGTAACACACGGCAAGTCTTTGCAAAACCCAAAAGATCAAGCTACCACCTAATCCACCACAACATCCACATAAAACCTCACTATTTAATTTGAAATCTGAGCTCAAATTAATTAAACAACCCTGATCTAACCTGTGATCCGATTAGATTATTAATTAAACAAACCATAACCAAAATTACAGCTCACTGACTTACGGTAAAACCAAACACAAGCTCAGAGAGATCAAGGAACATACACAACACAACACCAATCGGAAACCAAGATCAATCCAAAAACCAACTCTAACCATCCTAATCACAAGATCTGCAATCGCACACGAAGGATTAAGAACTTGAACAACACAGAGCCCACACAAGAACAACTGATCGAAGAACAATTCCAAACAGGAAAACTGAAATCAACCAGACCTACAAAGATTCAGTGAACTCACCAATTGAGATCTCGCACCTGTGAAAGAGAACTCAGTCTTCATGTCGATACCCCCAAGATCAAGATCAATACCGGCATAGAAATCGAAATCCAAATCCCAACTCAAAGACTAAGCAACAAATCCAAATCAGCATCATCTCGAAATCAATCGAAAACCAAGCCAAGGAACTAATTCATACCTAAATCAAGGTCAAAACCCAATCAGCCATAAGATCACATTCAAGTTTACACCTAACAGACCAAACTCACCTGGGAATCTGCCTCAAGAACAGATCAACCCTAGTCAGGGATCCCTCTTCTTCGATCGGCGAGAAACAAGACCGCGAAGTCAGCGTGTGATGGAAACCGCCGATCCAAGCCCGATTACCTCCTGGATCCTTGACATCCCTTCCCTTCAGGTTCCTCTCCCTTGCACAGTGGAAGAAGAAGAGAAGAGGCGGAAAGGGTCGCCGACCTCCAGAGATGTCCTCGATCGCTCGGAAGAGAGGAGAACGCAAGGGATCGCGTGGGTTCGGTGTTTAGGAGGAGAAGAAGAGAAAAGGAAAAGGGTTCGCGTGAACTGAGCTTGCGATCGGCCAGGGAACTTAAGGCTGACCTTACCTTTTTGCAATTTGGCCCTCCCCATTCGATAAATCTCATAGGAGCCCTAAATTCCAAAAATTTTGCCTTTTAGCCCCTAGAATCTTCCATATTCTAACATGGCCTTTTTGCGAAAAAGTCTCTCAACTTTCCGAAATCCAAACCCTACCCTTAGGATAAGGGTTTTAGCCGTTTAACCCTCCAAATTATTGTAATCCACATCAAGTCTCTAGGGTTAGAATATTTATCCTCTTAACCCCCTAGCTTTAGCCAAACCTCGAAATCAGTCCTCAAGTTTTAAGATTTATTTTTATTTTAGATCCTGAGAGTTAAGTGTCAAGTAATTTACCCTTTAGTAAATTTAAGAATTTACCCGAAACCTTTTACCTTAGTCCGAAAACCCTAAATCTTCCATGTAAATTTTTCAAAAAATTTATTCTATCGATTTTTAATTAGTCGTATTTAACATAGCCTTAACCACCTCCATAGGTGACTCATCTATAATCATCAGACCACACCGGTGTACCTCCGGTGACTCTTGGCCTACAAACCTAACTTTTTTAACCTTGGATACCTTGTCCTTGGTTAAGTTCTTCTTCCCTTTAACCTTGGATACCTTGTCCTTGGTTAAGGTCTTTTTGCCCTTAAATGACACTCCCTTGCCATTTTTGGACTTCTCTTTGCTATAGTGATATGACACTCTTGGATATGACTTTTCCTTAGTTTTGGAGAACTTAGACAAGTATCCCAAACTCGATCTATTATTGTTGGGTTTTTGGCTCCCCAACAATTTATCTAACCCTTTAAATCCAATAGTAAATCTAACTAGGGTTTTCTCTAATTTCTCAACCTTTGCCCTCAAAGTTTGATTTGTTTTTCCTTTCTAGGTTTTAAAACCTAGAATTAACATGTCCACCTTGGACATTCCTAGACCTACCTATTCTAGGCATGTGTCTCCCCATCTTGGGATTTATGTCTTGGTCCTTAGGTCTAATGATATTATCATGATGCATGGATTTTTTAGGGTTTTGGTATGCATTGTTAACCATATTTTTATCATGATATTTAAATCCAAAATTTTGCATGGAAGAAATAAGCATGCATCGAGGAATTCGAATTACATTTCAAACTAGGGATTACCTCTCTTACCCTTGTAGCTCCCCCTTGATGTGAGCTCTTCTTCTTCTTCTTCTTCTCCTATTTCTTCAAATGCTCCAATTTCTTGAATTTTCCTTCCTTGAGCATTTGGTGTGGTAGTGACCCCACTCACCATATGTGAAGTATCGAATGTGCTTCTTCTCCTTCTTGGCTTCATCCGTACAACTCAAATTAGATTTCAAAGGAATTGAATTGAGTTTAGGGTTTACCTCCTTTTTCTTACCCAATGGACACTTGTCCTTGTAGTGTCCTTTCTCATTGCACCCAAAACAAATGATGTGGTCTTTTGATTTTGCTTTAATTTGGTGGAGATGCTTGCAAGATTGACTTACAAGATTTCTTCTTCATTTATCTTAGCTTCCTCTTCAACCTTGGATGAAGTGGATGACGCTTCTTCATCTTCTTGTGCCACTTAACTTGAGGAGGTGGATGATTCTTATTCTTCTTTCTTCTCCTTCTCGGATGTTGAACTCATCTCTTCATCCGTTTGGTCCTTCTCTTCCTCTTAGACCATTAAGCCCATCTCCTTGGGCTCTTCTTCTTCTTGTACTCGTGTAGGGTTTTCATGAAGAGCTATCATCTTACTCCATAGCTCATGAGCATTCTTGTATTCTCCTACACCACTCATCACATCATTAAGCAAAATACTAGTTAAAATTGATATTACCTTTTCATTTGCCTTTGATTGTATTTGTTGCTCCTTGGTCCAATAACTTGGTCGAAGCTTATTTCCATGCTTGTCTCTTAGGGCTTCAAATGGTTCTTCGAGTGCGATCATCAAATCCCAATCCATGTCGAACCATGTCTTCACCTGCAACCTCCAATAGTCAAAACTTTTATGATCATATGGAGGTGGAATGGTGATGTTGCCCCCCATTCATTCTTTAAGCTCCATTTTCCTCTAACGCTTTACTCTTTTGGCGGTTAGTCCAAAAAGAGCGACCTTCACTCTGATATCACTTGTTGGGACTTGATCGTATGGCTAGAGGGGGTGAATACTCGATCACTCACTTATCTTCTTCGGTTTGCTCCTACACTTGTTAATTGCGCAATGCAAAAATACAATTAAACTAAACTAACAACTAAAAGAGACACACGAATTTATGTAGTTCGGAGATAAAGCACCTACTCCATAACAGTCCGTAAGATAGACGATCCTAATCCATCAGTGGATGATGATAGATCATTTCGGTACGCTAGAGGGGTGAATAGCATTTTTCGAATCCTTTCTTCCTACAAGGTTAGCGTGCGCAAGCGGAAACAATAACAATGAACAAATACAATGCTAACACAAACCAATTTACCTGGTATCCACCCCTAAGGGTGACTAATCCAAGAATCCTTCGGTGGATCACTCCTCGGATAATCTCTGGCTAGCCCTTGTCGCTCCTTGTGGGTGAATAAACCTCGCCACAACACCAAGCACACCTCTGAGCACAAGGAGACTACTAACAAGCCTTAACCAAGCTTGTTTCGTCAAGAGTCTCAGCCATCACGAAGTCCTCTTTAAATAGGACTCGGTCTGAAACCCTCGCCACCAGTCGACTGCCCATTTACCAGTCGACTGGTCTAGCCTTAATTGCTAGCCAACGGCTAACCCAACGGCTAGTTTTCGAGGTTACCAGTCGACTGCCCATTTACCAGTCGACTGGTCCAGCCCCCAAAACATTCTGTGAGTTTTATCAGTCGACTGCCCCACTTACACACCTAAGGTTTCCCTTCCCGAGTACACTTCACTCCGTACTCAAACCCTAGGATTTCCGGAGTACAATCACACAGCACTCGTACCCTCACGACTCAACTAACGCCTCACCAGCAGCCTCAACTATTGCCTTCGCGCCCTCTTCATCTTCGGCTCCCGTCCCTCGGATGTACGCAAGCCTCCAGCTTGCCTCCATGTCATCCTTCACGCATGCCTCGAAGTCCGTGCCCCTTAACTCATCGTCCCTGCTCTACCAAAGTCCCTCGAGTGCAGACAAGCCTCCAGCTTGTCTCCATGCCACTCTTCACCGTACCAAGGCCGTCCAGCCAAGCCAATATGTGTAACCTGCACAACCTGCACACTCACATACACATATCAAATACACAAGGGTAAACTTAACTTAAACCCTTTGCCCAAACATCAAAACACATGGTTACACCGGACCCAGATTGCCTCAACAATCTCTCCCTTTTTGATGTTTGACAATACGTTTAAGTTAGGGAAAACAAATAGTAGTAAATAGCAAAAACAATGCTAAATAACTGGACTTACGTTGCCAAGACACCATCTTGGACTTACACCGCCAATGCATATGCAAATGCATACATGGATCCTATCCCAAGACATCCCACACCTAATCCTCCAAGTTAGGACTTTTCACACCTAACCCTCCAAGTTAGGACTTTTCCACACCTAACCCTCCAAGTTAGGATTTTTCTACACCTAACCCTCCAAGTTAGGACTTTTCACACCTAACCCTTCAAGTTAGGAATTTTTCAACACGGGCTTTTTAAAGCTTTTCCAAATCTCCCCCTACATTGGACTTACAAAGGTTTTTTAAGAATCTCTCCAACGTTCCCCTTACGCCAAGAATAGAGCAACTATGCTCCCCCTTAATCGCCAAGAATGGAGCAACCATGCTCCCCCTTAATCTCAGCTCCCCCTAAACCTAGGGCTTCCCGCAAAGGCGTTTTGGTTTCCCACTTAAACTCAACACTTCTCCCCCTTTGCCATACATCAAAAAGACCCCAATAATATTTCAATTATCGGTTCTTTTAATCCCCAATGATTCTAAACATAGTGTACTAGACCCCCATACACTTGTTTCTTATCATTTGGATACAAAACCAGCTGTTGATACATAAATCAGCCCTGGCCAGTCGACTGTTGGAAACCGGATGGCTAGAGAGGGGGGGGGTGAATATAGCCAAACACTTTCACTTAGACCCAAATTCAATTTCTGCACTTCACTTTGTTAGTAGCACAGCGGAAGTATGAAAACAGAAAATGCAGAAACAGAAAATAAAGGGAAACAACTACAACTAGCAAGAATGCTAACACGGAGGGTTTACAAGGTTCGGGGACAACTTGCCCCTACTCCTTGGCGTGCCCTTAAAGTGGGCGATCCCTTGATCGTCGGCAGATCAAGCCCCGGTGTTCACCGGATATAAAGCAACCTCCTTCTCGGTGGAGAAACCTCTCCACAGCGTTTCAAACAAGGATATAGATTTAAGCTTAATGAAACACAAAGAAAACTCTTACTCAGCACTTAGCAAGGACAAGAACACAGCAAGCTTATCTCGAGCTCCACCCAGCGACGATCTCACGCAAGGACTCCCTCCTTCGTGTCTTCTCACTGTTGGACTCCAAGCTCCTTGTTCCTTCCTCCAAGCACTCACGTAAGAGTTGGTTGCTCCTCAGATCTCAATGACTTGCTCAAAGAATCAACAGCACACGCACACAGCAAGTCAAGTGTGGAGAACACAAAATCGCAGCAAGAACTTCAGCAAGCTCGAACACTTGGAACTATCGAACTCTGCTTCAACCGAAGTCTTCTTCTCTCTTTTGTTTCTCCACCAAGCATCAGATGACACCATCCCTGCAGCTCCCAGCTGCTCATCTGCCAACGCCAGCTACCACTGAGCTATCCCTGGACTCCCTGAGCTTTCATCAGCCAAGCTCCAGTCTCAGCTCCAGTCTGCAGCTCGGCCGTTGCAACCTGAGATGGAAAAACGGACAAACCTGCTCCAAGGAAAGCCTCCATTGACTTCTCCTTGAGTGTTTGAATCCTCCCCTGTCACTTGCAGCTTAATCAGAGTGTTAGAGCAGCATATCAAACAACATATCATGTATCAGATGTTAAGCGCAGAGAATCAGATACGTTCAGACGAGATCAGAGCGTCTGACAGTGCAATTTGAATTAAAGTGATCGGTTACCGGGCCGATCAGAGAGCCTCCTGATCGGTTACCAGACCGATCAGGCTGGGTCCAGACCGATCAGGCTTCGTCCTGATCGGTCCCCAACGCTCGATTAGAAATCGCGATTTCTTTGAGACTCTCCTGGATCGGTCACCAGACCGATCCCAGGTTGTGGATCGATCACCGGACCGATCCACCCCTTTATTGGGCGATTTCTAAGCTTCGCAGTCCAGACCTCCTGATCGATCACCGGACCGATCAGGAAACATCCTGATCGGTCACCAGACCGGTCAGGCTGGGTCCAGACCGATCAGGCTCCGTCCTGATCGATCATAGAGAGGAACCTGCGACACTGGACCGTTCTCCCGAACGATCTGCACAGTGATCCTGATCGGTCACCAGACAGATCAGGAGCAGTTCAGCAAAGGGAACTCAACCTCACTGTTTGCTCTCTAATCGGTCACCAGACCAATCAGGAGCCAATCAGTGGGTGAAACGAATACTCCCTGATCGGTCACCAGACCGATCAGTCATCGCTGGATCAGTCACCAGACCGATCCACGAAGGAGCACCGTGCCAACTCCCTGATCGGTCACCAGACCGATCCAGGGGGCTCCAACCACCTTAGCCCTCCAAGCTAAGGATTTTTCACCTAACCCTCCAAGTTGGGAATTTGCACCTAACCCTCCAAGTTAGGACTTTTCACCTAGCCCTCCAAGCTAGGACTTTTCACCTAGCCCTCCAAGCTAGGACTTTTCACCCAACTCTTCCGGATTAGGACTTTTCCAAACCTAGCCCTCCAAGCTAGGACCTGACCCTCCAAGCCAGGACCTGACCCTCCAAGCCAGGACTTTTTCACCTAATTCTCCAAAATGGGAATTTGCACCTAACCCTCCAAGTTAGGACTTTTTACTTAGCCCTCCAAGCTAGGACTTTTCACCCACCTCTTCCGAATTAGGACTTTTCACACACCTAGCCCTCCAAGCTAGGATTTTCAACACCTAACCCTCCAGGTTAGGATTTTCCAACACCTAACCCTCCAAGCTAGGATTTTCCATACCATGCCCGATCCTCGATCAGGACTTAATCATAATCAATAATCATCCACCTAAACTAAAATCGGTGTCAACACCAAAATAACAATCAGGGCCAGACTGCATCAACAATCTCCTCCTTTTTGTTGTTTGACAACCCGATTTTAAGTCTAGAGTTTCTCAATCAATTGCTCAACTTTAGAATCATAGGGGAATCCAGATCCTCCCCCTATAACATGATCATCCTAAACTTAACCAACCAACACTCTCCCCCTTTGTCGAACACCGAAAAGGGGTCTAGAAGGGCTGTTAAGTTTAAATTATACTCTCCCTCAACCCTAGGGGTATCCCAAAACATTAACAATTCGATTGATATTTGATAGGCATATGAATACATATGACAAAAAGATATAGGCATGGCGAAACAGGCATATGCATCATACGAGCAAGGCATCATAAGCATGAAGATAGCGATATAGAATGAGGCATAGAGGCAGATAATAGACATGTCAACATATATACGCCAACATCCTAAGCTTGATAAGGCATACATGCAAAATATCACCATACAAGCCACTAATGAACATAGGATGGCAAGAAAAATATCAAAAACAGGGATAGTGGCTACACAGAAAATATCCAGACAGATAGTAGATGTAACTCAATATCATGCCATAACAAACAACAGTCAAAACGGACACAGCCGTCAAAAAGTCAGAAATCATCAAACAAAGATAGTCAAGCGACAGCTGGATCATCGTCTGAATCATCAATGTATATGATATCCCCTGGTGAAGTGCCACTGGGGGACGCACCATCAGAAAATGTATGATGATACAACTCTTCATACCATCTGTCTTGTAGTGAGCTGACCTCAGAGATGTTGGATGAAAGAGCATCTAGACGGCGATCAAAAGACTGAAATTCTGAGCGGACCTCCTGTCGCCAGAGCTCCGAGATATGCAATTCGTGCTGCAGCATCCGCTCTAGCTCCGCAACCTGCCAGTGTAGGTCAGGACTCCACTCGTCGTAATCTGCAGTATCAGCTGGCGGCCCCTAGGCATGAGCCGCTCTCGGTAGCTCTCCCTCACGTCTACGATCCTTCCACCTCAGCCCTCGTGGCCCAACAACAATGCCGGACTGAGTGAGCATGCGACGATCCAGGCGGCAGTCCTGTCGAATCATGGGCACAATACGGCCCTGTGAAACATCGATACCCACTGACTCAAGCCAAGCAGTGATGATATGGCCAAATGGCATGTAGACTGTCTAGGCGGATTGCATACTGTAGACGATGATGGAGAAATAAACCGAGGCTACTGGATCAAAATCTAACTGCTGATGCATCCCATAGAGCATCAAGCAGTGGGACGGGCGAATCTCATCCAGATGTTTCGAAGTAGTAGGTAGAAGACAATTGGTGATAATCTTGAACAGAACATAGTCAACAGGGGAAAGGCGAATAGCAGGAAATGTGGGAAAATCACGGGTGTGCTCACCGGAACCCCTTGGCCTGGGATGACCTAGAAAGTACTCGTAGATGGAATCAGGAGTCACTCCATCGAAGGGAACCGGAAGGGGATCAGGAGGATTGTTAGTGATATGAGAGAAGTGTCCTAAGGCAATCGCCTTATGATGTAAACATTTATATTAATAAATGATAATTCACTATTTGAGTATACATGTTTTGTGTATTTGATTAGGATCTTAAACTCATCTACTGAATGTCCGCAATACAACTCACAGTATAAGAGAATTTCTGATGGGATCACAACTAGTGATTATCTCTAATGTGCAATTGTGAAGTATTGAAATTATCCCTAGTCGATGAATTGATAAAAACGGACACTATCAATTCTGTTGAGACTAGCATGGGTTATTCTCTAATCAGCTGATTCTCACTGGCTGGTGACATTGGGATGTCCGGAGATAAACATGGATGCTAGTTAAGGGAACTAGTTCATTGGAGTGACTAGCTGTAAGATTTCATACGGGAATCTACATGTAGATATGTCAATGAAGTTCTTACTGCAGCTTAAGTGCGATGTTCCTTTGACTTGCGGTGTTCAAGTCATCTTGGTCATGGAGACTTATACTTTAACATCTTAAGCAAACATCTCCAAGGAGGTGTGGACCCAGGATGATTGGGTATAAGCCAAAGTGCCCGAAGATGTTTGAACAGCCTACAAAGGATTCACCACTCCTTGCGAGGAGATGTATACCCAGGCCTATAGTCAGATTGTTACTCAAAAACCTCTGGCCAGAGTGTATCATGTTTAGAGTGCGAGTCTCTAAAATACATGAGAGTAATTAGAAATCCAAAGGACGAGAAAGACACTACTTGGGCTAGATGTGACGTAGTCAGTCTAGTGGGGACTGACACAAACAGACCATGTCCTGAACCAAGTGGGTATAAGGTGGTGAAGGGAATGGGGCACGATTCATTAGAGCTGCTGAAGGGTTTCAGAATAATTTCTTCTGAGGTCAAACCATTGATCTTTCGATTAATTGGGGGTCATGATGTACTACTAGGTGCCACTCATGATCGTTCTATAATTTGTTGATTATAGACGGCCAACATAAATCGAAAGCCTATTTAGTCACACGCACTACGAGTAATCCGAGGGATTTAAAACGAGTTGAAAATTAGATTTTTCGATCAAGAGAAATAAGTCGAATCTGAATTTGTCAGAGGCGCAATGGAAGCTAAAAATGACTAAGTCTTTTGAAGGCTTATTGGGCGAATTAAATGAGTTTAATTCGCGATCGGTTCGGGTTGGTTTGGCCGGCCAAAGAGGGTGCCAAACCTCTTTGTTGTGGTCGGCCATTAAAGGGGAAGAAAACCAATTTAATTGGTTTAATTAATAAAATAAATCTAGCACGATTTGTTTTATAAATTATGGATAAATAAATTTGTATAAAGAAATTTATATAAATAAATTTATAGAAATTTATTTCTTTTTGGGAAATTAAAATAATCCGTGGAGTGGTTTATTTTAATTTTATAAAATCAATTATGAATTGATTTTTCCATTAAAAGAAAAATTTATAAATTTCTTATAAAATTTATTCCATAATTAAAGAAGAGAATAATTTGTTTTATTATAAAGTTAGTTATAATAAAACTTGGCTTAAACGGAATAATTAATAAGAGAATTTATAGGATAAATTTCTTATGTAAAATTTCGTTAAAGAGGAGACTTGGCAAGGGAGATGATACTATATAAAGAAACCAAAGGCAAGCCCTTAATTCCAATCAATTGAGTTGTCAATTGGTATAGAGCTAACCTCTCCCTCTCTCTCTTCTATTCTCTTCCCCTCCTCCCTCCTTCCCCTTAGGGCCGGCGCCCCTTAGGGCATCCTAGGGCCGGCGCCCTCCTTGTGAGCTATGGCTGGCGCACCTCCAACTTCAAGTTGCCGTGAGCCATCAAGAAGAAGGAGAGGCCGAAGAAGAAGAAGAAGAAGCGGATCGCAACTCCTTTCTTCTCGGAATAGGGATTCCGTGTCTTTGGTGGTTAGTTTCCTATCTTATCTCTTGATCTTCTAAGTTGTGCCTTTAGAGAATCTAGTAGTTCTCGTCGGCACAAAACTCGTGACTTTACGAAGTCATCCCGAAGAGAACTCGGCGTGGACGCGAATAGAGGCGGAGCTTCCAAGGGACGCTACGGTTGGATCTCGTCCCTTACTTCGAGTTACGAGAGGTTCTTAGTAAATTAGTTTACTTTTCCACAATGTTTTAATTTATGATTATGTCAACACATCATAAGGTTGCATGCTAGATACGTGGTTAAAATAATTTAGGAAATTATTTTATGCTAATTCTTCCGCTGCAAGTAAAAATTTAAAATTTTACGAACCCGTATCCTTGTCGACATGCACCCGGTCCCAACAAGGATAAGGGTAGAGAAAGAAATCATTTTCTGACTGGCGACAGCCGAGAAAATCAGTGAAAATTGATCGATTAAAAACAAGGTCGACACCAGCGACACGGGTCCTCCACCCCGTACACTCTCCACTGACCATGTTATTGTAGAATTCAGAGACCAAATCAAAATTGATTGGCCTCTCTAAGAAAAGGATGGGTTGGAGCTCATAGTACTCAATGATTTGTCTCACCGTAGGACAATATTCATAAATAAAGGTTTGGTCCACCGATCGATACAGCATAAGTTTGAAAATGTGCCACCCAAAATTTAACGCAAGAGTAACACTCTGAAATCGAGTATGTAGAGGTGGTGGAGGCCTTGGAGAAGGTGTAGATACTGAAGGGCCTTCACCCTTTGAGCTTCCTACCATAAGTTCCTTACCCTTAGAAGATTTTCTAAAGAATTGAATTGATCATGGCACAAGATTAAATCAATTGGACAAGATTGAAGAGATCATAAGAACAAAGGTTTAATCATAGACCCAAGATTTGATCCCGATACAATAATCAAAAGATCACAAGGCAAGACCCAATCAGTGAATAAGAGATAAAACATTTGATCAAAAGAAGAACAATAATAGTCTGAAAAAGAGATTTAATCATAAGGTGAAGCACGGAAAGGTAGAGTCACGACCAACACAAGAAGGTCACGGCACAACAATAAGAGCAAACATCAAAACATGGTTAGCCTCACAACATAATCTATGAACTGATTTGAAAGAAAAATTGAGACAAACACTTACTTAGGTGCCATTTGTGAAGTTCTTGGAGGTTGGAAAAACAAGCTTGAGTAGGGGAAAAACCCGGCGCAAGAGAGAGATCGTAAGGCCCTTCAGCGAGAAAACGTCGTAGGAAGCAGGAAGAAAACAGAGCCCGGAAGAATTCCTTAGGACTGCACGCGCGGAGACTCTCTCGAGGAAGAAGAAAGCACTAGGAGAGCTTTCGCACGACACAAAGATTGCACAGGTGGGAGGTTTTTCGGCGCTAGGGTTCTGCACTGAATGGATTTTTTGTGAAGTTAATCGGTTGGAGGATCGGTCCACTAACCACAATTTAATGCGATTGAACGGATCGTCGTTCGATCTGATAGCGCCCAGACCGATCAGGCTATAGCCTGTTCGGACTTACCGGGGCCTGATCGGTCGGGTGACCGATCAGGTGCGCTCCTGATCGGTCGGCTGATCGATCAGGACACGAACGGTAGGGTTCGGAGAGAAACCTGTGAGCCCCCTGATCGATCTGCGGACCGATCACCAGAGGGTGCCAGATCGGTCCGGGGACCGACCCAGGCTGGCTCAGTAAGGTTGATCAAAATTTCGTGAAGTCACTGAAGCCCTTCTGATCGGTCTGTGGACCGATAGTTGCAGAGTAGAGCCAGATCGGTCCGGGGACCGATCAGCCTTATGCCTGATCGATCCGGTGACTAATCAGGGTTCCTGAAACTCCCTGATACGATCTGAAATGTGCAGTTTCAGATTTTCGGAATTTTTCCAACGAGATCTGATGAAGTTTATCGAACTTGGACATGATCTCATGACAAAAATTGATCCCTGAACAAGGATCAAACGTCCTTATAGGTTCAACAATCACTTTGATCCATCCTAATGGAGTCAAACTCAATAAACAATCATTCAAGCAAATTCATCTAAGTTTGTATCAAATTCAGGTTTTCAATCAAGTTGCCTTGATTGGAATGTCCAAGTATGATCATGGAGCCAAATACACATGTGTTATGCATTGGTTTTTGATGGACCCGGAATACTAGGTTAAAGTTGTCACGAATTATGGGACCATCAGAATTTAGAATATTTATAAAATGTGCTGGAAACCCTTTTTGCAATCAAAATATGAAAACGTAGTAAAGGGGCCACAGGTCGTAATTTTCCTCGGGACTAGTTGATGTTGTGTGATTCGAGCTTGCGTTTATGTGTCATTGATATTTCTGGGTATCAAATGTAATTTGGGTTCAATTAGAATGAAAACACAATGAAAATGAAGGAAAACTCTGTTAGTGATATGAGAGAAGTGTCCTAAAGCAATCGCCTTATGATGTAAACATTTATATTAATAATTGATAATTCACTATTTGAGTATACATGTTTTGTGTATTTGATTGGGATCTTGAACTCATCTACTGAATGTCCGCAATACAATTCACAGCATAAGAGAATTTGTGACGGGATCACAACTAGTGACTATCTCTAAATGTGCAATTGTGAAGTATTGAAAATATCCCTAGTCGATGAATTGATAAATACGGACACTATCAATTCTGTTGAGACTAGCATGGGTTATTCTCTAATCAGCTGATTCTCACTGGCTGGTGACATTGGGATGTCCGGAGATAGACATGGATGCTAGTTAAGGGAACTAGTTCATTGGAGTGACTAGCTGTAAGACTTCATATGGGAATCTACATGTAGATATGTCAATGAAGTTCTTACTGCAGCTTAAGTGCGATGTTCCTTTGACTTGCGGTGTTCAAGTCATCTTGGTCATAGAGACTTATACTTTAACATCTTAAGCAAGCATCTCCAAGGAGGTGTGGACCCAGGATGATTGGGTATAAGCCGAAGTGCCCGAAGATGTTTGAACAGCCTACAAAGGATTCACCACTCCTTGCGAGGAGATGTATACCCAGGCCTATCGTCGGATTGTTACTCAAAACCTCTGGCCAGAGTATATCATGTTTAGAGTGTGAGTCTCTTAAATACATGAGAGTAATTAGAAATCCAAAGGACGAGAAAGACACTACTTGGGCTAGGTGTGACGTAGTCAGCCTAGTGGGGACTGACACATATAGACCGTGTCCTGAACCAAGTGGGTATAAGGTGGTGAAGGGAATGAGGCACGACTCATTAGAGCTGCTGAAGGGTTTCAGAATTACTTCTGAGGTCAAACCGTTGATCTTTCGATTAATTGGGAGTCATGATGTACTACTAGGTGCCACTCATGACCGTTCTATAATTGGTTGATTATAGACAACCAACATAAATCGAAAGCCTATTTAGTCACACGCACTATGAGTAATTCGAGGGATTTAAAACGAGTTGAAAATTAGATTTTCCGATCAAGAGAAATAAGTCGAATCTGAGTTAATCAGAGGCGCAATGGAAGCTAAAATTGGCTAAGTCTTTTGAAGGCTTATTGAGCGAATTAAATGAGTTTAATTCGCGATGGATGCGGCTTGATTGGCCGGCCAAGGAGGGTGTCAAACCCCCTTGGTTTGGCCGGCCACTTAAAAGGGAGAAAACCAATTAATTTGGTTTAATTAATAAAATAAATCTAGCGCGATTTGTTTTATAAATTATGGATAAATAAATTTGTATAAAGAAATTTATATAAATAAATTTATAGAAATTTATTTCTTTTTTGGAAATTAAAATAATCCATGGAATGGTTTA
Organism: Boesenbergia rotunda; assembly: GCA_024364735.1. Classification (NCBI taxonomy): domain Eukaryota; kingdom Viridiplantae; phylum Streptophyta; class Magnoliopsida; order Zingiberales; family Zingiberaceae; genus Boesenbergia; species Boesenbergia rotunda. Next base: position 176,347 of record JAGFNQ010003908.1, read on the forward strand.
TTTTAATTTTATAAAATCAATTATGAATTGATTTTTCCATTAAAAGAAAAATTATAAATTTCTTATAAAATTTATTCCATAATTAAAGAAGAGAATTAATTGTTTTATTATAAAGTTAGTTATAATAAAACTAGGCCTAACGGAATAATTTATAAGATAATTTATAAGATAAATTTCTTATGAAAATTAATTCTGTTAATTCCGTTAAAGAGGAGACTTAGCAAGGGAGAGGTTGTTATATAAAGGAACCAAAGGCTAGCCTTCAATTCCAATCAATCGAGTTGATTAAGAGTTAATCCTCTCCCTCTCTCTCTCTTATTCTCTTCTCCTTCTCCCTCCCATCCAGGGCCGGCGCCCAACCTAGATCACCTAGGGCCGGCGCACCTTCATTGTTCTCCAAGGAGTTGGCGTGAGCAATCTACACCAAGGAGAAGCCAACCAAGAAGAAGAAGAAGCGGATCACATCTCCTTCCTTCTCGGAATTCGATTCCGTTTCTTGGGTGGTTAGTTTCCTATCTTTTCTCTTGCTCTTCTAGTTGTGTCTTTGGAGAATCTAATAGTTCTCGTCGGCACAAAACTCGTGGCTTTGCGAAGTCATCTCGAAGAGAACTCGGCGTGGACGCGAATAGAGGCCGAGCTTCCAAGGGACGCTACGGTTGGATCTCGTCCCTTACTTCGAGTTACGAGAGGTACTTAGTAAATTAGTTTACTTTTTCCGCAAAGTTTTAATTTATGATTATGTCAACACATCATAAGGTTGCATGCTCGATACGTGGTTAAAATAATTTAGGAAATTATTTTATGCTAATTCTTCCGCTGCACGTAAAAATTTAAAATTTTACGAACCCGTATCCTTGTCGACATGCACCCGGTCCCAACAGTGGTATCAGAGCTGGTTAGTGTTCGACATAATCATATAATTGTTTTGCGGAACACTTTGTCATGATCTCAATTTTGGAAAATTTTTCAATTATGGAAACTTTCCAATTATAATAAATTTTAGATTTAGGAATTTCAAAGTTTGGAAATCCTCATAAAATTTCGCAAACTTTTGAAATTTTCTAGTTTCTGAAATTTTATAATAATTGTTAAAACTTCCCATCTTTGGAAACTTTCCAATTTTGGAAATTTTTCTAATTTTAGAATTTTCTAATTTTGGAAATATGTAAGTTTCTTTGTAACAGAAACTTACAATTATTCTGAAAACCAATTATGAAATCTAGCAATTTTGGGCACTTTCTTTTAAGAAAGTCTAGACAAATTCATGGACAGTTAATTGACAATTAAATTTGAATTGGTCTTTAAATTGACAACAAAATTCTTT
>JAGFNQ010003908.1:197032-231682 GCA_024364735.1 Boesenbergia rotunda
ACAAATGTTGTTCAGTTTATTTAAATGAAATGTTCTATTGTAGTGCACCTCTAATGAACGGACTCTATCTTCTAGACTTAGAAAACCCTATCTATAACATAAATACCAAAAGGCTCAAGTCTAATGACTTGAACCAAACCTATATCTGGCACTGTCGCTTAGGCCATATAAATGAGAGTCGCCTATCCCAGCTCCATAGAGATGGTTTGCTGGACTCATTTGATTTTGAATCATTTGAGACATGCGAGTCTTGCCTTCTTGGCAAGATGACCAAGACTCCATTCAGTGGACACAGCGAAAGAGCAACCGATTTGTTAGGTCTTATACATAGCGATGTATGTGGCCCTTTCAATGTTGCTGCAGAGGTGGTTATAGGTACTTCATTACATTTACTGATGATTTCAGTAGATATGGTTATGTGTACTTGATGACACATAAGTCAGAATCCTTTGAAAAGTTCAAAGAATTCAAGAATGAAGTACAAAACCAGCTTGGCAAGAGTATTAAAATACTTCGATCAGATCGAGGTGGAGAATACCTCAGCCATGAGTTCCGTGACTATCTAGCTGAGTGTGGGATTCTGTCCCAACTCACTCCTCCTGGAACACCACAATGGAATGGTGTGTCCGAAAGGAGGAATCGTACCCTATTAGATATGGTGCGATCCATGATGAGTCACACAGATCTTCCTATATCCTTTTGGGGATATGCTCTGGGCACGGCAGCCTTCACTCTTAACCGTGTTCCATCAAAGGCTGTAGTAAAGACACCATATCAGATATGGACTGGGAAGAATCCCCAGATGTCTTTTATGAGGATTTAGGGTTGTGAGGCTTACGTTCGACGTCAAGTCTCAGACAAACTGGGACCCAAATCTGATAAGTGCTATTTTGTAGGATATCCCAAGGAAACGAAGGGATATTACTTCTACATTCCCAGTCAGCACAAAGTGTTTGTGGCGAAGACTGGGGTTTTTCTAGAACGGGACTTTGTTTCTAGAAAAACTAGTGGGAGTACGTTCGATCTTGAAGAACTTCAAGATATGGACCAAAGCACTGAGGCCTTGATGGAGGTTGAACAGGAACCACAAAGTGTTGTGGATCATGAGGTTGTTACACAAGGAGTTATGGAACAACATCCTGTTCAAGTAGACCTACCTCTTCGCAGGTCTGGTAGGGTACGTCATCAGCCTGAGAGATATTCATTTCTCTTGTCTGATGACAATGACGTTGTGCTCATTGAGAATGAGCCTACAACCTATCAGGAAGTTGTGATGAGCCCAGACTCTGAGAAATGGCTTGAGGCCATGAGATCCGAATTGGATTCCATGTACACCAACCAAGTTTGGACCTTGGTTGATCCACCTGAAGGGGTAAAACCCATTGGGTGTAAGTGGGTCTTTAAGAGAAAGACTGACATGGGAGGACTTACGCATACCTATAAGGGTAGACTGGTAGCAAAGGGTTTCAAACAAATTCATGGTATTGACTATGATGAAACCTTTTCTCCAGTAGCGATGTTTAAGTCCATTCGGATCATGCTTGCTATTGCAGCATACCACGATTATAAGATCTGGCAGATGGATGTCAAAACCGCGTTCCTGAATGGGAACCTACTCGAGGATGTGTACATGACACAACCTGAGGGTTTTGTAGATCCAAAGCATACTGGCAGAGTATGCAAGCTGCAAAGGTCCATTTATGGACTAAAGCAAGCTTCTCGGAGCTGGAATCTTCGATTCGATGATGCAATCAAACAGTTTGGTTTCATCAAGAATGAAGATGAACCCTGTGTCTACAAGAGGGTTGAAGGAAACATAGTAGTTTTCCTCATATTGTATGTGGATGACATACTACTCATTGGGAATGATATTCCTATGCTTCAGTCTGTGAAGACTTGGCTGGGGAATTGTTTCTCAATGAAGGACTTAGGTAAAGCAGCCTGTATTTTAGGCATCAAGATCTATAGAGATAGATCTAAGAGATTGCTTGGCCTAAGTCAGAGTACATATATTGACAAGGTCTTACTTCGGTTTGCCATGCAGAATTCCAAGAAAGGATTTCTGCCTATGTCACATGGTATGAGTCTTTCGAAGACTCAAAGTCCCTCTTCTAGAGAGGAGAGAGACCGCATGGATCAGATCCCTTATGCCTCGGCCATAGGATCTATCATGTACGCCATGCTATGTACTCGTCCTGATGTCTCGTATGCTTTAAGTATGACGAGCAGATACCAGTCAGATCCAGGTGAGCGTCACTGGATAGCGGTCAAGAATATTCTTAAGTACTTGAGAAGGACTAAAGAATATTTCTTGATATATGGGGGCGATGAGGAGCTAACTGTAAAGGGTTACAGTGATGCCAGCTTCCAAACCGACCAGGATGATTATCGATCGCAGTCAGGGTTCGTGTTTTGTCTGAATGGCGGCGCTGTGAGCTGGAAGAGTTCGAAGCAGGACACAGTTGCTGATTCTACAACAGAGGCTAAGTATATTGCTGCATCAGAAGCAGCAAAGGAGGCAGTTTGGATCCGCAAGTTCGTTGCAGAGCTTGGGGTGGTTCCTAGCATTGCAGATCCCATAGAGCTCTATTGTGACAATAATGGGGCTATTGCGCAGGCTAAGGAACCTCGCTCACACCAGCGGACCAAACATATACTACGGCGCTTCCATCTCATTCGAGAGATCATCGATAGAGGAGATGTGAAGATATGCAGAGTACCCACAGAGGCGAATGTCGCAGATCCCCTGACCAAGGCTTTGGCACAGACAAAGCATGATGGTCACACTAGATCATTGGGTATTAGATACTACAGTGATTGGCACTAGTGCTAGTGGGAGATTGTTGGTGAGAGCCCTAGAGCCGATCATGTAATGATTGTATGGACTAATTTGTATCATATTCCTATGTATAAATAAAGGCATGTTTTATGGTTATTATACTTACGTGTATTTGTGCCAATTAGCTAAGTATAATAATGTCCTTGAGTAGAAGGTTCTTATCTATATCAATCGATTGGTTGAATCGATAGTGAAATGATATAGAGAACACTAATCTAAATAATTCCTAGTCAAGTATTAACATTCAAGGACAATGTTAATACGTAGAGGCTAGCATGTAGGTCAACATGATGACTTGATCTCACAAGTCATAGATATAGAGATATCAAGTTGACACATGGGTATGCATTGGAGAATGTATACTGAATGACCCACCATGAGAAAGTATCATGGATCGTTATATGAGTGTCATATACTTTCTCATGTGGCTATTAGTATGACTATTAGTCCTTGGACCTGAAGTCACCATGGATTCCTACATAAGGAGTTACGTACTTTGGCTTCGTCAAACGTCACCCGTAAATGGGTGGACTATAAAGGCGATTACTGGGTATGTAACAAATTATAGAGAGGGATGTGAGTGATGTAGATGGGATCTATCCCTCCTATATGACGGGAGCGATATCGTATTCTTGATAGAGTGAGACCACAAAGTGCATGGCCATGCCCAAGTGAGTCAATATGAGATATTGAACTCATTTGATTAGTGTGAGTCTACTTGGAGTTCAAGATATAGATTGACTCGAGGATGACACGGTCTATGCCTCAATTGAGTCAATCTAGATATCATGGATAGAGGGACATTATCATATATTGTGAGAGTCACAATTATTAGTCACAAGGTGATGTTGGATCTCAACATTCTTGTAAGTTGGGTAGCAATGATGTGTTGCTAGATACCGCTCATTGCTTATGTTTCTAAGAGGTTAGAAGCATTGCCAACGTTACAAGAACCTATAGGGTCACACGCAAAGAACAAATAGATGGAGAAAAATTGAAGTCAAGTTTGACTTGGCTAAATATGGAAAGTCCATAAAAGGCAAGTTTGACTTGACCTAAATCCAAATCAAGTTTGACTTGACTTGGTTCCACTTCAAGTTAGACTTGACATGGGAGAAGAAATGGAGTCAAGTTTGACTTGACTATTTATGGAAAGTCTATAAAAGGCAAGTTTGACTTGACCAAAACCCACCTCACCTTTGTTTGACCAAGTGATGACTTGGTTTCCCCCCCCCCCCATTTGAATTTCGAATTCAAATTGAAAAGGGATATGGAAGGCCACCTAATGGCACTTAATAGCCATTATGGCCGGCCACCTAATGGCCATTAATGGCCATTAAGTGGCCGGCCACCATGAAGGAACAAAACCGATGTTTTGTTTCATTTTGGTGTGTGTGAGGCTTTTCTTCTTCTCTCTTGATTTTTGGTTGGAGTGCTTCTTCGACCTCTCCTCTTGGCCGAAACCTATAGGGTGCTAGCACACCTAAGGTTTTGATTCATCTTCATTTGTTCACGTGGATACGTATAGAGGAGTGTCTGCTTTGATACTCTACGAGATCCGGCGGCCTTTTGGACAAGCGGGAAAGCGAAGGGCTACGCTTCAAGGGTAATGATTCTTATCAAGTAGATCTAATGTAGATTAAACTCGTACTCGTAATTTATTTTTATGTTCGCACGGATCCGTGGCCGAACTTCTGGGGTTTCCGCAACGCAAAAAGAGGTTTTTGCGGCCCAGAATTTCCAACACCATCACCCTTTATCCCAAATGGTAGTTGGGTTAGTGTTTGTTGATGAGGTTTTGGGTTCAATCCTCCTTGGCACTAAATAACTTTTTCTTTTCTTTTGGGCGCTTGGACTTGTCTTTTTGATTCTTCGTCTTCTGGGTGATTTCCGGCCAACCGAAGTTAGGCTCACCCGAACCCGACTCCGGCCTTTCGCCCCTCGAGCGTCCTTCCTCCCGGCTTCTCGTCCCTCGGACACCGCACACGTCCTTCTCGCTCCACCGGTGTACTCTTCCGTAGCTTCCGCGTCCCTCGGATTGTACTGAGCCCGTCAGCTCACTTCCCCGCGCAATCCTTCTCGTCCGCTGCGTCTTACACTCGACTTCCTCCGTACCTAAGTTCCTGCACACTTAGCAGAGCGATTAAAACCAACAGGACCTAACCTAACTTAGTTGATCACATCAAAACCAACCGGGGCACCAACAATCTCCCCCTTTTTGATGTGCATCAACCCAAGTTTAGTTAGGGATAAAATAAAAAATAAGGAATTTAGTAAAACTAAATTAAGCAGTTAAGCATAGGAAAAAATATTGACATGCAAAACTATCATCTCCCCCTGAACTTCAGGCTACTCTCCCCCTTTGATCACAGGAAAAATAGGGAAAGAAATTAGGGAAAGGAAAAATATTAATATCAAACACCTTTTGATTTAGTAATTCGAAATTTAATTTTTAAAATTCTAAAATTGACTTATAAAATTAAAAAAATTTGACAGATTCAACAGCTGATGTAAAGATTCTAAAAATTTGGATCTAGTCAAAATATCCTTCTATCGATTTTTTTTTAAAATAAAAATCTAATTTTAGTAAAATATTTACAGAAAATTGGAATATCAATTAAAAAATCTGAAATATTTTGTATACAACGATGATAGGTATATGGGGTTGTAAAAAAATTTTTAATCCTAAATTCGATAAACAAGTCTAAAAATAAATTAAAACCCACAAAATAGAATTTTTGAAGAAAAAATATTTAAAAATTCAAAATTGCTTCAAATATTCGAATAAAAATTTTATTAAATTCTTTTAATTATATCTAAATCATGGAAAAATCAGATCTGAGAAAATAACTTTGTTTTCTATTTTTAATATTTAAGATTCGAATTTTGAATATAAAATCATGAAAATTCGAAATGTGTTAAAAAAAATCTGAAAAAAATTCTTCGTATATAGACAACAAGATTATGCATTTGGAAAAGTTAGAGATACAATTTTTATTTAGTAACAATTAATCAAACTAAATTTCCTAATAAATAAATGTCAGATAATTAAGTGCATATGTAATAGAAAGAAAAATAATCAACTTAAAATAGACTTTGGAACCCAAAATAAGTTCCTATCTACAGGGTTAATTAAAAATCTAGGAGGAATATAGTTCTTGGTCACTTTTCTAAGTTGACCCCTGTGATTTTTAACATACCAATTCAGATTTTCAGGATAAAAATTCTTTTTAGTTCTTAAACATGCAATATCATTTTCTAATTTTTCTACTAAATTTTTTAAATTTTCATTCTCTATTTTCAGTTGGTCAGATAGATCAGATGAGCATTGAGTGACTAATTTTTCTTTTAATTCAGAGTTTGCTATTTCTAATTTATTCATCGACTTTAGCATAGATTTTAGTATAGAGTAAATTCGAGTAGGTGGAAGTAGGCATACCTCACTTACCGGGTCAGTTTCGAAGTTAGGGATTTCCCCTTCGTTGTTACTTTCTTCCGAGGTACTTTCTTCAACTTCATCTTGGTGACTTGCCATCAGTGCAAGTCCAACGAATTCTTCGGCTTCCGATTCATCTGACGAAGTCTCGTCCCAGGTAGCTTTTAGTGCCTTTTTCTTCTTTGGCTGGTTCTTGAGTTTGGGGCACTGATCTTTCAGGTGTCCCTCCTCGTTGCAGTTGTAACATCGGATCGTGCGTTTCTTCTTTCTCTGCACCTTTTTAGAGCGATTAGTATTAATGAATTTACACAACTTTCTTACCGCTAGTGCTGTTTCTTCATCGTCTGCTGAAGATTCTTCGTCGAGTTGGATCTTCCTTGTGTTCAGTACGACGTTGTCTGCTTTTCTGTTCTTTTCTACAAAACGAGATTCATGAAGTTCTAGAATAGAAAATAATTGTTCTAACGTACTTACCTCTAAATCTTTTGAAATATAATATGCGTCGATTATCGAGGTCCATTCCGGGGTTCTTGGAAATGCGTTTAGCGCATACCTTTGTGCATCGCGGTTGGTCACCGTTTCTCCGAGATTTTCGAGGCTTGTGATTAGTTCTTTTACCTTAGCATGCAATCTCGCAACAGATTCTCCATCTTCTATCCGGAGATTTGTTAGTCGGTTTCGAAGAACATCTCGTCGCGCCAGCTTTGCCTCCGAGGTGCCTTCGTGCAGTTCGAGAAACTTTTCCCAAAGTTCCTTCGCCGATTCGTACTTACCGATCCGGTTGACATCTTGCTCTGGGAGGACGGTCAGCAGATGGAATTCTGCCTTTCCGTTAGCAACTGCGTCTACTTGCTCCTTCTTATTCCAGGAGTCAGGATCTTTGATCTTTCCTTCATTATCTTTTGGAGCTGCATAGCCATTTTTCATAATAATTAACAACTCATAATCAGTAACAAAAAATACCTGCATCTTCCGTTTCCATGCCGTGAACTCCCCCTCAAACTTAGGCGGGTATATCACTGGTCCAACCATCTTCTTGAGATTTGCTGCAGTTGGCGGTTAGTCCTTCTGCGGCAACCTGGCTCTGATACCACTTGTAGGATCGGGTTGGTCCGGCTAGAGGGGGGTGAATAGACGGTTAAGAAATAAAACAAGAGGGCACTCGTCTTTAAGAAAAACTTGGTTGCAACTTGGTCGTTGCTTCCAAGACAGTTAACGCACAATCAGAAAATCTCCTTGTGGCGGAGAAGCCTTACAACTGAAGCACACTTAGACTTAAAGAAATTAAAGAATGAATGACTGTATAGGAAAAAACAAAACCTCTAAGTCTATTTATAGCCTAAGAGAATGAATCTGGATTGTTGATTGTTGATGACTTTTCTCTTAGTCGTTGATCCATGGATGTAATCTGGATGGTTGATCTTGGATGGGATTAACTGCATCCATTGGATTTGATTAAAGGATAATGTAATATTATCTTTTTAAAAAATAAAGTTTTAATTAAAACTTTATCTTTCCGCTCGTGTTGGCTGTTTGAATTTCCATATCGCTGTTCTAATCTCTAAGTAGTAATATCGGAAACATATTACTGCCATCGCCCTTTATCCCAAATGGTAAGTGGTTTACCGTTTACCATTGATGTCTCGGGTTCGATCCTTCTTGGCTTCAAATGATTTTCTCTTTTCTTTTGGGCATTGAACTAGTCCTTTTGAATATTGGCAACCTTTTAGTTCAATCACCCTTTATCCCAAATGGTAGTTGGGTTAGTGTTTGTTGATGAGGTTTTGGGTTCGATCCTGCTTGGCACTAAATAACTTTTTCTTTTCTTTTGGGCGCTTGGACTTGTCTTTTTGATTCTTCGTCTTCTCGGTGATTTCCGGCCAACCGAAGTTAGGCTCACCCGAACCCGACTCCGGCCTTTCGCCCCTCGAGCGTCCTTCCTCCCGGCTTCTCGTCCCTCGGACACCGCACACGTCCTTCTCGCTCCACCGGTGTACTCTTCCGCAGCTTTCGTGTCCCTCGGATTGTACTGAGCCCATCAGCTCACTTCCCCGCGCAATCCTTCTCGTCCGCTGCGTCTTACACTCGACTTCCTCCGTACCTAAGTTCCTGCACACTTAGCAGAGGGATTAAAACCAACAGGACCTAACCTAACTTAGTTGATCACATCAAAACCAACCGGGGCACCAACACCTCTGGCTAGCCCTTGTCGCTCCTTGTTGGTGAATAAACCTCGCCACAACACCAAGCACACCTCTGAGCACAAGGAGACTACTAACAAGCCTTAACCAAGCTTGTTTCATTAAGAGTCTCAGCCACCACGAAGTCCTCTTTAAATAGGACTCGGTCTGAAACCCTCGCCACCAGTTGACTGCCCATTTACCAGTCGACTGGTCTAGCCTTAATTGCTAGCCAACGGCTAACCCAACAGCTAGTTTTCGAGGTTACCAGTCAACTGCCCATTTACCAGTCGACTGGTCCAGCCCCCAAAACATTCTATGAGTTTTATCAGTCGACTGCCCCACTTACACACCTAAGGTTTTCCTCCCGAGTACACTTCACTCCGCACTCAAACCCTAGGATTTCCAGAGCACAATCACACAGCACTCGTACCCTCACGACTCAACTAACGCCTCACCAACAGCCTCAACTATTGCCTTCGCGCCCTCTTCATCTTCGGCTCCCGTCCCTCGAATGCACGCAAGCCTCCAGCTTGCCTCCATGTCATCCTTCACGCATGCCTCGAAGTCCATGCCCCTCAGCTCATCGTCCCTGCTCTACCAAAGTCCCTCGAGTGCACACAAGCCTCCAGCTTGTCTCCATGCCACCCTTCACCATTCCAAGGCCGTCCAGCCAAGCCAATATGTGTAACCTGCACAACTTGCACACTCACATACACATATCAAATACACAAGGGTAAACCTAACTTAAACCTTTTGCCCAAACATCAAAACACATGGTCACACCGGACCCAGATTGCCTCAACAATCTCTCCCTTTTTGATGTTTGACAATACGTTTAAGTTAGGGAAAACAAATAGTAGTAAATAGCAAAAACAATGCTAAATAACTGGACTTACGTTGCCAAGACTCCATCTTGGACTTACACCGCCAATGCATATGCAAATGCATACATGGATCCTATCCCAAGACATCTCACACCTAATCCTCCAAGTTAGGACTTTTCACACCTAACCCTCCAAGTTAGGACTTTTCCACACCTAACCCTCCAAGTTAGGATTTTTCTACACCTAACCCTCCAAGTTAGGACTTTTCACACCTAACGCTTCAAGTTAGGAATTTTTCAACACGGGCTTTTTAAAGCTTTTCCAAATCTCCCCCTACATTGGACTTACAAAGGTTTTTTAAGAACCTCTCTAACGTTCCCCTTACGCCAAGAATGGAGCAACTATGCTCCCCCTTAATCGCCAAGAATGGAGCAACCATGCTCCCCCTTAATCTCAGCTCCCCCTAAACCTAGGGCTTCCCGCAAAGGCGTTTTGGTTTCCCACTTAAACTCAACACTTCTCCCCCTTTGCCATACATCAAAAAGACCCCAATAATATTTCAATTATCAGTTCATTTAATCCCCAATGATTCTAAACATAGTGTATTAGACCCCCATACACTTGTTTCTTATCATTTGGACACAAAACCAGCTGTTGATACACAAATCAGCCCTGGCCAGTCGACTACCATTCAAGGCAGTCGACTGATACTCTGAAATTCAGTCTTTCTGGCCAATTTCAGAATTACGCCAGAAATTTCACAAATCTCCAAAAATTTCCAAATTTTGTGGAGAACAATGTGGTACCCATACCTACTTGGGAAGAATACATCCAACCATGTATCTATCACCATTCCTAAGTTTGACACAAAACCCAAAATTTTCTTATGAAAATCAAGGCAATTAGGAGGCAACCTCCCCCTTAACTTATGCCTTCTCCCAATTTTTAATTTACCTAGGTGAAGTTCTACCCAACTTAACACCGTAAACTCAAATTATGTTCTACCCCCAACTTAACTTTATAACACCAAGTTCTTCCCCCTTTGACACTATCAAAGGATTGCCCCCAAGCAACCTTATCCCTCGTGCCAAAAAGAACTCAACAAAACCTTAAGGCAATCTAAAAGATTTGCAAGCACATTTGCTAGGATATACCCTATCCTAGAAAAATGTAGGTTCATGAAAATATCAAATGTGCTTGACTTTTGGTACAATTCTCTAATTTCCTTAAAGATGGACATTTTGTATTAATTTTGAACTCAATTCATGATTCCTTGTGTTTACCAATTCTAACCATTATCAATTTACACAAGGAATTGTCCTCAATTCTTTTCTTTTCACTATGTGTCCATAATATGATGAAATTCTCCTTCTTCTTATCTCTTAACCTTAGATAAACATTCACTTATCCATCTTCCTTGACTTTCAAAATATCAATAAAGCCTTATTAAATCATGGGGTAACACTCTATTCAAGGAATATGAAATTATAATCAAGACTTTTAATCCAAAGTCATATCCTATAATCCAGATTTGCACTCTCTTACAGATTAGTCAACTGCCCCTGGGGCAGTCGACTGATACCTGAATTTCAGGTTTTCAGCCCAATTTCAGTAATGCCTAGTTAATTCCACAAATTTCCAAAAAATCTGAAATATTGTGGGGAGATTTGTGGAGCCTACGCCTACTTGGGAAAAATATGTTTCCAAATAAATGTACTCCAGACCCCAAGATTGGCACGAAACTCAATTTTTCCTAAATTATATCATTTAAACTCCTCCAAAAATTCTAATTTTGACTTTTCCTTAATGTATCTTCTAATTTCCGACCACAATACATTTCTAGCACTGAATTATATGGTATTTGTCCATTAAAACCTAACTTGATCCAATATAACCATATTTTCATCTTTTCTCCATAAATTTCCTTTTGATGTGTCAATTTCCTAGGACTAAGACTTACCCAAGTCTTCCAACCCTTCTTGGCACATTTCATCTAATTTCCTAGGAGAAAGCCTTTTGAGATCCATTTACCATGGGCCCCAAAAACTCCTAGAGCTCCCCCTTAAGCTCTGAGTCCTAGCCACCTCCCTAGGTGACTTAACCTAGACTAGACCACACCGATGTGCCTCCGGTGATTCTTGGCCTACAAACTGAACTCTCTTAACCTTAGACACCTTGTCTTTGGTTAAGTTGTTCTTTTTACCTTCAAATAGCACCCCCTTGTCATTTTTGGGCTTTCCCTCCTTGTCATGATTGTATGCCTCTCCAGCATACTTTTTTTTGTTGGCCTTAGAAGTCTTAGACCGGTATTCCAATCCTGATCTATCATAGTTGGATTTCAAACTATCCAACACCATGTCTAAACCCTTAGATCCAACCTTGAATCTTTCTAGGGTCTTTTCTAATTTATCAAGTCTTGCCCTCAAGGCTTGATTTTTCCTTTCTAGACCCTTAACCTTAGAGTCCATATGTCCATTTTGGACATTCCTAGACCTACCCATGTTCCTAGGCACATGTCTCCCCTTCTTGGGGTTAATTCCTTGATCCTTAGGTCTAGAGGTCTTGGGTTGATCATGATGCATGCTTTTCCTAGGGTTTTGATCTACCTTGTTAACCTTATTCTTATCATTATACTTAAATCCAAAATTATGCACCATCAAATATTTTTTTTTCTTAATTCTAGCATGCATGGATGAAGGATTTGCACTATTTTGACATGCATAGACGAACGTAAACTTGAAATACATTTTAACTTAGGGCTAGGAATTACCTCCCTTACCCTTGAAGTTCCCCCTTGATGTGATCTTTGCTTCTTCCTTTCCTCCATCTCCCATCTTCTCAGGTGTCCCAATTTCTTTAGCTCTCCTTTTCTTGGACACTTGGTGTGGTAGTGCCCTAGCTCTCCACATGTGAAGCATCGAATCTTCTCTCTTTTCTTTTGAGCTTCCTCATTCCTACAACTCATGTTAGGATTTAATTGAATTGAGATGAGTCTAGAGTGTACCTCCTTTTCTTACCATTTGGACACTTATCCTTGTAGTGTCCCTTTTCATTGCACCCAAAGCACGTGATGTGGTCCTTTTTCTTGGCTTTGGTGGAGGTAGAAGCTTCTTCTACAACCTTGGATGAAGTGGATGCTTCCTATTGTTCTTGCATGGATGAGGGTCTCTCCTCCCGCTCAAGTTTTGAACTTGACACCTGTTAGTAATATGAGAGAAGTGTCCTAAGGTAATCGCCTTATGATTGTAATCATTAATTTTAATAAATGAATATTCACTATTTGAGTATACATGTCTGTGTATTTGATTGAGATCTTAAACTCATTTACTGAATGTCCGCAATACAATTCACAGCATGAGAGAATTTGTGATGAATTCACAACTAGTGATTATCTCTACATGTGCAATTGTGAAGTATTGAAATTGTCCCTTGTCGATGAATTGATAGATACGGACACTATCAATTCTGCTGAGACTAGCATGGGTTATTCTCTAATCAGCTGATTCTCACTGGCTGGTGACATTGGGATGTCCGGAGATAAACATGAATGCTAGTTAAGGGAACTAGTTCATTGGAGTGACTGGCTGTAAAACTTCATATGGTAATCTACATATAGATATGTCAATGAAGTTCTTACTGCAGCTTAAGTGTGATGTTCCTTTGACTTGCGGTGTTCAAGTCATCTTGGTCATGAAGACTTATACTTTGGCATCTTAAGCAAGCATCTCCAAGGAGGTGTGGACCCAGGATGATTGGGTATAAGCCGAAGTGCCCGAAGATGTTTGAACAGCCTACAATGGATTCACCACTCCTTGCGAGGAGATGTATACCCAAGGCCTATCGTCGGATTGTTACTCGAAGCCTCTGGCCAGAGCATCACATGTTCCGAGTATGAATCTCTCAGAAACATGAGAGTAATTAGAATCCGTTGGACGAGAAAGATATTACTTGGGCTAGGTGTGACGTAGTCAGCCTAGGGGGGACTGACACACATAGACCGTGTCCTGAACCAAGTGGGTATAAGATGGTGAAGGGAATGAGGCACGATTCATTAGAGCTGCTGAAGGGTTTCAGAATAATTTCTGAGGTCAACCGTTGATCTTTCGATTAATTGGGGATCATGATGTACTACTAGGTGCCACTCATGATCGTTCTATAATTGGTTAATTATAGACGGCCAACATAAATCGAAAGCCTATTTAGTCACACGCACTACGAGTAATCCGAGGGATTTAAAACGAGTTGAAAATTGGATTTTCCGATCAAGAGAGATAAGTCGAATCTGAATTTTTCAGAGACGCATCGGAAGCATAAAATGGCTAAGTCTTTTGAAGACTTATTGGACGAATTAAATGAGTTTAATTCGTATGGTTTTGGCTAGGGTTTGGCCGGCCAAAGAGGGTCCCCACCCTCTTTGTTTGGCTGGCCACAACAAAAGGGAGAACCAAGTTGTTTGGTTCAAGTTATAAAATAAATCAAGCGTGGTTTGTTTTATGAAATTATGGATAATATAAATTTTATAAACCAAGGTTTTGGTTTATTATTTTCATGGAAATTAAAATAAACTTGAATGGTTTATTTTATTTTATAAAATCAATTATGAATTGATTTTCCATGATAAGAAAAATTTATATAATAAATTTCTTATGAAATTTTATTCCATAAAGAAAAAGGGAGACATGGTTATTTTTATTGTAAATTAAATTATGATAAAAACTTGGCATGATGGAATAATTCATAGAAAAATTTATATGATAAATTTCTTATGAAAATTTATTCCATAAAAAGGAGACTTGGCGGTTGAGAGGCTACTATATAAAGGAACCAAGGCAAGGCTTGATTCTTAATCCAAGAGATCTAGAAATAAGCCCTCTCTCTCTCTCCTTCTCTCCCTCTCCCTCCTCTAGTGCCGCCGGCCCTAGAGGCCCTTGTTGCCGTGAGCTTCATCCACCAAGAAGCCGCCGAAGAAGAAGAAGAAGCGGGCGCAACTCCTTCCTTCCTCCCGGAATTTTGATTCCGTTCTTCGTTTGGTGGTTAGTCTTCCCATCTCTCTCTTGGTATTCTTGTCGTGCCTTTGGAGAATCTAGTAGTTCTTGTCGGCACGAAACTCGTGGCTTTGCGAAGTCATCCCGAAGAAAACTCGGCGTGGACGCGAATAGAGGCGGAGCTTCCAAGGGACGCTACGGTTGGATCTCGTCCCTTTCTTCGAGTTACGCGAGGTAACAAGTAAATTAGTTTACGTTTCTGCAAAATTTTAAATATATGATCATGTCCACACAACATAAGGTTGCATGCTAGATGTGTGGTTAAATAATTTGAGAAATTATTTATGCTAAATCTTCCGCTGCACGTAATTAAATTTTAAAATTACGAACCCGCATCCATGTTAACATGCACCCGGTCCCAACAGTGGTATCAGAGCCGGTTAGTGTTCGACATAATCATATAATTGTTTTGCGGAAAACTTTGTCATGATCTCAATTTTGGAAAATTTTCCAATTATGGAAACTTTCCAATTATGATAAATTTTAGATTTAGGAATTTCAAAGTTTGGAAATCCTCATGAAATTTCGCAAACTTTTGAAATATCCTAGTTTCTGAAATTTTATGATAATTGTGAAAACTTCCCATTTTTGGAAACTTTCCAATTTTGGAAATTTCTATTTGGAAATTTTCCAATTTTGGAAATATGTAAGTTTTCTTTGTACCAGAAACTTACAATTATTCTGAAAACCTATTATGGAAATCTCGCAATTTTGGGCACTTTCTTTCAAGAAAGTCTAGACAAATTTATGGATCATTAATTGACAATTAAATTCGAATTGGTTTTAAATTATTAACAAAATTCTTTATTTTGGATTGAGCCTCGGGGAGCCGTCCAATTTAAAGTTAGTTGTTGTAATTTAATTTCCCATTTTGAATAAAATTGTCATGTTTAATTTGGCTACGCCTCGGGGAGCGGGCCAAATTAGATTTACAATAAATTTCTTTTTTAGGTATCTGAGCCTCGGGGAGCCACCCAAAGAAAATAATTTGTTGTAATTAATTAGTCCATAAATAAAATATGTAATCAAATCTTGGAAATTTTGAGGTGATTCTCAAACGATAATTTCCTTATTTGATTTAAGAGGTGATGCTCTTACATATTGTTGTCTCCAAAATTAATTAGGAAAATTATTTCCTATAGAGTTTTCTTAAATAAGATTTTCATGAAAATAATATGTGGTTGAATTAAGGGAATCTGTCTCTTAATTTAATAAGATTTGATTTAGAGAAATCAAAGTCTTAAACATATTATTTCCGAAATTGATTATGACAATTTAGGAAATTGTTTCCCAAAACAATTCCTTGAATAAAGTATGAAATTAGAATTAGGAAATCCGGTTCCTAATTCAATTAATGAGACTTGATAAATTAAGTCACATACATACTTTATTAAGGAAATCGTTAGTACATGACATAATTATATGTCATGAATGTGCTTAGAAAGAAAAGGATGAGACCCAAAACCCCTTACAAAATATTAAGGCCAACACCTTCCATTAATATGGTTAGAACCGGAGTTTTGTTTCTCGTTTGGGTTGATGGACACATCCATGCCCGGCTTGAACCTCAACATGTTCAAACCATGGAATTAGTTTATGATTAATATAGTTGAGGTCAGAGGTCAATCCTTAGTTTTGGTTGTTGGACACATCCAAGCCTGACTAAATGGTTGAATGAGCTCCAACCATATTAAAACTATTTCTTGACTAATGGGTCAGCCTTAAGCTTGGAGCATCGATTTGTTGTGCCACAGGCAAGGTCGATGTAAAGAGAGGTGCAGTTGGGTGCTATGTATATTGTTGCATAGTTGTTAATGAGTTAACAACCCAATGAATTATGTAAACATTCAATTAGTTGATAGCATAAAGTGATAGTTACATATATGTGATATGTAATCGGTATAATTACCTACCTTCATAGCTAAGAATAACTTGATGGCCACAGCCATGGTTGTTCTTATCTATGGTTGGATATCAACCTATTTGGAGATGTTCCTACGATCTCCCGAATTGATAAAAAGGGTTATTCAATTCGAAAAATAAATAGGATTTAATTAATGTATTTGATGCATTCTTTATCATTCTTCTCACATAAGCTCAATTTGTATTTCTAGGATAATCACTTGATCATGTCTTCTCTGAATTTGCGTTCCATTTTGGACACCAATAAGCTGACTGGGCCA
This sequence comes from Boesenbergia rotunda, assembly GCA_024364735.1. Classification (NCBI taxonomy): domain Eukaryota; kingdom Viridiplantae; phylum Streptophyta; class Magnoliopsida; order Zingiberales; family Zingiberaceae; genus Boesenbergia; species Boesenbergia rotunda. Next base: position 213,543 of record JAGFNQ010003908.1, read on the forward strand.
AACTTCATGGACTGGCTTCGAAACCTGAGGATAGTCCTCAAGGCAGAAAAGCTTGCTTATGTCCTTGAAGATCAACTTCCCAACCGTCCTCCAGAAAATGCAACTCCAGACCAGTTAGTGGCCTATCAGAAACATGTGACCGATTCTGAACTTGCGAGTTGCATCATGCTAGCCGCTATGGTACCTGAGCTGCAAAAGCAGCATGAGCATATGGATGCTTATACCATCATCTTCCATCTTCATGAGCTTTTTGACGAGCAGGCGAGATCCGAAAGGTTCGAGGTCTCCAGACTCCTCTTCACCTCTAAGATGCAGGAAGGCACTTCTGTCTCACAGTTTGTGTTGAAGATGTTGGGGTACATTGAGCGACTGGGCACACTCAGTTTTGCAATGGATCATGAACTAAGTATTGACTTAATTCTGCATTGTTTGCCCAAAAGTTATTCACAATTTGTGATGAACTATCGGATGAACAAGCTGGAGACTACCATTCCTGAGTTGCTCAACCTGCTGAAGACTATAGAGCCTTCTGTGAAGCAGGATCAGAAGACGGTACTGTTAGTTGGTTCCTCGAAGAAAGGTTCTAAGAGGAAGGCCAAAGAACAGAATAAGGGAAAGAAGAAAAAGGCCAAAAAGACTGAAAAGACACCAAAAGGCACTTGCCATCACTGTGGCAAGGAGGGTCACTGGCGAAGAAACTGCAAGGTTTATCTTGAGTCCTTGAAGAAGAAGGCATCCGATGCCCCATCCTCTTCAGGTATCTTCGTTATTGAATGTCACTCTATTTCCTCAACCACCTGGGTACTTGATACTGGGTGTAGCTCACATATATGTAATGACATACAGGGGCTAAGGAATAGAAGAAGACTCGTCAAGGGAGAAGCGAATTTGCGAGTTGGAAATGGAGCAAAGATTGCTGCTGTTGCCATCGGAACATATTTGCTAAAGCTCCCTACTGGACGTGTCTTAGAATTGGATAATTGTTATTTTGTTCCTTCATTAATAAAGAACATTGTATCTATTTCATGCTTGAATGAAAAGGGTTATCATTTAACTTTTAGTAACAATTGTTGTTACATAACTTTAAATGGTGTTCTTTATGGGACCGGAACTTTGTGCAATGGTATCTACACGTTAGATTTATCCGGTGACATTTTCAATATCGAAGTTAGCAACAAACGTGCTCGAATAGATAATCGAATAGACTCCTATACGTGGCATTGTCGTCTTGGCCATGTAAGTAAGAAACGCATGACCAAATTACACCGATGTGGAATTCTGGAATCATTTGAACCCGGTTCATTTGATACATGCGAATCAGGCTTAAAAGGCAAGATGGCCAAGTTACCCTTTTCCGGAAAAGGTAAACCAGTGGGAGAATTGCTTGGTCTAATACATACTGATGTATGTGGACCAATGTCAACTCTTGCACAAGGAGGCTATAGCTACTGCATTACCTTTATCGATGATCACTCACGATTCGGGTATGTGTTCTTAATGAAGCACAAATCTGAAGCTTTTGAGAAATTCAAAGAGTTCAGAAATGAAGTAGAGAAACAGCTTGGCAAAAGTATTAAGATACTTCGATCCGATCGGGGTGGTGAATACTTAAGTCAAGAGTTTCAAGATTATCTTAGGGACAATGGATATTGTCTCAATGGACTCCGCCGTATACACCACAGCATAATGGTGTATCTGAGAGGCGTAACCGAACCTTGATGGACATGGTTAGATCCATGATGAATCATGCAACTCTTCCAAAATCCTTTTGGGGCTATGCGCTCAAGACAGCTGTTTACTTGCTAAACAGAGTCCCGACCAAGGTAGTCTCTACTACTCCATATGAGACGTGGAATAGTAAGAAACCTCATTTAACTCACCTTAAAATATGGGGTTGTCCTACTTATGTGAAACGGACTGTATCAGACAAATTGGATGCTAAGTCTGATAAATGTCTATTTATTGGATACCCTATGGAAATGAAAGGCTACCAATTCTATCATCCCTTGGAACAAAAGGTGTTTGTTTCAAGGCATGCTGTGTTTCTAGAAAAAGAATTTCTTTTACAAGAAAACAGTGGGAGTAATATTGAACTTGAAAAAGTTCAAGAAACTCCAATAGACATTACAGAGACACCTAGTCTAGACCCACAACCGAGAACTCATGATGATGAGCTATCAGTTGAACCTAAAACAACACCACCTCTTCGTAGGTCTGATAGGACACGCAATATTCCAGAGAGATACGGATTTCTCATAAGTGAATCGAACGACGTGTTACTCATTAGCGATGATGAACCTATCAGTTATGAAGATATTCTGAAAAGTTCAGAAAGGGACAAATGGCTTGAAGCCATGAAGTCGGAAATGGATTCCATGTACGAAAATCAAGTATAGGACTTGGTTAAACCACCTGAAGGGATTAGGCCTTATAGGGTGCAAGTGGGTTTTCAAGAAGAAAACCGACATGGAAGGTAATATTGTTACCTTTAAGGCTAGACTAGTGGAAAAAGGATATCGTCAGAAACAAGAAATTGATTATGACGAAACCTATTCGCCAGTAGCTATGCTTAAATCCATTCGGATGCTCCTCGCCATAGCAACTCATTATGATTATGAGATATGGCAAATGGATGTGAAAACAGCTTTCCTTAATGGAAACCTGCTTGAGGATGTATACATGATACAACCTGAAGATTTCACAATGGTTGATAAAATCAAAATATGCAAGCTTCGACGATCCATATATGGACTGAAGCAAGCATCCAGGAGCTGGAACATCCGTTTTGATGAGACAATCAAAGAGTTTGATTTCTCACAAAATCCTGACGAACCTTGTGTGTACAAGAAGGTTATTGGGAGTGCAGTCGTATTCCTAGTGTTATATGTCGATGACATATTACTTATAGGAAACGATATATCAGTCTTACAGTTAGTTAAAATTTGATTGTCCAAAACTTTCTCCATGAAAGACCTGGGAGAAGCAACCTATATCCTTGGGATTAGAATCTATAGAGATAGATCAAAATGGTTGCTTGGTCTTTCGCAGTCTACATATATAGACCGAGTGTTAGAAAGGTTTAGCATGTCGGAATCCAAGAAAGGTTATCTTCCCATCCGGCATGGGATCAACCTTTTGAAGTCTATGTGTCCGCGCACAGAAGACGAGAGGATTTGCATGAATAAGATTCCTTATGCATCCGCGATAGGATCTATCATGTATGCTATGTTATGTACTAGGCCTGATGTATCGTATGCTCTGAGTGTCACAAGCAGATACCAGTCTGATCCAGGAATGGATCATTGGGTGGCTGTCAAGACAATCCTTAAGTACTTAAGAAGAACTAAGGATGTGTTCCTAATATATGGAGAAGGAGATATGGTAATACGTGGGTATACAGATGCCAGTTTCCAGACAGATAAGGATGACTCCAAATCTCAGTCTGGATACGTATTTACTTTGAATGGAGGCGCAATAAGTTGGAAGAGTTCCAAATAAGACACCGTAGCAGATTCTACCACGGAAGCGGAATATATTGCAGCTTCGGAAGCAGCAAAGGAAGCAGTCTGGATCAAGAAGTTTGTCTCAGAACTTGGTGTGGTTCCAACCATTGATGAAGCAGTGCCGGTTTACTGCGACAACAATGGAGCTATTGCACAAGCAAAGGAACCAAGGTCTCATCAGCGATCCAAACATATGCTTCGCCGTAATCATCTGATCAGAGAGATTATAAGTAGGAATGATATACAAATTGAGAAAATTCCCACTGAAAGGAATTTAGAGGATCCTTTAACTAAGGTCTTGCCTCAAAGTAAGTTTGAGGGTCATGTTAGAGCCTGTGGTATTGGATACCGTAGCGATTGGCATTAGGCCAAGTGGGAGTTTGTTAGTAATATGAGAGAAGTGTCCTAAGGCAATTGCCTTATGATTGTAATCATTTATTTTAATAAATGAATATTCACTATTTGAGTATACATGTCTGTGTATTTGATTGAGATCTTAAACTCATTTACTGAATGTCCGCAATACAATTCACAGCATGAGAGAATTTTTGATGAATTCACAACTAGTGATTATCTCTACATGTGCAACTGTGAAGTATTGAAATTGTCCCTAGTCGATGAATTGATAGATACGAACACTATCAATTCTGCTGAGACTAGCATGAGTTATTCTCTAATCAGCTGATTCTCACTGGTTGGTGACATTGGGATGTCCGGAGATAAACATGAATGCTAGTTAAGGGAACTAGTTCATTGGAGTGACTGGCTGTAAAACTTCATATGGTAATCTACATATAGATATGTCAATGAAGTTCTTACTGTAGCTTAAGTGCGATATTCCTTTGACTTGCGGTGTTCAAGTCATCTTGGTCATGAAGACTTATACTTTGGCATCTTAAACAAGCGTCTCCAAGGAGGTGTGGACCCAGGATGATTGGGTATAAGCCGATGTGCCCGAAGATGTTTGAACAGCCTACAATGGATTCACCACTCCTTGCGAGGAGATGTATACCCAAGGCCTATCGTCGGATTGTTACTCGAAGCCTCTGGCCAGAGCATCACATGTTCCGAGTATGAATCTCTCAGAAACATGAGAGTAATTAGAATCCGTTGGACGAGAAAGACATTACTTGGGCTAGGTGTGACGTAGTCAGCCTAGTGGGGACTAACACACATAGACCGTGTCCTGAACCAAGTGGGTATAAGATGGTGAAGGGAATGAGGCACGATTCATTAGAGCTGCTGAAGGGTTTCAGAATAATTTCTGAGGTCAACCGTTGATCTTTCGATTAATTGGGGATCATGATGTACTACTAGGTGCCACTCATGATCGTTCTATAATTGGTTAATTATAGACGGCCAACATAAATCGAAAGCCTATTTAGTCACACGCACTACGAGTAATCCGAGGGATTTAAAACGAGTTGAAAATTAGATTTTCCGATCAAGAGAGATAAGTCGAATCTGAATTTTTCAGAGACGCATCAGAAGCATAAAATGGCTAAGTCTTTTGAAGACTTATTGGACGAATTAAATGAGTTTAATTCATATGGTTTTTGGCTAGGGTTTGGCCGGCCAAAGAGGGTCCCCACCCTCTTTGTTTGGCCGGCCACAACAAAAGGGAGAACCAAGTTGTTTGGTTCAAGTTATAAAATAAACCAAGCGTGGTTTGTTTTATGAAATTATGGATAATATAAATTTTATAAACTAAGGTTTTGGTTTATTATTTTCATGGAAATTAAAATAAACTTGAATGGTTTATTTTATTTTATAAAATCAATTATGAATTGATTTTCCATAAGAAAAATTTATATAATAAATTTCTTATGAAATTTTATTCCATAAAGAAAAAGGGAGACATGGTTATTTTTATTGTAAATTAAATTATGATAAAAACTTGGCATGATGGAATAATTCATAGAAAAATTTATATGATAAATTTCTTATGAAAATTTATTCCATAAAAAGGAGACATGGCGGTTGAGAGGCTACTATATAAAGGAACCAAGGCAAGGCTTGATTCTTAATCCAAGAGATCTAGGAATAAGCCCTCTCTCTCTCTCCTTCTCTCCCTCTCCCTCCTCTAGTGCCGCCGGCCCTAGAGGCCCTTGTTGCCGTGAGCTTCATCCACCAAGCAGCCGCCGAAGAAGAAGAAGAAGTGGACGCAACTCCATCCTTCCTCCCGGAATTTTGATTCCGTTCTTCGTTTGGTGGTTAGTCTTCCCATCTCTCTCTTGGTATTCTTGTCGTGCCTTTGGAGAATCTAGTAGTTCTTGTCGGCACAAAACTCGTGGCTTTGCGAAGTCATCCCGAAGAAAACTCGGCGTGGACGCGAATAGAGGCGGAGCTTCCAAGGGACGCTACGGTTGGATCTCGTCCCTTTCTTCGAGTTACGCAAGGTAACAAGTAAATTAGTTTACGTTTCTGTAAAATTTTAAATATATGATCATGTTCACACAACATAAGGTTGCATGCTAGATGTGTGGTTAAATAATTTAAGAAATTATTTATGCTAAATCTTTCGCTGCACGTAATTAAATTTTAAAATTACGAACCCGTATCCATGTTAACATGCACCCGGTCCCAACAACAACTCCTCTTCTTCTCATGATGAGGTGGATGACCTCTCATTCTCTTCTTCCACTTCACTTGAAGATGTGAGCAATTCTTTACTTAATGAAGTTAACAATTCCTCTTCTTCTTCCCTTTCTTGGACCATTTGACTTTTCTCCTTAGGCTCTTGAGTTTATGTAGGCGTCTCATGATATCTTTTCAACTTATCCCATAATTCATATGCATTTTCATATTTACCTACACCACTCAAAACATTGTTAGGCAAAAGATTTAATAAAATACTAATTACCTTTTCATTTGCTTTTGCTTGATTTTGTTGTTCTTGATTTCAATATCTAGGCCTAAGCCTCTTCCCGTGCTTATCCTTTGGAATCTCGAATGTCTCTTCTATGATCATCCTACATTCCCAATCCATGCTAAGCCATGTTTCTATCCTTGCTTTCCAATAGCCGAAATTCTCATGGTCGTAGGCCGGTGGAGTGTAGATGTCGTCCCCCAACTTATCTTCCATCGTTTTCTCCTCTAGCGTATGCTCCCTTGGCGGTTAGTCCAATCAAGAGTGGTCCTTCGCTCTGATACCACTTGTTAGATCGTTTCAGTACGCTAGAGGGGGTGAATAGCGTTTTTCGAATCCTTTCTTCCTACAAGTTTAGCGTGCGTAAGCAGAAACAATAACAATGAATAAATACAACGCTAACACAAACCTATTTACTTGGTATCCACCCCTAAGGGTGACTAATCCAAGAATCCTTTAGTGGATCACTCCATGGATAACCTCCGGCTAGCCCTTGTCGCTCCTTGTGGGTGGAGAAACCTCGCTACAACACCAAGCACACCTCTGAGCACAAGGAGACTACTAACAAGCCTTAACCAAGCTTGTTTCGTCAAGAGTCTCAGCCACCACGAAGTCCTCTTTAAATAGGACTCGGTCTGAAACCCTCACCACCAGTCGACTGCCCATTTACCAGTTGACTGGTCTAGTCTTAATTGCTAGCCAACGGCTAACCCAACAGCTAGTTTTCGAGGTTACCAGTCAACTGCCCATTTACCAGTCGACTAGTCCAGCCCCCAAAACATTCTGTGAGTTTTATCAATCGATTGCCCCACTTACACACCTAAGGTTTCCCTTCCCGAGTACACTTCACTCCGTACTCGAACCCTATGATTTCCCGAGTATAATCACACAGCACTTGTACCCTCACGACTCAACTGACGCCTCACCAACAACCTCAACTATTGCCTTCGCGCCCTCTTCATCTTCGGCTCCCGTCCCTCGGATGCACGCAAGCCTCCAGCTTGCCTCCATGTCATCCTTCACGCATGCCTCGAAGTCCGTTTCCCTCAGCTCATCGTCCTTACTCTACCAAAGTCCCTCGAGTGCACACAAGCCTCCAGCTTGTCTCCATGCCACCCTTCATCGTACCGAGGCCGTCCAGCCAAGCCAATATATGTAACCTGCACAACCTGCACACTCACATACACATATCAAATACACAAGGGTAAACCTAACTTAAACCCTTTGCCTAAACATCAAAACACATGGTCACACCGGACCCAGATTGCCTCAACAAATGAGTCCTTAAAACGCCTCTGGCAAGCTCGTGTCACTCCTTGTGGGTGGAGAAACCTCACCACAACCTTGCAAGCACACATGAGCACCAAAACTACTAATTGGCCTCTAACCAAGACCAATTTCATCAACCCTAGCTAGCCAAACCGACCTCCCTTAAATAGAACTTATAGTTGAACTAGCCGTTACTAGTTGATTGGTGCCAACACTAGTAGACTGCTCCACCCAAATTCGAACGTTATAACCCAATGTTCGAATTCCAATCAACGCCAGTCGACTGCACAGAAGATCAATCGACTAATCTTTCTGCGACCTCTAACAGTCGACTAATCCTACATCAGTCGACTGATCAAACCCTAACCCTAGGAGTTCCCATCCCTAGTACAGTTCACTCAGCACTCGGACCCTCACGACTCATTTGACTCTTCTTGCAGCCTCGACCTATTGCCTTCAAGCCTTCTTCAACTTTGACTCTCGTCCCTCGGATGCATACAAGCCCATGGCTCATCTCCACATGTCATCCTTCACGTATGACTCAAAGTGCGCTTCCCTCGGCTCATCATTTCTGCCTTGTCCACAGTCCCTCAGATGCATTATCCTTCACCAGACCCAAAGCCATCAAGCTAAGTCTATATGTATCCTGCAGAACCTGCACACTCAAATACACATATCAAATACAAAGGTGAACCTATCTTAAACCATTTACCCAAATATCAAAACACATGGTCCCACAGACCACAGATTGCCTCAACAATAATCATGGGAACTAAATGAACATATAGAAACTGATTTCATATCAATCTGAGCTCTCTAGGCTTAATCAGTTTCAGAGGCAATTTGTTGCAGAATTGGCGACGAATCCATGGAATCATCGCTAATTCTACAACAAATCCACATATTTGTAGCAGATTGGTAAATAAATAAATGTCTCTGAAACTGATTGATGGTTCTAAAAGCACGAGATTACATGAAATCAGTTCCTATATGTTCATTTAGTTCCCATGATTGTATTAATGCTCTCAAATATAAATTTGACAAAATATATATTTTTCATAGCTAAATCAATTAGATAGACTTTAATCGACTGATGACTTAGTAAAATTACTATAAAGATTTATTGATTGAACATGTCAGAGTTATTTTAATGTTCAAAAAATTACTGCACTCAATATATTGGGGAAAATTGATATTTGAGAGCATGAATATAATCATGAAAACTAGACGAATACATAGTAATTGATTTCATGTCATTCCGAGCTCTCTAGGTTCATCAATCGCCTTCGGAGACAACAATTATTTTGTAAAATATTGACCATTCTACGACAAATCTGTGGATTCATTGCCAATTCTACGACAAATCCACATATTCATCGCAGATTGGTAAAAATAAAAAAAATAAATGACTCCGAAATTGATTGATGAACTTAGAGAGTTCGGAATGACATGAAATCAATTCCTATGTATTCGTCTAGCTCTCCTGATTATATTCATATCCTCATAGTCAATTAGATAGGCTTTAATCGACTGATCACTTAATAAAAATACTAAAAAAAGTTGTTGACCGAATATGTTAGAGTTATTTTGATGTTCAAAAAATTCCTATTCTCAATATATATTTAGGTAAATTGATGTACGAGGGAGAGGATATAATCAATAGAAGTAGACGAACATATGAGAACTGGTTTCATGTCATTTAGAACTTTCTAGGTCCATCAACTAGTTTCGGAGGCAATTATTTTCTAATTAAATATCGACCATCCTGTGACGAATCTATAGATTCATCATAGAATTGGTGATGAATCTATGGATTCGTAACCAAATTTGCGACGAAACCTTGGATTCATTGCCAATTTTGCGATGAATCCACATATTCATCATAGATTAGTAAAAAATTAAAAAAAAAATACCTCTGAAATAGGTTGATGGACCTATAGGGCTCAGCGTGACATAAAATCAGTTTCTATATACTTGTCTAATTCTCCTAGTTATATTCATGCCCTCAAACATCAATTTGACACAATATATTTTTTCATAGTTAAATTAATTAGATAGACTTTAACAATGACTTAGCAAAAATACTAAAAAGAGTTGTTGATTAAACCTATTAGAGTTATTTTGATGTTCAAAAAATCACTGTTTTTAATACATTGGGGCAAATTGATATTTGAGGGCATGGATATAATCAAGACAACTAGACGAATAAATAAGAACTAGTTTCATGTCATTCTAAACTCTCTAGGTCTATCAACCGATTTCAGAAGCAATTATTATTTTTTAAATATTGATCATTCTGTGACAAATCCTTAGATTCGTAATAGATTGGTAAAAAATAAATAAATATCTTTGAAACTCTTTGATGGACCTAAAGAGTTTGGAATAATAAAAAAACTAATTCTTATGTGTTCGTCAAATTTTCCTGATTATATTCATGCCCTCAAATATCAATTTGACAGGATATATATTTTTCGTGGTTAAGTTAATTAGATATACTTTAATCGACTGATGAGTTAGTAAAATTACTGAAAAAGAGTTGTTGATTGAACATGTTAGAGTCATTTTGATGTTTAAAAAATCACTGCTGAGATATGTTGGGATAAATTGATGTTTGGGAGTATAGATATAATCATGGATATAATCAGGCGAACTAAACGAACACATAGGAACTGATTTCATGTCATTTCGAGTTCTTTAAGTTCATCAGCCAGCTTCGGAGGTAATTATTATTATGTTTAAATATCAACCATTCTACGACTCTGTGGATTTATAGCCAATTCTGCCATGATTCCACATATTCATTGTAGATGGGTAAAAAAATTAACAATACCTCCGAAACTGGTTGATGGACTTAGAAAACTCGAAATGATATAAAATAATTTTTATATATTCGTCTAGTTCTTCTGATTAGTAAAAATACTAAAAAGAGTTGTTGATTAAACATGTTAAAGTCATTTTGATGTTCAAAAAATCACTACTCTCAATATATTGAAGCAAATTAATATTTGAAGGCATGAATATAATTAGGAGAATTAGACAAACACATAGGAACTAGTTTCATATCATATTGAGCTCTCTATGTCCATTAACCGATTTCAAAAGTAATTATTATTTTTTAAAAATATTGACTATTCTACGATGAATCATCGTAGAATTGGCGACGAATCCATGGGTACGTCACCAAATCTACAACAAATCTATGGATTCGTCGCCAATTATGCAACGAATCGACAGTTCATAGCAGATTGATAATAAATAAATAAAAATAAATGCCTCTAAAACTTGTTGATGGACCTAAAAAGCTCTAATCCACATATTCATCGTAGATTGGTAAAAAAAAATAAAAAATATCTCCAAAATTGGTTGATGGACCCAAAGAGTTCAAAATGGCATAAAATCAATTCTTATGTGTTCGTCTAATTCTCTTAATAATATTCATGTCTCAAATATCAATTTGACACAATATTTTTTTTATAGCTAAGCCAATCAAATAAACTTTAATAGATGGGTAACTTAGTAAAAATATTTAAAAGAGTTGTTGAGTTTCTTGTTGTGCCTTAGAATTAGGACACACTTATTTCTGAACTCTATAATTTGATTTTAAATATTCATCTTTTAGTGTAAAAAATTTCTCCACCTCCAGGATTGTCTAAAGAGTTTAATAGTGCGCTTCATATTATTTTGGATTAATAACCACCTAAATTATAATCAAGTAAACTATCTTACCTTTTATTTTATTTATGTTATTTATTATCAATTAATTATTGTGTGCTTGCTAAGTTAACTAGAGAAAAACTTAATTTCATTGCAATTTATTCATCATCCTCTAGCCAATCCAACCAACCCAACACTCATCACCAAAAAGAACAAAGATACATTATATTGACTTGAATGATTGACATGTGCAATCCGAAATACGCTACAATGCTGAGTGTGTCGGACAAGCAAAGATCATATATCCATCACAAAAGAGGAACAAGATTACCTAATTCCGGAGTATTTGCCAACATAATGTCTTTAGCTAGTTTACGACAAGCAATTGAACCTACCCCAAACAGTGAGTTGCGAACGATCATCGTCTTCAAAACAAGCAATGTGCAAAGCTCAATTTTCATTCAGCACACTGCACACCAGTAAGGTACACAAGAGATTGTATGACACTACCACCAATCATAAAACCTGGCATGACCATAAGCCCAACTTGAGGTTTCAGTTCCCCCTCGGATTCAACTATGTTCTTCACCACGCTTTCCATGTAGACTTCTGCAAACTCAGCGCCTTTGTTCACCTGGAAAACCTTGACTTTGGGATCAAATGAATGTGCTAACCTGTGTAGTAGCCATATTGCCTTGGCCAACTTAAGAAAAGCCTGGTAGAATGGTGTCCTAGGGTGCCCACCATTCAGTACATGATTCCTCTGGTCCAGGTTACTGAAAAAAGAAGCTTCCATCTTTGGGTGCACAAGCAGGAGATACTTTTCCCGTGAAAATTTGCCAAAAACTGAATCTGGGCTTTGGCTAAGTATATCTAGAGGATCCATTGCCCGCACCGCGAGAAACTGGTGGAAAAATCCTTCAGGAGAAACTGTAGTATCAGATAGTTCCATGGAGAAGTTCTCTTCCTGGAACCCACAGAACATTTTCTGACAAATGTGAGATTCAAATGCAAACTTCTTATGAGCCCTTTTCGAATATACCAATCCAGGTTCGATTGCATTAGCTGCAGCATCAAGATCCCACCCTGCAGCTTTCATCATATTAATAAGTGGCTTTGAGAAATCATGAATGGATTTATAAGCTGCATCCACAGAAGATGAGAAAAGACTAGAAGTCAACTCAATGGAGAAGAAATTATTCTTCTCCATAAAGTTCTCTGATTCCTTGGAAAGTAAACCTCTCTTCTTAAGTTTCTTCTCTAGTTTTAACTTTCTCTGGCTTGACTCTTGGATTTCTTGTTGTATTTGGACAATCTCAGAGTCTCTTGCTTGAATCTTGGACTCAAATTTCTTCACCATGATTTCATAGGTTTTTAGCAACCCTTGTTGTTCTTGGATTTCTGCAAGAAGAGATGAATCTTTGGGTGTTGCTGACGTGAGCTTAGGGTTTTTCTCCCTATATGAATGTTTGAGTTCCGATAGCTTCATCAGTTCCTCGATGACTAGTTTATCAGCAACCTGGATCTTGTCTGGATCATAAGGAGTATGAGCATCCTGGAGTTGGATGTATGCTGCTTTCAAAGAGGAAATGTTGTTGAAGATCTTTGATATTAGTGCATCCATAGATTCATTGTTTTGGTTTGAAGTCTCATCCATTGGTTGTGGATAAACCTTCTGGTTGTTGTTATCATGACTTTCTGCTTCCTTGTGACTGTTCCGTAGCATGGCCTTCTTGGTCGAAGTAGCAACTCTTATGTTTCTATGGATGGCAATCCAATCCAACAAGTATAATTTGGATGAGAAACTTTTGTATAATTCTCATGAGAAATGAGTTATAACTCAATATAATTTCAAACTACAGATCGCAGGTTTTCCCCAGTGAAGGTTTAATTAGTATGTAAGTAACATGTCCAAGTAGAGAACTTATTTGACAAACTTCATAGATTACATAATTAACCATGTTTTAGTGTCATTTATGCAGTATATGCATCACAATTGTTCATCCATAATGTGCTTAAAAAGAATAATCAGCAAACAAGGTTGCATTCATGATATGGATCATAAAGATTTAAAAGAATATATTTAATCTCATAACAAACTGACATTTATTACAACACTACTGAGGACATTATGGAAAATAAACTAGATGCAAGCCAGAAGCAACAATGAATTGAGTATGCGTGCACCATTGGAAAGTGGACAAGAGAAATTGATCTACGAAGTAAGCATCTCCCAAACTGAAAGCTTGACGCTTGTCCAAGTTTCTTCTTATTCAAAGTTCAAGTTGTAGATCAAATGCAGAACTAAATGGTTACACTAACCTACTACTCCCGCATAACAAAATGCTAGCAAACAAAATTTTTGATCCATAACAACGAACCAACATTTTAAGGGGAAATCTTCAACATGAGGATACATAGAAGGATGATTCAATATGCTGATTATATGTTTCTTTGATGTAGTTATATATATTCATGTATAAAAAATTAACAACGAATTGAATAAAATGCTGCCACCGTGAATGACCAGAAATGAAGACGTACGAATGGTACATCAAGGTCTTCACTCAGCCTCCAAGGGGGGCATCATATCTGAATAGGGATGAGACCTATAACAATAAAGCAGGGCGAAACCTGGAAAAAAAATATACATTTTCTGAAACACACATCACGCAGGTGAAATCCTTGTTTTTTTTTGGATCGAGAAAGCACATTGAAAAATAATCGTAACATACGACCAACAGGGACATGAACTTCACAAGTCGCAGTAGCATCCAGATGTTCAATCATAGAACAAAGGGAAAAACCATGTCCTTCCATAGATCACTAACTCGACTTTGAATACAACTACATGGAATCCACTTAGGGGACTTCTGAATAGAATTTTCTTCCTTTTATTCTGAATAATCAACACGAACTATCAAAATCCGGGGGAAAACATAGAAATAACACGTTCTAGCACACCGAATTCAAAGAAATATGAACTAATAAGCTCATCCCCTACTCCTGGTTTATGAAACCGAGTAGAAATTAGAAAACCTAAGAAAGATAGAAAGAAAGCCAGAAGCGATGGGGAGAGTTCTCCTACCGTTATGACGCGATCTCGCTGTGAGTCGGTCGCTCGGCGAAAGGGGATCCGACGAAAATGCTCGCAATTGCTCGCTTTACTCTCTCTCTTTTGCTTCCACGGCCGACTAATAATTTGAAGAAATTTCATTTTGATCCCTGTCGTTTACTAGTTTACTCCGGATCTCTTCTATTTACTCCATATCAATAGAAGAGTGAAATTTATGGGCGCTTAGTATATATTCACGAATGAAAATAAGAATAAATTTGATTGAGAAATTAATAAAAATGAGAATGATTGTTGAATTGTTGGTGCTTGGTATAGATATTGAAATGAGTATTATTCACATTAAAGGTTGCTTGGTTTAGCGTAGATTAGCAAATGAATATCAACTAAAATTTTTATTTTATCTTTATTACTAAAAATATAAAAATAATTATATATTCATGAACCAAACTATTTTATTTAAAAAAATACATAATATAATGAATATTTTTTGTGATAATTATATTGGATTCAATGATATTTTAATTCTATACTTATGTATTCCAGATTGATCGAAAGAACGACCTCTTACCAATCTTTTTCTTTGGTGTGGCCAAAACTCCAGATGTATTAAATAATCAATCTGATTCGCCAACGTAGTTGAAGCACTAAAATATTAATCTGTTCACAAAAATTACAGCAGCGACATAAGCAAAAGGAGTCACGAGTCACAACATCCTTATTTGAACACAAAGTTAAGTTGTAAATTTTCATTTAAATATAAGCACAAGAATAAAAAAGTATCAAAAGTAATTCAAACTGCAAAAGTGGCAATTCAAACTGCAAAAGTGATATTATTTGTTTTACATTCAATTCATCAGTATGAAAGCACAAAAGGAGGAACAAAAGGATTATCACAAGGGCCAAGTATGAAAGCACAAAAACTGAATAAATAACATCTATCAATTATCAAATTGTATTTTTCTCATAGGATCTGCAGTAATGATTCCTCAAAAGCATTACTATATAACTCATCCTAAAACACATTAAAACCTTCAGGTAATTGAAAAACAGATTACCATACTAAATTTCATCCAGTTGAAAAACTAATCGAGCATCTCAATCCTAAAGATTCTAATCAGATCAAATATTAAACATGGATCTCATAGAAAACAGAGAAAGAAAAACCCTACCTAACCAAGAGATAAAAAAAAACCCTAAATCAGATAAAAAAACCCTAAATCAAAAAGGGAGCTCACCTTTGCGATGCGACAGAAAAGATCACCTCTGCAGGGAAGGAGAGTCGGCGATGCTCAAACCAGGAGAGGAAAGTCGCGCGTGAAGAGGGAAAGAGAAAGGTTGGGCATCAGGCGATGAGGAGAGAAGTGAGCAATCGGCGAGGGAGAGAGAGTCGGCGTCGAGCTCGCTCGCACGAGGACGGAAACCGCAAGAGGGCTTCGGCGTTGGCTGAAACTTATGAAGGAGAAGAGAAACTTTCTCTCGGGCGATGAGGAGAGAAGAGAGCTGCGGCGTGACAAGGCTCGCACGCGCGTGCTTAGGCGACGAGGGAATGGAAAGTTGATATCCAAGGGGGGAGAGGGGAATCAAAACTAAGATATGATATCCTTATTTTGATTCCCATTGAGCCCTTTCAAGCATCTACCAAGCATCATATATGGGAATGAAATAACTTTCATTCTCATTCCATACCCCTAAACCCCCCAATCAAGTAGCCCCTAATACAATGACGCATATAAATTAAAAAAAAAATCAAATCACACATCGTATTTTTGAAAATACCAAAGGGCACAATGATACAGGTGATATTTCCATTCTATCCCTTCCGCCAACATTAACTTTCCACACAACGATTTCCAATGCATTTGAGCCACATTTAAAACATTTAAATTTTAAAATAATTTCGATTGTTTGAATGCATACAACCTCAATATATTTCTCTTTCCTCCCTTTCTTTGTGCGTGCAAACCTAATATCTTCTCTATTAAGTCTCCAAAAACAAAAATTCAATACTCTGTTTTAGTCGGTGAGATCGTCTCACACCAAAAGCGTTCGCAAGTGTCTTCTTGTGTCCCTCTCGGGCGGTGGCAACTCACTTAGGGTTTTCGACGAAACCCACATACTAACCTGGTTCGACTATCTACATTTGAGTTTAGGGTTTTGTTTGTCGTCTATATTCTAGTTTCAAAATGACGCAAGAAGAAGTGGCAAGTGTTTCAGCCACTTATTTTTAATCATCCGTAAAAAGTATGTATCATGGACATATTTAGTCTCTAGTGTTTGTGTTTGCCTCCTGTGAGTTTGGGTGTCATTATTTTTAACAAATAGACTAATTTGTTGAAGTTTGTAATTTCATTGGCGAGTTAGGATGTGCATTTCGTTAGATTTCAAAACAACGCTATTGTTGTAAATATATTCAGAATAATATGCATCTGGATTTGGAAAACCTCCACTGGTGTGAATTTAGGTTAATAATTTCAATATTTAAAAATTGTAAGCTTCGATTGATGTTGGGCAAAAACTGTATTAGAATAGTGTGTAAGATCACTTTAATAGTATTTTTTGGATCATCCATAATGAAAGGGAGTCATTGTGGTGTAGAATCGATGCACATGAGAGAGGAGTAGGTTGAATCAAGTGTATTTTAAAATCTTTCTTTTTGACTTTTAAAATACTTAAGCACGTAGCAGAAACAAAACCAAGTAAGAAAAGACCAAACAAAAATTTAGCACACAATTATTTACTAGGTTTGGAGCTTTCAATTATTCCTACTTCATGACCCCGACCCTTTAGACCTTTCATGACGGGTAATTTACTAATATCCTCTTTCGGAAAACTTTTGAAAACCCAATCAAGTACAAGATAAAGGAAGTGTAACAATCCTACACTCTCTTATACAATGACTGAAAAAACTAAAAATCGTTACCCAACACATGAAGATGAAGTATGGATTTGAAGATGAAGTATAAAGATTGAGGTCATGTGTTGGTGTTATTTTGACTGTTGTAGTTGGGCGTAGTAGGGTCATAGAATAGCAATAGCACAAAGATGGCATAGCAAAATGATTGAGGAAGTTCGTAGAAAAGTTATCTCAAAGTTGTGACTGAAGTCCTCCTTATATAGGTCATTGGAGGTGCCTCCAATAACCCAGCCTCCAATGGCGCTGATCCAATTCACAAATGGCGTCCTTTATCCACTTAAAGCCGCCTCCATTAGCTCCAAGGCACCTCCAGTCCACTCCGAGGGGCCTCCAATTAGCGAAACTTCATCCTCGAAGTTTATCTCGTTTGGGGAGCCTTCAGCCATCCAGGGGGCCTTCAGTGACTCAGCTGAGGCACCTCCAATCAGCTCCGTGGTACCTCGAGCACTGTTCATCTGTGGTTGATTTTTTTGCATTTAACTCCTGTAAAAATATGTTGTTCCAAATAGTAAAAATACTTGCAAAACAGAGTTAGCACATAAAATAAAATTATGAGTTAGATCATGTATTACCAAGATCAGGATCTAGTCTTGGTCTCAATCTAAATTTCTAAAATGGATCTAAGTTGGACTAGCGCCTACAGATCCACTGGAACTCGTCCTTACTAGATCTCTCCTCAATTTACTAACCTGACTTACCCGCCAAATATCTAATCCTCCAGACCTATTTAGATTTTATCTGGTCCTATTTAATGTAAGTACCTCGAGTTGGTTTTGATATGATCAATCAAATCAAGTTAGGTCCTGGTGTGTTTTGATCCCTATGTCTAAGTGTTCAAGAGCTTAGGAGCGTAGG
>JAGFNQ010003908.1:237108-384261 GCA_024364735.1 Boesenbergia rotunda
TAGAAACGGTTGGCATCAGGTAAATTCTCCCGAGAGGAGTAGGAGGACGTGTTCCCCGTCGAGGGAACAGTAGGCGCGATCGGTTCGACCTAGGGCTCCATTTGGAGACCAAAAGTCAGAACCAAGACAGCTAAGGCTGTATAAAAACTAATAATTTATTATGTATTGTGTTTTGGACTAACCCTGCAGGACCGAAGGAACGTGAGTCTGCAGCTCAGAGTGCCTCAAAGGAGTGAGGCAACTGCTGACCAGGGCGCCCGGAGTGTCCCGGGCGCCCCCAAGGTGAACACCAAACACACAATCAAAAAGTGCGCTTCGACAGTACAAGCTGCAGGCGCCCCCGTGCTTCCGGGCGCCCCCGCTGCTCCCGGGCGCCCCCTGCGCTGCGGGCGCCCCCATGCGCATACATCGAACCCGAACCCCTCGAAGCCAAGCGAAGCCAAAGGATAGAGTTTGACCGGTCAATCCGGGCGCCCCGAGCGTTGCGGGCGGCCCGGTTAAAGCGGATCCAGAGGATCAGACGCGACCGAGACTTTGGCGGATCGAAGGCCACGTGGGGGCGCCCCCGACATCCCGGGCGCCCCCAGGCCCTATATAAGGGACCTTCGACCAAGGCTTCAAGACAACTGTTCTCTTAACGCCCAACGATCTTCTACGCTCTTGCCTTGCTCCGGAAACACTCCAACTCGAGCCGACGACGTCCCGCTGCCCGAACAAGTCAACCACTCCGGACGTCGGTAATGAAGATCGAAATTTTAATATTGTTATTGCACTTTTTATAATCAATCTTTGTAAACAATTCTGCGCGTATATAGAATTGCCCAAAGTAAATGGTCAACGACCGTGGGCCTTGGAGTAGGAGTCGACACAGGCTCCGAACCAAGTAAATCGATTGCGTCTCTGTGTCTTTTCGTTAATTTCCGCTGCGTACCTATTCTTATACGAATCCGAAAGTTTTCCGATATTCACCCCCCCCCTTCTATCGGGCTTCTCGATCCAACAAGTGGTATCAGAGCGGGGAAGCTCAAATTTGGTGCAACCACCAATTTGAGAGTTTTTCGGATTTACAAAATTTTTTTTTATTTTATTTCTTTTCTTTTTGTTAATCAACACCACTCGATCAGTCTCGCTTTTAATTTTCATATAAATAATATCTGTAGGTGTATTTAAAATATTCTTACACTTTTTTCAATTTTGAATTCTCATTTTTTCATTATAAGTCAAAATTGATAAAACAAACAATTTTTGAAAATTTGTCATAAACTTTTTTTTATTATTATTTTAATATTTTCCTCGAAATTCGTGCTACCTTAATTCGAGCAAAAAATTTTTCATTAAATTTTTAATTTTTCATCATTAATCAGAATTGACAAAATTAATATTTTCAAAAATTTATCATAAATTATTTTTATTATTTTATTATTATTCCACCTCAAAATTCGTGCAACATTTATTTTGAGCTATTTTTTCCATTCTCCCGCACTACTAATCCAATGCCAAGTCTTGGTATATTTTTGTTACTTCTTTTCTATACGAGGTTAAACTAAATGGCCAACCAAGAATGGAACAGTGCCCGTCCACCGCTATTCTCCGGCGAGAACTTCAATTCCTGGAGAAGTCTAATGGAGTTCCATCTGAAGGCCCATATGGACATATGGATGATCATACAAACAGGGTTCTCCCTCCCCACAAAAGATGGAACATCGATCGCCTGGGACAAATTGGATGAACCAACTCTGAGGAAGATCGAGACTGATGCCAGGGCAACAGCAATTTTACAATGCGGCCTGACCAATGAAGAATTGAAGCGGGTCGGGTCCTTCAGATGTGCTAGAGAAATCTGGGAAAAACTGATTGACCTTCATCAAGAGATCTCAGATGAAGAAGAAGATAAGGTAAGTTATCTTGCCCTTTCGGTCCAAGCACAAACAGCTGAGTCAGAGTCTGAACCCGAATCCAAAGTCGAACCAGAATCAGACGACGAATTGACTGAGACGGTAACCGATTTTGAATTCTTTTCAAAATTAGAATTAAATAATCAAACAGATACTATAATGGTCGAGGAAGGTATAAATTCTTTTGCAGGGAAAAATCCTAAAGAACCACCAAAGAAGGAGCTTCAACTAGAACCTGAGTCCGACTCAGACACAGAATCAGAAGATGAGCCTAGATCCAAGGCGGCAAGAATCAAGGGGGAGATTCCCAATAAGGAACCAAAAGGTAAAAGTGTAAAATCAGATTTTAAAAATCATGTAATTTGCTACACATGCAGGGAGAGAGGGCACTACCAAAGTGAGTGTCCTACTCGTAAGGAACCAGTTCCAAAAGCACGAAGGGACAAAAGTCGCATCCAATGCTTCAAGTGCCAGGAGTTCGGGCATTACCAACGTGAATGCACAGATAAAAGAGCTACCAAGAATGCCGGACAAACGATCGACAAAGGTAAATTTACAATATTTGAAAATACATTATTTACCTTGAATAATGTGATTGATTCATGTAACTTAATTAAAGCAAACTTCAGAAAATTGAAACAAGAAAATGAAACCCTAAAGCATAAGGTCAATAAGTTAGAAAATTTAATTCATAATCTTGCTGATTTCGAAAATCCGGAGTATTACTCCAATTGTGACCTTACTTAGACAATTGGTTGTTTTAATTATGTGTTTCTTTTTATTTTTTTTGCAATTTCTTTTTATTCTTTTTTGCTTAGAATTAGGATTGGTTAGCATAAGGACTAAATCAATTAATTGAAATTTGAACAACATAGTATTGGGTGGAGGTGAGATGATAGTACGTTAGGGAAGCCATCATGGCGGAACTAGCCGAAGATACCGATCCAAGACCCAAACTAGTTAGACCAGAATTTACCAAAAAGTAATTTTGAAGATGAAATTTCACTAAAAGGCTTTGTCAAGGAAAGGGTGGATGATCCCATAAGGCTACGACCAAAGAAGGCCTAGTGCCTCGCCAAGACCTGGAAGCCAATTTTTGAAATTCAAATTCAATTTACTCTTTGTTAAATTCGAATCTAACACAAATTCTCAGTTAATTTTAGATTCAAATATCTCTTTTCAAAACAAATTTAAATTGGGTTTTAAAAAAAAAATTAATTTAACTTTTAAAAATTAATCATGGTATTTTCAAAATAAATCTTTCTATTAAAATATGCATCTCACAAAACAGTTAAGGATATCCTGTTTTATCACTTAGAAATGGGTGAGATGCTTAGGACCTAAAAGTTGAGTCTAACCCAACCAACTAATTCAGATTAATCAAAACTTTTCAAAATTAATCATGGCCTTTTCAAAATAAATCTTTCTATTAAAATATGCATCTCACAAAACAGTTAAGGATATCCTGTTTTGTCACTTAGAAATGGGTGAGATGCTTAGGACCTAAAAGTTGAGTCTAACCCAACCAACTAATTCAGATTAATCAAACTAAAATCAAAATTCAATTAAATTAAAATCAAATCCTAATTAATTCAATTAAATTCAATTAAATCTTAATTAAATCAATTAAATTCAATTAAATCTTAATTAAATCAATTAAATTTAATTCAATCAAATTCAAAATTTAATTCAACTGAACAAACTTAACCCTCTAAATTTTCATTTTCAAAAAAATCAAATTTAACTTTTTAACTAAGAGTCAATGTTTCAAATCATTGTAATTAAAATCAAGTCTCTTTTGTTCACTAACCTGAAATTTATTTCATAACATTTATTTCTTTCCTTTACCATTATACAAACATATTTTGAAAATTAGTTTACTCTTGTAAGGCAAAAAGTCACCCTAGGGATTACTTAGGATTTTTTTTTTGTCTACAGTCCGGGCTTAGATATTTATTTTTTGGACCCAAAAAAAAAATTCTATGTTTTCAAATAATCACTATATTTTTCGAAAATTGTGCTTTACAAAAAAAAACCATTATCATTTCAAAATGTTTTTCGAAAACATTTTACCATGCTGTTTTTCGAAAATTATCTTTCATCTCAAATTGAATTTTCAAAAATTATATTCCCATGCTAGTATTCAAAACTATTCTTTCGATTTTAGTAAACCCTAAAGACACAAAGGAAGGTCTACTTAATGATCTACAAAGACTCCGAGGATGTGTCAAATTTAGGGGGAGTCTAAATCAAAAGAAATTATTTCTAACAAGTTTAAAATTATTAGATAATTCGTATAATTTGAATCAAACCTTAAGACTCAGAGGAAGATCGCTTGTAGTCAACAAGCTTCCTAGGACTGGGTCAAGTTAAGTGGGAGATCAAATTAAAAGAATTATTGAGCATTTTCAAAATTATATGTTTTCATGCATTGCACTTTTAAAATCCTTTTGAAAACTTAAACGATTACTCTTTCAAAATACTATCATTTTGGCTTATCAAAATTCTTTTGGAAATAATATTTACTTGAGTTGGAAAATTTTCCAGGACACTTAAGGAAAGGTCCTTGTAGTTAACAAGGCTTCCTAGGATTGTGTTAGACTGGAAAATAAACCAAGTCTAGTAAAATATTGTGCCTCCAAAGTTGATACATTTTTCAAAATGTACTTGCATATATTTTCAAAATACTATCATTTTGGCTTATCAAAATTCTTTTGGAAATAATATTTACTTGAGTTGGAAAATTTCTAGGACACTTAAGGAAATTTCCTTGTAGTTAACAAGGTTTCCTAGGATTGTGTCAGACTGGAAAAGAAACCAAAGCAAGTAAAAGATTATGTGTAAGTACTTTCAAAAAGATAAGTCAAGTAATTTTAGTAATTTTCTTTGATATTTTAAAAGTACTTATGTTTTTCAAATTCATAATATCTTTCAAAATACTTATGCCTTTCAAAAGCTCAATAAAGTACTTGCATTCTTGTGCATTTTTCAAAATATTCAGAACAAGTAAACTTATTGTTGACTCCAATTATGATTTTGAACATAAATTTTTCAGTCTTTCTAAATTTTTTTAATTATCATAACAATTGACATTACTTCGCTCAATTTTTTTCACAAGCTCTGATACACAAATTTAAATTTCTTTCAAAATATATTTTACAAAGTTTTTTATTGATATAAGACCAAAAGGGAGAGTAGAAAAAGTGAAATTAAAATTTTCTTTCTTAAAATTTTTCCCCTTTTCAAAGAAAGTTTTTCTTAGAATGGTCTAAAACACAAGAAGAAGAATTTCACATTAAGGGGGAGAAAAAGGAAAGAGAGAAAGGAATTTTTTTTAAAGTGCTTCAAAAATTTCGAAGTATTTCTAAGTGTTTTTCAAACTTTTCCTTAGTACATATTTTCCTCCTAAGTAAAATTATCCTTAGTAAACAAATTTATTCCCAATTCTCAAAATTTGAAACTTTGTTTAAGGGAAATCTAGCTTCAAAATTTTGCCTAAATTTGGAAAAATGTTGCCTAAAATTTGAAACAAGTTTTGTTAGTGAAAATGCTTTTACTCCATTTTTTGAAAAACACTTTGTTAAAAACATGAAGCACTTAGGAAAATTCAAAAATCCCTGTTAGATACCTTGAACACCCATGTTTGTTTTTGATATATGTCAAAGGGGGAGGAAAGGTCAAAGTTAAGGATTTTGCAAGTATTCAGGGTTTTAGGGGGAGTATGAGAAAAAAAAAATTTTGAAGATAAATTTCTTTTATATACTTCATTGTGTTTTTTCCTATACTTCATTATGTTTTTACCTTCTTTTATTAACTGTTATAAGTTTTTACTTAACTTTGAATTGTTTTGCCATAAATCAAAAAGGGGGAGATTGTTGGTGCAGGAAGCACCATATCGAACCTTGTTTTGATATTGGCAAAGGATTCAAAGTTAAGTGTTATTTGTGATCTGATGTTGTTACTTGAGTGTGCAGAAACAAAGTCCTAGCGAAGGGTTGTTAGGCACCTGGCGAAGGGCTGCCAGGAAACCAAGTCCTAGCGAAGGGCTGCTAGGCACCTGGCGAAGGGCTGCCAGGAAACCAAGTCCTAGCGAAGGGCTGCTAGGCACCTGGCGAAGGGCTGCCAGGAAACAAAGCCCTAGCGAAGGAATGCTAGGCACCGGGCGAAGGGAAGCTCGGCATCCAAGACCTGACAAAGGACCGTCAGGCAAAAGTCCAACTAGAGAAATGGTTGGCATCAGGTAAATTCTCCCGAGAGGAGTAGGTGAGGACGCGTTCCCCGTCGAGGGAACAGTAGGCGTCGGTTCGACCTAGGGCTCCATTTTGGAGACCAAAGTCAGAACCAAGACAGCTAAGGCTGTATAAAACTAATAATTTATTATGTTATTGTGTTTTGGACTAACCCTGGATGCAGGACCGAAGGAACGTGAGTCTGCAGCTCAGAGTGCCTCAAAGGAGTGAGGCAACTGCTGACCAGGGCGCCCGGAGTGTCCCGGGCGCCCCCAAGGTGAACACCAAACACACAATCAAAAAGTGCGCTTCGACAGTACAAGCTGCGGGCGCCCCCGTGCTTCCGGGCGCCCCCGCTGCTCCCGGGCGCCCCCTGCGCTGCGGGCGCCCCCATGCGCATACATCGAACCCGAACCCCTCGAAGCCAAGCGAAGCCAAAGGATAGAGTTTGACCCGGTCGATCCGGGCGCCCCGGTCAAAGCGGATCCAGAGGATCAGACGCGACTGAGACTTTGGCGGATCGAAGGCCACGTGGGGGGCGCCCTCGACATCCCGGGCGCCCCCAGGCCCTATATAAGGGACCTTCGACCAAGGCTTCAAGACAACTGTTCTCTTAACGCCCCAACGATCTTCTACGCTCTTGCCTTGCTCCGGAAACACTCCAACTCGAGCCGACGATGTCCCGCTGCCCCGAACAAGTCAAACCACTCCGGACGTCGGTAACGAAGATCGAAATTTTAATATTGTTATTGCACTTATTTATAATCAAATCTTTGTAAACAATTCTGCGCGTATATAGAATTGCCCAAAGTAAATGGTCAACGACCGTGGGCCTTGGAGTAGGAGTCGACACAGGCTCCGAACCAAGTAAATCGATTGCGTCTCTGTGTCTTTTCGTTAATTTCCGCTGCGTACCTATTCTTATACGAATCCGAAAGTTTTCCGATATTCACCCCCCCCCCTCTATCGGGCTTCTCGATCCAACAATCATGTCTAAACCCTTAGATCCAACCTTGAATCTTTCTAGGGTCTTTTCTAATTTATCAAGCCTTGCCCTCAAGGCTTGATTTTCCCTTTCTAGACCCTTAACCTTAGAGTCCATATGTCCATTTTGGACATTCCTAGACCTACCCATGTTCCTAGGCACATGTCTCCCCTTCTTGGGGTTAATTCCTTAATCCTTAGGTCTAGAGGTCTTGGATTGATCATGATGCATGCTTTTCCTAGGGTTTTGATCTACCTTGTTAACCCTATTCTTATCATTATACTTAAATCCAAAATTATGCACCATCAAATATTTTTTTCTTAATTCTAGCATGCATGGATGAAGGATTTGCACTATTTTGACATGCATAGAGGAACGTAAACTTGAAATACATTTTAACTTAGGGCTAGGAATTACCTCCCTTACCCTTGAAGTTCCACCTTGATGTGATCTTTGCTTCTTCCTTTCCTCCATCTCCCATCTTCTCAGGTGTCCCAATTTCTTTAGCTCTCCTTTTCTTGGACACTTGGTGTGGTAGTGCCCTAGCTCTCCACATGTGAAGCATCGAATCTTCTCTCTTTTCTTTTGAGCTTCCTCATTCCTACAACTCATGTTAGGATTTAATTGAATTGAGATGAGTCTAGAGTGTACCTCCTTTTTCTTACCATTTGGACACTTATCCTTGTAGTGTCCCTTTTCATTGCACCCAAAGCACGTGATGTGGTCCTTTTTCTTGGCTTTGGTGGAGATAGAAGCTTCTTCTACAACCTTGGATGAAGTGGATGCTTCCTCTTGTTCTTGCATGGATGAGGGTCTCTCCTCCCGCTCATGTTTTGAACTTGACACCTCCTCTTCTTCTCATGATGAGGTGGATGACCTCTCATTCTCTTCTTCCACTTCACTTGAAGATGTGAGCAATTCTTTACTTGATGAAGTTAACAATTCCTCTTCTTCTTCCCTTTCTTGGACCATTTGACTTTTCTCCTTAGGCTCTTGAGTTTGTGTAGGTGTCTCATGATATCTTTTCAACTTATCCCATAATTCATATGCATTTTCATATTTACCTACACCACTCAAAACATTGTTAGGCAAAAGATTTACTAAAATACTAATTACCTTTTCATTTGCTTTTGCTTGATTTTGTTGTTCTTGATTTCAATATCTAGGCCTAAGCCTCTTCCCGTGCTTATCCTTTGGAATCTCGAATGGCTCTTCTATAATCATCCTACATTCCCAATCCATGTAAGCCATGTTTCTATCCTTGCTTTCCAATAGCCGAAATCCTCATGGTCATAGGCCGGTGGAGTGTAGATGTCGTCCCCCAACTTATCTTCCATCGTTTTCTCCTCTAACGTATGCTCCCTTGGCGGTTAGTCCAATCAAGAGTGGTCCTTCGCTCTGATACCACTTGTTAGATCATTTCAGTACGCTAGAGGGGGTGAATAGCGTTTTTCGAATCCTTTCTTCCTACAAGTTTAGTGTGCGCAAGCGGAAACAATAACAATGAACAAATACAACGCTAACACAAACCTATTTACTTGGTATCCACCCCTAAGGGTGACTAATCCAAGAATCCTTCGGTGGATCACTCCACGGATAACCTCCGGCTAGCCCTTGTCGCTCCTTGTGGGTGGAGAAACCTCGCCACAACACCAAGCACACCTCTGAGCACAAGGAGACTACTAACAAGCCTTAACCAAGCTTGTTTCGTCAAGAGTCTCAACCACCACGAAGTCCTCTTTAAATAGGACTCAGTCTGAAACCTTCACCACCAGTCGACTGCCCATTTACCAGTTGACTGGTCTAGACTTAATTGCTAGCCAACGGCTAGCCCAACATCTAGTTTTCGAGGTTACCATCGACTGCCCATTTACCAGTCGACTGGTCCAGCCCCCAAAACATTCTGTGAGTTTTATCAATCGATTGCCCCACTTACACACCTAAGGTTTCCCTTCCCGAGTACACTTCACTCCATACTCGAACCCTAGGATTTCCCGAGTATAATCACACAGCATTTGTACCCTCACGACTCAACTGACGCCTCACCAACAACCTCAACTATTGCCTTCGCGCCCTCTTCATCTTCGGCTCCCGTCCCTCGGATGCACGCAAGCCTCCAGCTTGCCTCCATGTCATCCTTCACGCATGCCTCGAAGTCCGTTTCCCTCAGCTCATCGTCCCTACTCTACCAAAGTCCCTCGAGTGCACACAAGCCTCCAGCTTGTCTCCATGCCACCCTTCATCATACTGAGGCCGTCCAGCCAAGCTAATATATGTAACCTGCACAACCTGCACACTCACATACACATATCAAATACACAAGGGTAAACCTAACTTAAATCCTTTGCCCAAACATCAAAACACATGGTCACACCGGACCCAGATTTCCTCAACAGATGAGTCCTTAAAAAGCCTCTGGCAAGCTCGTGTCACTCCTTGTGGGTGGAGAAACCTCGTCACAACCTTGCAAGCACACATGAGCACCAAAACTACTAATTGGCCTCTAACCAAGACCAATTTCATCAACCCTAGCTAGCCAAACCGACCTCCCTTAAATAGAACTTATGACCCAGATTGTCTCAACAAATGAGTCCTTAGAAAGCCTTTGGCAAGCTCGTGTCACTCCTTGTGGGTGGAGAAACCTCGCCACAACCTTGCAAGCACACATGAGCACCAAAACTACTAATTGGCCTCTAACCAAGACCAATTTCATCAACCCTAGCTAGCCAAACCGACCTCCCTTAAATAGAACTTATAGTTGAACTAGCCGTTACTAGTTGATTGGTGCCAACACTAGTCGACTGCTCCACCCAAATTCGAACGTTATAACCCAATGTTCGAATTCCAGTCAATGCCAGTCAACTGCACAGAAGATCAATTGACTAATCTTTCTGTGACCTCTAACAGTCGACTAATCCTACATCAGTCGACTGATCAAACCCTAACCCTAGGAGTTCCCATCCCGAGTACAGTTCACTTAGTACTCGGACCCTCACGACTCATTTGACTCTTCTTGCAGCCTTGACATATTGCCTTCAAGCCTTCTTCAACTTTGACTCTCGTCCCTCGGATGCATACAAGCCCACGGCTCATCTCCACATGTCATCCTTCACGTATGACTCGAAGTGCGCTTCCCTCGACTCATCATTTTTGCCTTGTCCACAGTCCCTCAGATGCATCATCCTTCACCAGACCCAAAGCCATCAAGCTAAGTCTATATGTATCCTGCAGAACCTGCACACTCAAATACACATATCAAATACAAAGGTGAACCTAACTTAAACCATTTACCCAAACATCAAAACACATGGTCCCACGGACCACAAATTGCCTCAACAATAATCATGGGAACTAAATGAACATATAGAAACTGATTTCATATCAATCTGAGCTCTCTAGGCTTAATCGGTTTCAGAGGCAATTTGTTGCAGAATTGGCGACGAATCCATGGAATCATCGCTAATTCTACAACAAATCCACATATTTGTAGCAGATTGGTAAATAAATAAATGTCTTTGAAACTGATTGATGGTTCTAAAAGCACGAGATTACATGAAATCAGTTCCTATATGTTCGTTTAGTTCCCATGATTGTATTAATGCTCTCAAATATAAATTTGACAAAATATATATTTTTCATAGCTAAATCAATTAGATAGACTTTAATCGACTGATGACTTAGTAAAATTACTATAAAGATTTATTGATTGAACATGTCAGAGTTATTTTAATGTTCAAAAATTACTGCACTCAATATATTGGGGAAAATTGATATTTGAGAGCATGAATATAATCATGAAAACTAGATGAATACATAGTAATTGATTTCATGTCATTCCGAGCTCTCTAGGTTCATCAATCGGCTTCGGAGACAACAATTATTTTGTAAAATATTGACCATTCTACGACAAATCTGTGGATTCGTTGCCAATTCTACGACAAATCCACATATTCATCGCAGATTGGTAAAAATAAAAAATAAATAAATGACTCCGAAATTGATTGATGAACTTAGAGAGTTCGGAATGACATGAAATCAATTCTATGTATTCGTCTAGCTCTCCTGATTATATTCATATCCTCAAAGTCAATTAGATAGGCTTTAATCGACTGATCACTTAATAAAAATACTAAAAAAAGTTGTTGACCGAATATGTTAGAGTTATTTTGATGTTCAAAAAATTCCTATTCTCAATATATATTTAGGTAAATTGATGTATGAGGGAGTGGATATAATCAATAGAACTAGACGAACATATGAGAACTTGTTTCATGTCATTTAGAACTCCCTAGGTCCATCAACTAGTTTCGGAGGCAATTATTTTCTATTTAAATATCGACCATCCTGTGACGAATCTATAGATTCATCATAGAATTGGTGATGAATCTATGGATTCGTAACCAAATTTGCGACGAAACCTTGGATTCATTGCCAATTTTGTGATGAATCCACATATTCATCACAGATTAGTAAAAAATTAAAAAAAAATACCTCTGAAATAGGTTGATGGACCTATAGGGCTCAGCGTGACATAAAATCAGTTTCTATATACTTGTCTAATTCTCCTGGTTATATTCATGCCCTCAAACATCAATTTGACACAATATATTTTTTCATAGTTAAATTAATTAGATAGACTTTAACAATGACTTAGCAAAAATACTAAAAAGAGTTGTTGATTAAACCTGTTAGAGTTATTTTGATGTTCAAAAAATCACTATTTTTAATACATTGGGGCAAATTGATATTTGAGGGCATGGATATAATCAAGACAACTAGACGAATAAATAAGAACTAGTTTCATGTCATTCTAAACTCTCTAGGTCTATCAACCGATTTCGGAAGCAATTATTATTTTTTAAATATTGATCATTCTGTGACAAATCCTTAGATTCGTAATAGATTGGTAAAAAAAAATAAATATCTTTGAAACTCTTTGATGGACCTAAAGAGTTTAGAATAATAAAAAAAACTAATTCTTATGTGTTCGTCAAATTTTCCTGATTATATTCATGCCCTAAAATATCAATTTGACAGGATATATATTTTTTGTGGTTAAGTTAATTAGATATACTTTAATCGACTGATGAGTTAG
Source organism: Boesenbergia rotunda (assembly GCA_024364735.1). Taxonomy (NCBI): domain Eukaryota; kingdom Viridiplantae; phylum Streptophyta; class Magnoliopsida; order Zingiberales; family Zingiberaceae; genus Boesenbergia; species Boesenbergia rotunda. The sequence continues at coordinate 249,313 of JAGFNQ010003908.1, forward strand.
TAAAATTACTGAAAAAGAGTTGTTGATTGAACATGTTAGAGTCATTTTGATGTTTAAAAAATCACTGCTGAGATATGTTGGGATAAATTGATGTTTGGGAGTATAGATATAATCATGGATATAATCAGGCGAACTAAACGAGCATATAGGAACTGATTTCATATCATTCCAAGTTCTTTAAGTTCATCAGCCAGCTTCGGAGGTAATTATTATTATGCTTAAATATCAACCATTCTACAACAACTTTGTGGATTTATTGCCAATTCTGCCATGATTCTGTTGATGCAGTCTGGCCCGATTGTTATTTTGGTGTTGACACCGATTTAAGTTTTGATTTAAGTTTGGTTGAGCGAATTTGGGTTAAGTCCTGGTCGAGGACTGGGCATGAAATCCTGGTGAGTGAAGTCAGGTCCTAGCTTGGGAAGCTAGGTTGAAATCCCGGTGAGTGAAGTCGGGTCCTGGTGAGTGAAGCCAGGTGATGGAAATCTCGGTGAGTGAAGCCGGGTCCTGGTGAGTGAAGCCAGGTGATGGAAATCCCGGTGAGTGAAGCCGGGTCCTGGTGAGTGAAGCCAGGTGATGAAATCCTGGTGAGTGAAGGCAGGTCCTGGTGAGTGAAGCCAGGTGATTGAAATCCTAGTGAGTGAAGCTAGGTTGAAATCCCGGTGAGTGAAGTCGGGTCCCGGTGAGTGAAGTCGGGTGACTGAAATCCCGGTGAGTGAAGCCGGGTCCTGGTGAGTGAAGCCGGGTGACCGAAACCCTGGTGAGTGAAGCCAGGTCCTAGCTTGGAGGGCTAGGTTGAAGTCCCAGTGAGTGAAGCTAGGCATGGCACAAGTCAGAGAAGGGCTGGAGGCTTGTTCTCGTGACTTAGAGTGCATTTGGGCTTGCCTGGATCGGTCTGGTGACCAATCAGGGAAGTTGGCATGGTGCTCCTTCGTGGATCGATCTGGTGACCGATCCAGCGATGACTGATCGGTCTGGTGACCGATCAGGGAGTATGCGTTTCACTCACTGCACAGCTCCTGATCGGTCTGGTGACCGATCAGGAAGCAAACAGTGAGTTGAGTTCCCCCCCTGATCAGCTCCTGAACGGTCTGGTGACCGATCCACGACTTAGGATTTGATTTTCGCTAGACCAATCAGGATCTGGCCTGATCAGACTGGGAGCTACCTGATCAGTCTGGTGACCGATCAGGCTGGAGCCTGATTGGTCTGGGGACCGATCTGGAGTGTGCCTGGATAGGTCTAGGGACCAATCAGGAGTGTGCAGAAGACTTCTGGATCGGTCTGGTGACCGATCATGGTCCTTCCTGATCGGTCTGGTGACCGATCAGGAGTAGAACTTTAATTCAAATACGCTGTCAGAAGTGTCTGATCGCGTCTGTTTTCTCTGCCGATTCTCTGATACATTGCCGATTCTTTTTGATATGCATTACTAAGCCTCTGTTGGAGTGTGCAGGTGATAGCAGGTGATTCAAACACTTAAGGAGGGTCAATGGGAGGCTTTCCTTGGAACAGGTTTGTTTGTTTCTCCTTCTTAGGTTTCAACGGCAACTGGAGCAGCTGGCGACTGACGGAGACTCAGCTGGAGAGGAGGTCTTCAGTGGACTGAGTGCTCAGGGAGGTCAGTGGGTTCAGGCTGGCTCAGTGGATGCTGATGAATCTTGTGATGGTGAGAGGGAGCTTAAGTGACGAAGCTGGAAGTAGAGGAGCAGTGGCGAACAAGACAGAAACTTGGGAAGTTTGGCTGGGCTGTGTTCGTGCTCTCTGTTGCTTTGTGCTTGAGCGATCTTGTTGCATTCCTATGAGATCTTTGCGAGTGTTCCTTCTTATGTGATCTCTTGTACTCAAGTTCAATCATCTGTGAGATCTGTGGAGAGGTTTCTCCACCGAGAAGGAGACTCTATCTTATCCTGTGTTCACCGGGGCTTGATCTGCCGACGATCAAGGGATCGGCCACCTTACGGGCACACCAAGGAGTAGGGGCATGTTATCCCCGAACCTTGTATATCGAGGTGTTAGCGTCGGTTTGCTTTGCTTTGCTTTGGTTTGTTGTTTTTAGTTTTCTGTTTCTGCATTTGCTTCCGCTGCCTAACTCTGAAGTGCAGAAAGATTTTAAAAGCTTCAAGCTTAAGTGTCTGGCTATATTCACCCCCCCCCTCTCTAGCCATCCGGGTTCCAACAAGTGGTATCAGAGCTTGGGGCTCTGTTCACGGCTTAACATCCGAGAGCTTACAACAAGATGGCTATGGGAGGAGAAGGTTACAGCACAAACAGACCTCCATTCCTCGACGGCACTGATTTTCCATATTGGAGGTCAAGGATGGAGTTCTACCTCAAAACCAACATGAGCATATGGTTCTCAGTGAAGGAGGGTTTCTCCCCTCCAAAGGATCATGAGGGAAATGAGCTTGAGTTTTCTAGTTGGTCGGCTAAGCAAGTCAAGAAGGGGGAAGTTAATGCCCAAGCTATCGTCACCTTGCAATGTGGGATGACCAAGGATCAGTTGGTCAAGGTGGGTCCTTTCACAAGTGCTAAAGATCTATGGAATAAGATTATTGAGCTCCATGAAGGAACTCATGAAACTCGGACAACCAAGAAGGACCTCCTTCTCAACCAACTCCAAAGTCTCACCATGGGAGAAAATGAAACTGTAAGTATGCTTCATTGTCGATTCAAAGAAGTATTGAATGGTCTCCACTCCATTGATGAAAAGGTAGAAAACAGAGACCTAGTGAGGTATGTACTCAAAGCCTTCCCTAGGAATACTTTGTGGTCATCCATGGTGGATGCTTACAAGGTTTCCAAGGACTTATCTTTTGTTAAGTTAGAGGATTTGTTTTGTGAGATGGAGCTACACGATATCTCTAACACAAGCCCAAAAGAGAAAGGGTTTGCTTGTGTGACAGGTAACAAAAGAAAGGAGAAGAAGAATGAAGAGGAGGAGAAGAACTTCCATCATTTTGCTTTCATGGCAATAGAGAATTCAAGTGAAGGAAGCAGTGATGAATCTTCAAGCTCCTCAACCGCGCCTTCATCATCTTCGGATGATGAAGAGGTAATCTCTCCCGAGTTAGATAAGTGCTATAGAGCTACAGCGTGTCTAACTAAGTTGCTTAAGAAGTCCAAGAACAAGATTAAATCCTTAAAGGTAGAGGTAGAAAAATTGAAAACCTCTAAGGATGAGGTAATTGATGTTATGCATGATAAGTCCCTTGAAAATGAAAATAAGGACTTAAGGAGCGAAGTTGAAAATCTCAAGATTGTTCTTGAAAAATTTTCAACAAGCTCCAAAACCCTAGACATGATCTTGAACTCCCAAAGGGCGGTTTACAACAAGGCCGGTATAGGTTACCGACCTAAAGAACCGACCTTTGTATCATTAATGTCTAGAACACATTTTAGATCATCAAATGTTCCTAGGGTTAAAAAGAAAATGGCTAAGGCATGGGTGCCAAAGTCTTTGATTGAAGGTTCTTTAGGTCCCAAAATTTGGGTACCTAAAACCTCTATCTTTAGAATTGTATAAGCATTATTTGAGGGGGAGCATCTATCAACATGGGAGGTTGATATTTGGTGCTCCAAACCCATGACCAAAGGCAGAATTGTCATTCATATGGATGGTTATGGAAAATTCGAATTAAATGCTTTGAGCTCCATTGCTTTAGATCTTATGACAATATAATCCCTTGGCTAGTGATTTTTATGGTATTCATGTACTTAGTCATGGTATAATCTACTTTAGTGTTTAAGTTCTTCCATGATCAAGTATGCCATGATTTTCTTGTATGTATTATGCCAACATGAAGAACACATGGTTTGTGATGATCACTATACAAATCTCACAATATGTCACCAAACAAAGAACATGAGTTTAAGGGTTAGACTTAAGTTTTTTCTAATATCTTGGAGATGAACCTAGTTGAGCATGCCCTGGTTTAACTGTATGTGTTATTAACATTTATCTATGGCATGAAAATTGTGGTTAAGAACAGCATGCTCACATATTTTATGATGGTTCAAAAGTTAATACTCAAGTTCCATGACTTGTTTGCTTTTTCCACTTAATTGATATCAAATCCAATGTCACTCATATGCCTAATATCAATTGGATCACTAAGGTATCAGTACTTAAGTGTAGATTGGATTATCAAAACTGCTTGGAATAAACATGATCATGCTTAGAACATATTGATGATGTTTTGATACAAATCTGTGATGTGAAAATATACTTTTTGGTTAAAGGACCCCATGATTAGAATCAAATGGATTAAAACTAATTGAATTAGAGTTTAGGAATGGTAAAGGGTTGAAACAAATCTATTTCTGAAACTGATCAGGTTCAGAAAACAGTCTGTGTCGAACCTGATCGGTCCACCGACCGATCAGGACTCACCCTGATCGGTCTGGTGACCGATCAGGAATCATACTGATCGATCCGGTGACCGATCAGACCAACACTGATCAGAGGTATCAAACTACTCCTCAATTCGATTTCCTTTTCATCAAGTTATATCAGATCACCTGATCATACTAATACACACAAATCTGATACAAACCAATTACAATTGAAACATATTTGATCCTCCATTGGTACAATCCTGGTACTAAGGAAGTACAAATTTGTTCAAGTGGTACTTGAAACAAAACCTAAATACTGATTTGATACAAACCTATGTTGGAATGTTCAAATTCATAAGAAAGGGTTTGTTTGAGTCATGACTCTTGTTCTTAATGTCATGTTTCAGAAATTTTTCTGAAATATCGAATATTAATAGAGTCTACTTCACTGTTACGGAATGTAAATTATCAATGCAGTCTGATTAGGAACGTATCAGAGGTTCAGAAATTTTTCTGAAATCTGATCGCTCCCCAGACTAATCAAAATATTTCTGTATCCAGTAATCAACGAACCTAATCGGTCACGGAGACCAATCAGGACTATATATCAGATACAGATGCATTCCTTACTTGTCCTATGAAACATATACATACTTGACCATGATATTATTTGGTATATGTTTTCATATTCAATTCAAAAATCTACACTTATTGTCGTATGATGCATATACATTGTTGCCATGATATATTTATGGTATATGCCTCTCATATTCAATTCAAAAATTTACACTTTGATTATTTTGGGTTTAGGGAGAGACCCGGTTTGAGGGGGAGGTATGTTTAAACTTAATAACCATACCCTTTTCGATGTTTGACAAAGGGGGAGAAAATGGTTGATTAAGTTTAGGGTTATTGTAGGGGGAGGATTTTGATTCCCTTACGATAATTGAACTACCTTCAAGTGATCATTAATGCCTAAACTTAAATAGAGTTAAATCGGGTTGTCAAACAATACAAAGGGGGAGATTGTTGATGCAGTCTGGCCCGATTGTTATTTTGGTGTTGACACCGATTTAAGTTTTGATTTAAGTTTGGTTGAGCGAATTTGGGTTAAGTCCTGGTCGGGGACTGGGCATGAAACCCTGGTGAGTGAAGCCAGGTCCTAGTTTGGGAAGCTAGGTTGAAATCCCGGTAAGTGAAGCCGGGTCCTGGTGAGTGAAGTCAGGTGATGGAAATCCCGGTGAGTGAAGCCGGGTCCTGGTGAGTGAAGCCAGGTAATGAAAATCCGGTGAGTGAAGCCGGGTCCTAGTGAGTGAAGCCAGGTGATGGAAATCGTGGTGAGTGAAGCGGTCCTGGTGAGTGAAGCCAGGTGATGAAAATCCCGGTGAGTGAAGCCGGGTCCTGGTGAGTGAAGCCAGGTGATTAAAATCCTAGTGAGTGAAGCTAGGTTGAAATTTCGGTGAGTGAAACCGGGTCCCGATGAGTGAAGCCGGGTGACTGAAATCCCGGTGAGTGATGCCGGGTCCCGGTGAGTGAACCCGGGTGACCGAAACCCTGGTGAGTGAAGCCAGGTCCTAGCTTGGAGGGCTAGGTTGAAGTCCCAGTGAGTGAAGCTGGGCATGGCACGAGTCAGAGAAGGGCTGGAGGCTTGTTCTCGTGACTTAGAGTGCATTTGGGCTTGCCTGGATCGGTCTGATGACCGATCAGGGAAGTTGGCACGATGCTCCTTCATGGATCAGTCTGGTGACCGATCCAGCGATGACTGATCGGTCTGGTGACCGATCAAGGAGTATGCGTTTCACTCACTGCACAGCTCCTGATCGGTCTGGTGACCGATCAGGAAGCAAACAGTGAGTTGAGTTCCCCCGCTGATCAGCTCCTGAACGGTCTGGTGACCGTTCCACGACTTAGGATTTGATTTTCGCTGGACCGATCAGGCTCTGGCCTGATCGGACTAGGAGCTACCTGATCGGTCTGGTGACCGATCAGGCTGGAGCCTGATTGGTCTGGGGACCGATCTAGAGTGTGCCTGGATAGGTCTGGGGACCAATCAGGAGTGTGCAGAAGACTTCTGGATCGGTCTGGTGACCGATCTGGGTCCTTCCTGATCGGTCTGGTGACCGATCAGGAGTAGAACTTTAATTCAAATACGCTGTCAGAAGTGTCTGATCGCGTCTGTTTTCTCTGCCGATTCTCTGATTCATTGCCGATTCTTTTTGATATGCATTACTAAGCCTCTGTTGGAGTGTGCAGGTGATAGCAGATGATTCAAACACTCAAGAAGGGTCAATGGGAGGCTTTCCTTGGAGCAGGTTTGTTTGTTTCTCCTTCTCAGGTTTCAACGGCAACTGGAGCAGCTGGCGACTGATGGAGACTCAGCTGGAGAGGAGGTCATCAGTGGACTGAGTACTCAGGGAGGTCAGTGGGTTCAGGCTGGCTCAGTGGATGCTGATGAATCTTGTGATGGTGAGAGGGAGCTTAAGTGACGAAGCTAGAAGCAGAGGAGCAGTGGCGAACAAGACAGAAACTTGGGAAGTTTGGCTGGGTTGTGTTCGTGCTCTCTGTTGCTTTGTGCTTGAGCGATCTTGTTGCATTCCTGTGAGATCTTTGTGAGTGTTCCTTCTTGTGTGATCTCTTGTACTCAAGTTCAATCATCTGTGAGATCTGTGGAGAGGTTTCTCCACCGAGAAGGAGGCTCTATCTTATCCGGTGTTCACCGGGGCTTGATCTGCCGACGATCAAGGGATCACCCACCTTACGGGCACGCCAAGGAGCAGGGGCAAGTTATCCCGAACCTTGTATATCGAGGTGTTAGCGTCGGTTTGCTTTGCTTTGCTTTGGTTTGTTGTTTTTAGTTTTCTGTTTCTGCATTTGCTTCCGCTGCCTAACTCTGAAGTGCAGAAAGATTTTAAAAGCTTCAAGCTTAAGTGTCTGGCTATATTCACCCCCCCCTCTCTAGCCATCCGGGTTCCAACAGATTCCACATATTCATTGCAGATGGGTAAAAAAAATTAAAAATACCTCCGAAACCGGTTGATGGACTTAGAAAACTCGAAATGATATAAAATAATTTTTATATATTCGTCTAGTTCTCCTGATTAGTAAAAATATTAGATTAAACATGTTAAAGTCATTTTGATGTTCAAAAAATCACTACTCTCAATATATTGAAGCAAATTAATATTTGAAGGCATGAATATAATTAGGAGAATTAGACGAACACATAGGAACTAGTTTCATATCATATTGAGCTCTCTATGTCCATTAACCGATTTCAAAAGTAATTATTATTTTTTTTTAAATATTGACTATTCTACGATGAATCCATAGATTCATCGTAGAATTGGCGACGAATCCATGGGTACGTCACCAAATCTATAACAAATCTATGGATTCGTCGCCAATTATGCAACGAATCGACAGTTCATAGCAGATTGATAATAAATAAATAAAAATAAATGCCTCTAAAACTTGTTGATGGACCTAAAAAGCTCTAATCCACATATTCATCATAGATTGGTATAAAAAATAAAAAAATATCTCCAAAATTGGTTGATGGACCCAAAGAGTTCAGAATGACATAAAATCAGTTCTTATGTGTTCATCTAATTCTCTTAATAATATTCATGCCTCAAATATCGATTTGACACAATATTTTTTTTATAACTAAGTCAATCAAATAAACTTTAATAGACGGGTAACTTAGTAAAAATATTTAAAAGAGTTGTTGAATTTCTTGTTGTGCGTTAGAATTAGGACACACTTATTTCTGAACTCTATAATTTGATTTTAAATATTCATCTTTTAATCCGTGTAAAAAATTTCTCCACCTCCAGGTTTGTCTAAAGAGTTTAATAGTGCGCTTCATATTATTTTGGATTAATAACCACCTAAATTATAATCAAGTAAACTATCTTACCTTTTATTTTATTTATGTTATTTATTATCAATTAATTATTGTGTGCTTGCTAAGTTAACTAGAGAAAAACTTAATTTCATTGCAATTTATTCATCATCCTCTAGCCAATCCAACCAACCCAACACTCATCACCAAAAAGAACAAAGACATACATTATATTGACTTGAATGATTGACATGTGCAATCAGAAATACGCTACAATGCTGAGTGTGTCGGACAAGCAAAGATCATATATCCATCACAAAAGAGGAACAAGATTACCTAATTCCGGAGTATTTGCCAACATAATGTCTTTAGCTAGTTTACGACAAGCAATTGAACCTACCCCAAACAGTGAGTTGCGAACGATCATCGTCTTCAAAATAAGCAATGTGCAAAGCTCAATTTTCATTCAGCACACTGCACACCAGTAAGGTACACAAGAGATTGTATGACACTACCACCAATCATAAAACCTGGCATGACCATAAGCCCAACTTGAGGTTTCAGTTCCCCCTCGGATTCAACTATGTTCTTCACCACGCTTTCCATGTAGACTTCTGAAAACTCGGCGCCTTTGTTCACCTGGAAAACCTTGACTTTGGGATCAAATGAATGTGCTAACCTGTGTAGTAGCCATATTGCCTTGGCCAACTTAAGAAAAGCCTGGTAGAAAGGTGTCCTAGGGTGCCCACCATTCAGTACATGATTCCTCTGGTCCAGGTTACTGAAAAAAGAAGCTTCCATCTTTGGGTGCACAAGCAGGAGATACTTTTCTCGTGAAAATTTGCCAAAAACTGAATCTGGGCTTTGGCTAAGTATATCTAGAGGATCCATTGCCCGCACCGCGAGAAACTGGTGGAAAAATCCTTCAGGAGAAACTGTAGTATCAGATAGTTCCATGGAGAAGTTCTCTTCCTGGAACCCACAGAACATTTTCTGACAAATGTGAGATTCAAATGCAAACTTCTTATGAGCCCTTTTCGAATATACCAGTCCAGGTTCGATTGCACTAGCTGCAGCATCAAGATCCCACCCTGCAGCTTTCATCATATTAATAAGTGGCTTTGAGAAATCATGAATGGATTTATAAGCTGCATCCACAGAAGATGAGAAAAGACTAGAAGTCAACTCAATGGAGAAGAAATTATTCTTCTCCATAAAGTTCTCTGATTCCTTGGAAAGTAAACCTCTCTTCTTAAGTTTCTTCTCTAGTTTTAACTTTCTCTGGCTTGACTCTTGGATTTCTTGTTGTATTTGGACAATCTCAGAGTCTCTTGCTTGAATCTTGGACTCAAATTTCTTCACCATGATTTCATAGGTTTTTAGCAACCCTTGCTGTTCTTGGATTTCTGCAAGAAGAGATGAATCTTTGGGTGTTGCTGACGTGAGCTTAGGGTTTTTCTCCCTATATGAATGTTTGAGTTCCGATAGCTTCATCAGTTCCTCGATGACTAGTTTATCAGCAACTTGGATCTTGTCTGGATCATAAGGAGTATGAGCATCCTGGAGTTGGATGTATGCTGCTTTCAAAGAGGAAATGTTGTTGAAGATCTTTGATATTAGTGCATCCATAGATTCATTGTTTTGGTTTGAAGTCTCATCCATTGGTTGTGGATAAACCTTCTGGTTGTTGTTATCATGACTTTCTGCTTCCTTGTGACTGTTCCGTAGCATGGCCTTCTTGGTCGAAGTAGCAACTCTTATGTTTCTATGGATAGCAATCCAATCCAACAAGTATAATTTGGATGAGAAACTTTTGTATAATTCTCATGAGAAATGAATTATAACTCAATATAATTTCAAACTACAGATCGCAGGTTTTCCCCAGTGAAGGTTTAATTAGTATGTAAGTAACATGTCCAAGTAGAGAACTTATTTGACAAACTTCATAGATTACATAATTAACCATGTTTTAGTGTCATTTATGCAGTATATGCATCACAATTGTTCATCCATAATGTGCTTAAAAAGAATAATTAACAAACAAGGTTGCATTCATGATATGGATCATAAAGATTTAAAAGAATATATTTAATCTCATAACAACAAACTGACATTTATTACAACACTACCGAGGACATTATGGAAAATAAACTAGATGCAAGCCAGAAGCAACAATGAATTGAGTATGCGTGCACCATTGGAAAGTGGACAAGAGAAATTGATCTACGAAGTAAGCATCTCCCAAACTGAAAGCTTGAAGCTTGTCCAAGTTTCTTCTTATTCAAAGTTCAAGTTGTAGATCAAATGCAGAACTAAATGGTTACACTAACCTACTACTCCCGCATAACAAAATGCTAGCAAACAAAATTTTTGATCCATAACAACGAGCCAACATTTTAAGGGGAAATCTTCAACATGAGGATACATAGAAGGATGATTCAATATGCTGATTATATGTTTCTTTGATGTAGTTCTATATATTCATGTATAAAAAATTAACAACGAATTGAATAAAATGCTGTCACCGTGAATGACCAGAAATGAAGACGTACGAATGGTACATCAAGGTCTTCACTCAGCCTCCAAGGGGGGCATCATATCTGAATAGGGATGAGACCTATAACAATAAAACAGGGCGAAACCTGGAAAAAAAAAATATATACATTTTCTGAAACACACATCACGCAGGTGAAATCCTTGTTTTTTTTGGATCGAAAAGCACATTGAAAAATAATCGTAACATACGACCAACAGGGACATGAACTTCACAAGTCGCAGTAGCATCCAGATGTTCAATCATAGAACAAAGGGAAAAACCATGTCCTTCCATAGATCACTAACTCGACTTTGAAAACAACTACATGGAATCCACTCAGGGGACTTCTGAATAGAAATTTCTTCCTTTTATTCTGAATAATCAACACGAGCTATCAAAATCCGGGAGAAAACATAGAAATAACACGTTCTAGCACACCGAATTCAAAGAAATATGAACTAATAAGCACATCCGCTACTCCTGGTTTATGAAACCGAGTAGAAATTAGGAAACCTAAGAAAGATAGAAAGAAAGCCAGAAGCGATGGGGAGAGTTCTCCTACCGTTATGACGCGATCTCGCTGTGAGTCGGCCGTTCGGCGAAAGGGGATCCGACGAAAATGCTCGCAATTGCTCACTTTACTCTCTCTCTTTTGCTTCCACGGCCGACTAATAATTCGAAGAAATTTCATTTTGATCCCTGTCGTTTACTAGTTTACTCTAGAGTCTAGAGCTCTTCTATTTACTCCATATCAATAGAAGAGGGGAATTTAGGAGTGCTTGGTATATATTCAGAAATAAAAATAGGAATAGATTTGATTGAGGGATTAATAAAAATGAGAATGATTGTTGGATTGTTGGTGCTTGGTATAGATATTGAAATGAATATTATTCCCATTAGGGGCTGCTTGGTTTAGCTTAGATTATCAAATGAATATCAACTAAAATTTTTATTTTATCTTTATTAGTAAAAATATAAAAATAATTACATACTCATGAAAAAAACTATTTTATTTAAAAAATACATAATATAATGAATATTTTTTGTGATAATTATATTGGATTCAGTGATATTTTAATTCAATACTTATGTATTCTATATTGATCAAAAGAACGACCTCTTATCAATCTTTTTCCTTGGTGTGGTCGAAACTCCAAATTGTATTAAATAATCAATCTGATTCGCCAACGTAGTTAAAGCACTAAAGCACTAATCTGTTCACAAAAATTACAACAGCGACATAAGCAAAAGGAGTCACAAGTCACAACATCCTTATTTGAACACAAAGTTAAGTTGTAAATTTTCGTTCAAATATAAGCACAAGGATAAGAAAGTATCAAAAGTAATTCAAACTGCAAAAGTGACAATTCAAACTGCAAAAGTGACATTATTTGTTTCGCATTCAATTCACCAGTATGAAAGTACAAAAGGATGAACAAAAGAATTATCACAAGGGCCAAGTATGAAAGCACAAAAACTGAACAAATGACATCTATCAATTATCAAATTATATTTTTCTCATAGGATCTATAGTAATGATTCCTCAAAAGCATTACTATATAACCCATCTTAGAATACATTAAATCTTTCAGGTAGTTGAAAAACAGATTACCATGCTAATTTCATCCAATTGAAAAACTAATCGAACATCTCAATCCTAAAGATTCTAATCAGATCAAATATTAAACATAGATCTCATAGAAAACAGAGAAAAAAACTCTATCTAACCAAGAGAAAAAAAATCCTAAATCAAAAGGGACGCTCACCTTTGTGATGCGCCGGAAAAGATCACCTCTGCAGGGAAGGAGGGTCGGTGATGCTCAAACCAGGAGAGGAAAGTCGCGCGTGAAGAGGGAAAGAGAAAGGTTGGGCGTCGGGCGATGAGGAGAGAAGTGGGCAATCGGCGAGGGAGAGAGAGTCGGCGTCAGGCTCGCTCGCACGAGGACGGAAACCGTAAGAGGGATTCGGCGTTGGCGGAAACTTGTGAAGGAGAAGAGAAACTTTCTCTCGGGTGATGAGGAGAGAAGAGAGTTGCGGCGTGACGAGGCTCGCACGCGCGTTCTTAGGCGACGAGGGAATGGAAAGTTGATATCCAAGCGGGGAGAGGGGAATCAAAATTAAGATATGATATCCTTATTTTGATTCCCATTGAGTCCTTTCAAACACCTACCAAGCATCATATATGGGAATGAAATAACTTTCATTCTCATTCCATACCCCTAAACCCCCCAACCAAGCAGCCCCTTATACAATGGCGCATATAAATTAAAAAAAATCAAATCACACATCGTATTTTTGAAAAACCAAAGGGCACAATGATACAGGTGATCTTTCCATTCTATCCCTTCCGCCAACATTAACTTTCCACACAACGATTTCCAATGCATTTGAGCCACATTTAAAACATTTAAATTTTAAAATAATTTTGATTGTTCGAATGCATACAACCTCAATATATTTCTCCTTCCTCCCTTTCTTTGTGCGTGCAAACCTAATATCTTCTCTATTAAGTCTCCGTAAACAAAAATTCAACACTCTGTTTTAGTCAGTGAGATCGTCTCACACCGAAAGCGTTCGCAAGTGTCTTCTTGTGTACCTCTCAGGCGGTGGCAACTCACTTAGGGTTTTTGATGAAACCCGCTTACTAACCTGGTTCGACTATCTACATTTGAGTTTAGGGTTTCATTTGTCGTCTATATTCTAGTTTCAGAATAGCGCAAGAAGAAGTGGCAATGGTTTCAGCCACTTATTTTTAATCATCCGTAAAAAGTATGTATCATGGACATATTTAGTCTCTAGTGTTTGTGTTTGCCTCCTGTGAGTTTGAGTGTCATTATTTTTAACAAATAGACTAATTTGTTGAAGTTTGTAATTTTATTGGCGAGTTAGGATGTGCATTTCCTTAGATTTCAAAACAACGTTATTGTTGTATTGCATATATTCAGAATAATATGCATCTGAATTTGGAAAACCTCCACCGATGTGAATTTGGGTTAATAATTTCAATATTTAAAAATTGTAAGCTTCGATTGATGTTGGGCAGAAACTGTATTAGAATAGTGTGTAAGATCACTTTAATAGTATTTTTTTTGGATCATCCATAATGAAAGGGAGTCATTGTGGTGTAGAATTGATGCACATAAGAGAGGAGTAGGTTGAATCAAGTGTATTTTAAAATCTTTCTTTTTTGACTTTTAAAATACTTAAGTACGTAGCAGAAACAAGACCAAGTAAGAAAAGACCAAACAAAAATTTAGCACACAATTATTTACTTGGTTTGGAGCTTTCAATGATTCCTACTTCATGACCCGACCCTTTAAACCTTTCATGACGGTTAATTTACTAATATCCTCTTTCGGAAAACTTCTGAAAAACCGATCAAGTACAAGATAAAGAAAGTGTAACAATTCTACACTCTCTTATGCAATGACTGAAAAAACTAAAAATCGTTACCCAACATATGAAGATGAAGTATGGATTTGAAGATGAAGTATAAAGATTGAGGTCATGTGTTGGTGTTATTTTGACTGCTGTAGTTGGGAGTAGTAGGGTCGGAGCATAGCAGTAGCACGAAGATGGAGCAACAAAATGATTGGGGAAGCTCGTAGAAAAGTTATCTCAAAGTTGTGACTGAAGTCCTCCTTATATAGGTCATTGGAGGTGCCTCCAATAACCTAGGGTGCCTCCAATGGCACTAATCCAATTCACAAATGGCGGCCTTTATCCACTTAAAGTCGCCTCCATTAGCTCCAAGGCACCTCTAGTCCACTCCGAGGGGCCTCCAATTAGCGAAACTTCATCCTCGAAGTTTATCTCGCTTGGGGAGCCTTCAGCCATCCAGGGCGCCTTCAGTGACTCAGCTGAGGCACCTTCAATCAGCTCCGTGGTACCTCGAGCACTGTTCATCTGTGGTTGATTCTTTTACATTTAACTCCTGTAAAAATATGTTGTTCCAAATAGTAGAAAAACTTACAAAACAGAATTAGCACATAAAATAAAATTATGAGTTAGATCATGTATTACCAAGATCATGATCTAGTCTTGGTCTCAATCTAAATTTCTAAAATGGATCTAAGTTGGACTAGCGCCTACAGTCCCACTGGAACTCGTCCTTACTAGATCTCTCCTCAAGTTGCTAACCTGACTTACCCACCAAATATCTAATCCTCCAGACCTATTTAGATTTTATCTAGTCCTACTTAATGTAAGTACCCCGAGTTGGTTTTGATATGATCAATCAAATCAAGTTAGGCCCTGGTGTGTTTTGATCCCTTTGTCTAAGTGTTCAGGAGCTTAGGAGCGTAGGAAGTAGAGTGGAAGATGCAACGGACAAGAAAGATGGCACGGGAAGGAGCCAATGGGCTCGGTGCATCTGAGGGACGAGAAGGTCTACGAAAGAAGACACCGGTGGAGCGAGAAGGATGCGCGCAACGTCTTATGGATGAGAAGCCGGGAGGAAGCTCATTTGAGGCGAAAGCCAGAGTCGAGTTTAGGTGAGAACTCTAGTTGGCCAGAAATCACCCAAGCGGAAGGATGAAAAAGTCAACATGAATGTTAACTTTAACCATTTAGTCAACTGAGGTGCCTTAGCTGAAAGTTTCAGTTTTGCGCAAAAATTAAACTGAGACGCCTTAGTTTGAACCCGAGGTGCCTCAGATTAGAACTAAGGTGCCTTCGGTTGGAATTGAGGCACCTCGGAACAGAGCTTATCAACAAGTTACCATTGGTGCCCGTGGATAAAACTTTATAAATCTAAGGCGCCTCAGATCACATTTGAGGTGCCTCAGGTCCATGTCAGCCCAACGGTAAAATCAGTTTTCGGCTATAAATAACCCCCAAAACTAGGATTAAAAATGAATAACTTGTATTCAATTCTTAGTTTCTTTTCTGAGTTTTCCAACGTTTGTATGAGGCTTCTCCGCTTGCAACCAAGGAGATCTTTTAGTAGATCTTTCAACTGTTTTGGATTAACAACCGCCCCGGTTGTAACTAAGTAAATCGTAGCCTCTCCCTTTTTAGTTGTTGTTTATGGTTTTATTTTTAAAAACTGTTAAAACTAACTTCTATCTTTGCAAGAGTTATGCAAAAGATCTAGTTCTAACTTGCAGGGTAATTCACCCCCTCTTGTCGACCTGCTAATGGTTATGCACTTAATGTCTGACCAACTTGATCTACTAAGACTTATGTGTAATATTGAATTAGCACAACAGATATAAAAAAGTAAAGTAAAACAATGTTAGCAGCATTAAATATATCTTTACCGCAGCACGCGGTTGCATGTTATTGATGTGTTATGACTAACGGCTTAGAGTTGTATAACATGGGATACACATTGCTGATATAACATTTGTGCACTGTGAAAAGATATATTTGTTGTAGTGGGTTATCATTAATGTACAAGGTACAGAGGAATTTGAGCAAGCATTTTCAGTTATAGAACAATTAGGGTTTTGAGTCATCTTGTTAGGATAGTATGTTGAAAAAAGAAGTCAGTTCAGGGTGTCAAAGAAGGAAGGGTTTTAGGGTAGGTCGTGCACTTACTAGAACATTATAGTTTGTTGTTGTTATATGACTATTGATTTCTGGTTGCTCAATTCAGGATGGCTTCAAAAACATCGTCATCAAGTAAAAGTGTTGCTCGACCCAATTATCTCAATAGAAGATAAACTAAAAAAAAGAATGGAAAAGTAACATTTTCCATTTCAAGGAATTTATTTCATATGTTCAACCAACAGTAAAACAAGATAAGTTGATTAAAATCACCCCTTTTTAAGGGTCCTAAACATCCCTATTAGTCTATTTGTAAGAGGTCTAGTCCAGAATATATTTGATAATTGGGATCTAGAGGAACACAATTTCATCATCCAAGGGAAAAAACTAAAATTTATAAAGATGGATGTTACTCTGATTCTAGGCCTACCAGACAATGGAAAGATAGTTTCGTTGGAATTAAGAAACTCATAAGGAAGTTAAGATCAACTGACAATACTAGCACTGACAAGCTGTACTGTCAGCTGTGTATCCGATATTTTTTTATAAGTATTTTATTTTGTGGTAGTAGCAACGTTACTAGAATACCTGTGTTATCCCTAATTAACTCTATAGATGATTTTGACAACTTAGCTAAGTTTAACTAGTGTGATACGATATACAGTTCCATGACTCCTCAATTGGAGGGCATTGGTTTGGCACTTACATTGAGGTCAAAACCACAAGATGTTGATTCAATGACCAAGGCCCCTTGCTCAAGGGCTTTCCAACTATATTGGCTCTAAGTTAGATTATATTAGTTCACATGATTTGTTCTGATTTTTTTTTACTGATTATAATCACATTGTAGGTATGGGTATGTGAGCATATCCCTATGATTATTTCCACACCAGCCTGAAGCTCTTTCCTAGAATCATGAGGTGGGGATGGTATGATTCATACATTGACATAGTCAAAAGGATGATAGACCGTCTTATTTCATAGCAAATTGTTGTAGATTTAATTTTGGTAGAGACAGAGGTCTTTTTGCTACCACACCAGTCTCCACTAACTCAAGGACCTGAGCTATTTGCCGAAGGAGCTTCACATCATGCCCAAGAAGGTATACTGCAGTGCCCAAAGAAGGTAGACTACAATGAGTGCAAGGAAAAAGAGAAATATATTAAAATATTAAAGTAACTATTGTCTACAATTGTTCGAGTTAGATGCCACCTCCACACTTCAAGACATCATTATCTAGGATAAGAAAAAACAAATTCATGATCTTATTCCAAGTGTGGAGGATGTAAAAAGGGATATGGTGTTAAATATCGAAAATTAGAGGGGGTTAAATGTTTAAAACTCTTAAATTAAGGACTTTGCTTGATTACCAAGTTTAGAGGGTCTTTTTGCAAAATGGATACCCTTACAAATCCCTCTCATCTTCCTCCTCGTCGCAACCACCTCGCACACCGCCGACTCCTTCACCCTCTTCGTTGCACATGAAGGAACCGTCGACGCTGCAGCAATCTCTTGCGATTTCCCCTCTCTGCCTCGATTCATCGACCGACGCCAGATCTTCTCTTCTTCACCTTTGTTGGATGCTCAACCCTACATCTACTTGCCATTATCCATGCCTTAGGCGACGAGAGCCAAGGGACGAGCGGGCTGTCGAAAGGATCGTCGAAGGCAAGATTGGGTCTTCCACCTTCATCGAGTGAGCATCTACTTCCGAGTCGTGAACTAGCGTCCGCCCATCATCGTCGCTTCCCTCTGCACTCAGGTAGGCTTTGGTTAATTAGATCATCGAAGGCCCTATTTTTTAGATGTTACCGAGAGTTCCGTTGTAGCCTATTTCTGTTGGGTGTTCTTCTTCTTGGTTGTTGTGAAGGTTTGGTTTGGAATTGGTGATTGGGTGAGTTTGGATCTGTGGCAGGTTGAATATGAGCTCGATTTCTTATTGCTGCCCTGTTTTTGTATTTGTCATGAGCTTGAAGATGGGTAGCTCTGTGGCGGGTTCAAATCTGATCTATTGGATGTTTGGTTTTGATATGTGTTGCTATGAGTGGGATTTTGGAGCATGACTTTATGATTGGGTGTTATGTATTGATTTAGATGAGATTTTGGGAGTCTTACCGTGAGCATCAAATGGGGTAAAGGGTTGGTCATAGTTACTCTTCTCCTACTCTAGTTGGTTTATGAATGTTGATGCTTAGGAAATTAAACTTAATTTGGATAATAAGACTCGATCAGGTATTAATCATTTAATTTTGGTTAATTAAAAAAATGTGATAATTAGGATGATATTAATTAATTACGATAGCTGTTAATTTCCTTGGGTTAATTTGAGAATTAAATATAGAGTGCGTTGTTTTTTCTGAGCCCGAAAGGGCTTTATTTATAGTGTTCAGGTTCAGCTAGTCATTTGTTGATATGACCTATTTCGTGCGCCTGGAAGCCTATCTGGATGCCTGGACTCCATCGAGTTTGATCCTCTTGCAATGGTCTCTAAATAAGATTGAACGTTCCAGGCGCCTAGAAAGGGCTCTCAATGCCTGACTGTGTTGACATAGACACAGTACTTATCTCTTTTACAATGACTATTGCTAATATGGTAGCTCATTCCGAGCACCTGGAAGGGATTCCAGGCGCCTGGAATTTGTGCGCCTAAAATGGTGAACTCAGAACATTGACCATTCTTCATTTCGATCGTTTAGGTGATGCTTCAGTCGTCTAGAGTTGAGCTCACCCGAACTATATTTCGACCTTCTCTTTGAGCAGACTTCTTCCCAGATTTTTTGCCCCTCAAATTTCACACGTGTCCTTTTCGTTCCACCAATGTACTCTTCCGCAACTCCTCGTCCGTCGGATATACCAAACCCGTCGACTCGCTTCCCGTGTCATCCTTCTCACTCGTTGCGTCTTCCGCTCGACTTCTTATGTTCCTAAGTTCTTGTACACTTAAACGCAAGATATCAAACACAACGTATGACCTAACTTGTCTCAGTTAATCATATCAAAACATACCCGGGGTACTTACATCACCTACCAGAACATGTCTAGTCCCACCAACTAGGGCTTCCTTGACTAGGCTTAACTAGGACTTCTCTTGCCTAGCATCAACTAGGACTTTCCTACAAGCTTGATCAATATGTCAAAATCTCAAACATATTCAACTTTTAACCCTTTACCAACATTAAAACTTAAGTTCAATCATATAGTGCATCTTCCGCCAATAGATTTTAATTTGGCAATTGTGTTAACATAAGAAATGTTAGTATTTATGACATGAATATTTTGTTTAGGTACCAATAGCAATTATTTTCTACTTGATTAGCTAAACATAATTTTGGAACCCAAGCAATCTTATTTCTAGCATTTTTTTACGAAGAAATATATGAAACATGGCTTTGATTCGAGTTAAATCCAAGTCCAGTCTTATTGTAAGCAGTATGTCTAGTTCCAATCATCATATTCAAGTATTTGACTTGACTTTTCAAGTCAGAATTCTCTTTCACAAGTTGTGACACCTGAGTTAAGGTTCCAACTTGACTAGTCTTAGTAAATGAGTCTAAGTTAGTCCTTTCTTTATGATCTTTGACCTCCTTAAGTAAAGTCTTAACGTTGGACTTGTATTTAGCTAGAGTCTTAGTCAATTAGGCAATAGTAACATACAATTTTTTAGTAATTGGATTTGTTACCTCGTCATCTGACTTGTCTGAGTCACTGACCTAACTTGAATCTGATGTTGAGTTGTACGCTGACTCTAATTCTGAACTTGAATCTTCTTGAGATGTCGTTAGTGTCAGTAAGTTGACATGATCTAAGTCTGATTCAGATTCGGATGATGGCTCGTCCCAGGTAGGAATGACAATGAGTCAGATTCGAGTCGGATTTTATATCCTCTATCCTCATAGCCATCAGGTATTGGATATCCATCTGAATACTCATACCCATTAAAGAATCAGATATCTTGTACACTAATAATTTTTTTCTTTCCATCCAAATTATCATTCAACAAAAAATATATTAGAATTAACATCATATTTAAAAATATATATATATATAATTTGAAAATTAGATTAAACATCTATATAATCTATTCCTAACATCAACATAAATAGTTAGTTAGTTTTGGTGAAAAAATCTTATATATACTCTCTTCTATTCGGGTCAAATATCGGATCCTCCATCGAATTTGGAGGAAATTGCCATCCCTAGTCCCAGGTTGCTTTCAATGACTTCTTTTTCTTTTCAAGATTATTTTCTTTTTCTTCTAATAATGGATAGTTTATTCTGAAGTGTCATTTCTTCTTGCATTTGAAACGAATGTTTGTTAGATCTTTGTTCGAGATCTTCTTATTCACAAATCTTTGAGTGAATTTCTTCTGTCAGATCTACATTTTAACTAAGTGTGGGACTTCTAAAGAGAAATTGTCTACATTAGAAATTGATTCAGGCTCGGATTTTGACTCGGGTTCTTCCTTAGATTTGGATTTATCTACAATCAAAGCTATACCTTATTCTTTGGATTAAGATTAGTCTATTCATGAAGTTCGAAATCACAAAAGAATTCATCTAGCATAATAGTAGACAAATCCTTAGACACTTTGTACACATCAAGCATAGATGGTCATAAGGTAGTCCTTGGAAATGCCTTAAGTGTATACTTGATCAAATTACGGTTGTCTACCTGTTCGCCAATTTCATTGATACCATTTAGTATCTCATTAAAGTGGTTGTGTAGTTGACTTATTGTTTCACCCTCTTTCATTTGGATGTTTTGGAGCTAGCTTCGTAATAGATCCTTTTTAGCAATTCTTAAGTCAGCTGAACCTTCATATAGTTTAATTAGTTTCTCCCAAAGCTATTTAGCGTTGTTGAACTTGAAGGTTATGGTCGACTGGCTAAAAAGGGGTGAATAGTCCTGCAATTTTAGTTAGCCAAATGTCTTATTTTTGCTTAGCAAGGATAAACACAATTGATTAATAAAAATAAACAACATAAAAATAGAGTAAGAGACATAAGAAGTTACTTGGTTGCAACCAGAAAGGTTGCTAATCTGAGACGGTTGAAAGCTCACTATTAGAACTCCTTCGTGGAAGGCAGAGTAGCCTTTTACAAAACTTTAGAAGCTCAGAAAAGAATACAGAAAGTAAATTACAGTTATTGGCCTAAATTAGGAGGTCAAGGTCTCTTTTTATAGCCTCTGGTCAGATTTAACCATTAACTGACATGGCAGTTAAGGCGCCTTCGTTCAAGTGAGTGTGCCTCAGTTTCGAATGGAGGCACCTTGATTCTTAGCTGAGTCACCTCAGTTTAACTGAGATATTATCCGCTCGCTAGCATTCAGTTAAGTTGGAGGTGCCCTCAAAGTGACCTGAGGCACCTCGAGTATTATTCATTCGAGGCACCCTCAGTCACAACTTTGGCGCCTCAGTTAGCTTTATCAATGTTTCTTCTACTGGACAACTGAGGCACCTCCAGTGACAACTAAGGCACACCTTGGATCTTCAAGGTCAACTCCCGAGTTGACTTTTTTCACTCTCGCTCACTTGGGTGATGCTCTAGCCTTCTAGAGTTGAGCTCATCTGAACCCAACTCTAGTCTTCTCCTCGAGCAGGCTTCCTCCTGAGATTCTTATCCCTCAAAAGGTGTGCATGTCTCTCGTCTCTCAAACGTCGCGCGCATCCTTCTCGTGCATTGGTGTACTCTGTCACAACTTTTAGTCCCTTGAATGCATTGAGACCATTATCAGATCTTTAAGCATGAAACTTATTCGCATATAAATCATACTTACAGTGATTGGATTGGATGATCTTCTGCTCCTTTCTTCTTCTTGTTGTCAAGAGAACGATCACAAAGCGGACCGATCTCTCTCTGAGCCACAAACCAAATCCTTAAAATCAATGCTCTAACTTCTTCACCTTCCCTAGATTGAAGTTGGACGCCCAATTTATAAGGGGAAGAAAACTCTTCCTCTACCTCCATCAATGGAGGATTTGAAGGGTTGGAAGATGAAGAGAAAGGGTTGCCCTCTTCCTCTTCCTGTAACTCCAACATCTCCCACTCGTTCAAGTCAATCCATATAGGTCATTCAGTCACAAAGATCATATTAGAACATTCAATTCATACTCCAAGGAAAATGATTCGTGCGACAGCAAACACACTGAGTAATAATTGCTAAGAAAGTTGTTACACTTAACTTAGTTGCTATATAGAACGAATTTGCACTACAAGAATTTTAGGATTCAATAACACACAATAGACAACGGTTTTTTGAAAAACTATTGTTTTTTTTCATTTAACAATGGTTTTATTAAAAACTGTTGTAGTTGATCATTTTTTTTAAGAAAAAGATAACTATTTTTAAAAAATCGTTGTCTTATGTATGTCAAAGATAACGATTTTTTAAAACTGATGTCTATAAACTTATTTTTTCCTAATATATATATATCTCTTCTCATCTCTTCCTTGTGCCCTAGTCGACGTCGTCGACCACCCTCACGCCGACGCTTCTCCCTCACGTGAAGACCTAAGCGTCGCCTGCCGTTTCCTCTTACTCTCCTCTGTGTGACAGTGATCGGCGTCGCGGTTCTCTTCCTCGCACGCAAGCCACTCGTTGGTGATCCCTCTCCTTCACCTCCTCTCGGAAAGCCACCGGGCGACCTCCTCCTTGAGCCAGCGTCTCCCCGATCCAATTGCTGATCAAGGACGGCTCAAATCTTTGCCGTGAAGCCCTAATTTGTGCTTTTCTTTGCGCGATCCAGTTGCTTCACCCTACCATAACCTTTGCCGACGCAAGTAAGTGATCTCCCTTTGCCTTGGAGATTGTTTACTTGTTGGATTCCCTAAGGAGCATTTGAATGATCCAAATGTTGAGGGTTTCATAGACTGTGTTAGATTTGACTGGATGATACATGTGATGATAGTTCAAAAAAGAAGTAACTCAAGAGCCACCTTGGGTGCATTACCTATTGATTTGGCTGATTTTCACTCCTGCTTGGAGCATGTTTGTTCCCACAATGTATTCCGATTTTTTTCTTTCTGAAGTTCTCCAAACAGCTGCATACCAGGTTTACGTTCTAATCACTGTGTTTTCCTAAACTCAGCACAATAAAGTTTAAGTTTCACTAATCTTGGAAGTTTTTTTTGGCTCTATTATTGTAGTGGTTTTCTTAAAATGTTGCATGGTTATTTTGTTCTTGGTTTTAACTGTTCTTATTATCTTGTTCAAGACCTCTGTTTTGTTTCTTGTTATATACGAATACTTTACGAAGTCTATTCGAATTGATTCAATATATATGTATTTGCCTTTTCCTATTTCTATTGATGCTTTTCAGAAATATGTTGATCTTTCAATTTGCTATCACAGAACCAGGATGACCATATAATCTTCTTCGTTTTCGCCAATGCCAACTCCTCTCCAACGCGCTCAACGCCGACGACCATCTCCACTCCTCGGTCGATCAACGCTCGCTCGCCACCAACCGAGGCCCCTGCTGCGACTACCACCGTCGATCGTCAACTGTTCTTCCTCTCGGATAGTTGGGGCGAAGAAGGGATGAAGATGTTGGTGCAGGAAGCACCAGATCGAACCTTGTTTTGATATTGGCAAAGGATTCAAAGTTAAGGGTTATTTGTTGTCTAACAATGCTGCTTGAGAGTGCAGGAAACCAAGACCTAGCGAAGGGATGCTAGGCACCTGACGATGGGCTGTCAGAAAACCAAGTCCTGGCGAAGGGCTGCTAGGCGAAAACCAAGTCCTGGCGAAGGGCTGCTAGGCGAAAACCAAGTCCTGGCGAAGGGCTGCTAGGCGAAAACCAAGACCTGGCGAAGGGCTGCTGGGCAAAAGTCCAACTGGTGAAACCGGTTGGCACCAGGTAAATTCTCCCGAGAGGAGTAGGTAAGGACGCGTTCCCCTAGAGGGAACATTAGGCGTCGGTTCGACCTAGGGCTCCATTTTGGAGACCCAAAGTCAGAACCAAGACAGCCAAGGCTGTGTAAGATTAACTTATTAATTTCTATTTTGGACTAACCCTGGATGCAGGACCGAAGGACTGTGTTTCTGCAGCTCAGAGAGCCTCAAAGGAGTGAGGCAGTAGCTGAGCAGGGCGCCCCGGATGTTTCGGGCGCCCCAGAGTCAACCCAAAGTCAGCAGAGCAAGTAAAAGCCCCGACAGCAGCACATTTGGGGGCGCCCCGCGCGCATCGGGCGCCCCGCGTGTCGCGGGCGCCCACTGTGCCACGCCACTGGCAGCTGCAGCAGCTCACCCTCGCGAAGAAGATGAAGCCTTGACCGGTCAACCCGGGCGCCCCGCGCGCGTCGGGCGCCTCAGTCAACTGTTATCCCGAAGTCGAAGCGATCAGTCACGACCGAGAGCACGCCGGATCACAAGCCACGTGGGGGGCGCCCCGAGCATCCCGGGCGCCCCCAGTCCTATATAAAGGACCCTCGACCCTCTTCTTCAGCAATCAAATTCTTCGGATACTTCCACGCTCTTCTGCTCTCGTACTTTGCTCCAGATACTGCCCAACTCGAGCCGACGACGTCCCGCTGCCCCGAAATCTTCGATCTAATCCGGACGTCGGTAAAAGAAGAGCATAATTCTTGTTATATAAGTTTACTGCACTTATTCTGTATTCAATAATTGTAAACTGGTTTACGAACTTATAGAATTGCCCGCAGAAAACGGTCAACGACTGTGGGCCTTGGAGTAGGAGTCGACCCAGGCTCCGAACCAAGTAAAAATCTTGGTGTTCGCATTGTCTGATTTTAATTATTCCGCTACGCAATTGCTCTTTACGAAATCCGAACGATTTACGACATTCACCCCCCCTCTCTCGCAACTCTCGATCCAACAAGTGGTATCAGAGCGGGGTTATTCAAAGTTGGTGCAACCACCACTTTGAAATTTCTTTTCGGATTTCTTTTGCTTTATTTTTTTTGGTAAATAATATCTGTGAGTGTAATTTCTTTTCGCCTTTTTCAATTCTGAATTCTCATTTTTTCACCATAAGTCAGAATTGATAAAAGAATCAATTTGTGAAAATTTGTCATAAAATTTTTATTATTTTAATATTTTTCCTCGAAATTCGTGCTACCTTAATTCGAGAAATTTTTTTCTCTTACTTTTTCTTCATTAATCAAAATTGTTAAAATCAACATTCTCTAAAAATTTTTATTATTATTTTAATATTTTCCCTCGAAATTCGTGCAATATTTTTTTTGTTGTTCCCGCACTACTAATCCAAGACCAAGTCTTGGTACATCTCTGTTTTTATTGTGTGCAAGATTTAAACTAATGGCCAATCAAGAATGGAATAGCATCCGTCCACCACTCCTCTCCGGCGAGAACTTCAATTCTTGGAAAAGTCAAATGGAGTCCCTTCTAAAGGCCCACATGGACATATGGATGATCCTCCAAACGGGGCTTACAGTACCTACAGAAGATGGTATGTCGATCGCCTGGGAGAAATTGGACGAATCAACTTTGAGGAAGATCGAGGCAGATGCAAAGGCGACTGTAATCATACAATGCGGCCTAACTAACGAACAACTCAAGCTAGTCGGTTCATTTGGATGTGCTAGAGAAATTTGGGAGAAATTAATCAATCTTCATCAAGAAATCTCAGATGAAGAAGAAGATCAGGTAAGTTATCTCGCACTCTCGGTCCAAGCACAGATAGCCGAGCCAGAGTCTGAACCTGAACCCAGAGTCGAAATCGAACCAGCAGAATCAGACAACGAACTGACTGAGATGGTAACCAATTTCAAATTCTTTTCTAAATTAGAATTAAATAATCAAGCTAATACTGCAATGATCGAGGAAGGTATAACTTTTGCAGGGAAAACTCCAAGAGAACCACCAAAGAAGGAGCTTCAACCGGTACCCAAGTCTGACTCAGACACGGAATCAGAAGATGAATTTAGATCCGAGACAGCAACAATTAAGGGGGAGATTCCTAATAAGGAATCAAAAGGTAAAATTACAAATTTGAATTTTAAAAATCATATAATTTGTTACATATGCAGGGAGAGAGGGCACTACCAAACTAAGTGTCCTACTCGAAAGATTCAAACGATACCACCGACGGCGACAAAGGAACCAGCTCCAAAAGCACGAAAGAACAAGAGTCGCATCTAATGCTTCAAGTGTCAGGAGGTTGGGCATTACAAAGAGGAATGCACAGATAAACGTTACAAAGATCCAGGGCAACCAACCAAAATGGGTAACTATAATTTACATCCAAATCCACTCTTTACCTTGAATACTGATAGATTAATTAATCTCCCTTGGTCAAATTTAGATATGGATGCATGCTTAGATAACTTAATGAAATCATGTATATTAGCAAAGTCAAAATTCAAAATGTTAAGACAAGAAAATGAGACTTTGAAAATTAAAATTGATATACAAGAAAAACTGATTAATAATTTTGCAAACTTAGAAAATCCAGAAATTTCTCCTCACTATGACATTACCTGAAGTTCTGTTTTGGCTATTCATAGGACTAGATAGCTTAAGGACTTAACCAATTACTTGAAATTTGAAAACATAGTATTGGGAGGAGGTGAGATGATAGTACGTTGGGGAAACCAACTCTAATAAGATCAAGTCTACTTGGTCTCTTTAGACTGGTGAAACCAGCCGAAGCTACCGATCCAAGACCCAAGCTAGTTAGACCAGAAAATGACCTAATTTAATTTGAAAATGAAATTTCATTAAAAGGCTTTGTCAAGGAAAGGGTGGATGATCCCATAAGGCTACGGCCAAAGAAGGCCTAGTGCCTCGCCAAGACCTGGAAGTCAATTTCTGAAATTCAAATTCAAATTATCTTTTGTCAAATTCGAATCTAACACAAATTTCAAATAATTATAGATTCAAATCTGTTTTTAAAATTAAATAACTTTTTTCAAAATAAATGAAAATTCCTTTTCAAAGTTAATTTTTACCTTCAAACCTGTCTCACAAAGAACTTTTAAGGTTAACTGTTTGAAAATCCTAGATTGGGTGAGACAGGAAAATTAAGTTCAATTAAAATTTCTTTTACGTTGTGTTTTAATTCAGAGGATAATTTCAACATAGTCAAACCATGATTAACATGGTTAAACCTTAGTCAACTGAGTCAAACATGGTCAAACCTAGTTAATGCTAAAGACCCTTCAAGCACTTAGATAAAGTTAAGACAAGTCGAATACAAGGGGAGTTCTTTTTAGATTTAGCCTCAAAACCTGATTTAGTATCATTTCAGAATAAGGCCTTCAAAAATTACTCAAAATTCTTGGTATATTACTATCTCTTTGAAAAATTATTATCATTTCAAAATATTTCTTTTCAAAAACTGTGTTATTATTATTACTTCAAATTGAGGTGTCAAAAATTTATCTCCTTGAAAGTTTCATACTCAGAAGATTATTCAAAATTATTCTTTTGTTTTTAATAAACCCTAAAGACATAGAGGAAGGTCCACTTCATGATCTACTAGGACTCCTAGGATGTGTCAAATTTAGGGGGAGTTTGATTCAAAAGAAGAATTACTGAAAAAATTTTTTTTAATTATTTTGAAGTTATTAGATAATTCTTATAATTTAAATCAAACCCTAAAACTCAGAGGAAGATCACTTGTAGTCAACAAGCTTCCTAGGACTGGGTCAAGTTTAGGGGGAGATCAAATTAAAAGAATTGTTGAAGATTTTTCAAAATTATATGTTTTCATGCACTGCAAGTTTAAAATCCTTTTGAAAACATAAATAATTTTTCGTTCAAAATATTTTTATTGTTGTGGCCTATGAAATTGTTTGTGAAATAATACTTACTTGAGTTGGAGAATTTCCAGGACACTTAGGAAAATGCCCGTGTAGTTAACAAGGTTTCCTAGGATTGTGTCAGACTGGAAAAGAAACCTAGTCAAGTAAAATATTTTATAAATTACTTATACTTCTCAAAGTCTAATACTTTTCTTAAAGTACTTATGTGTTTCAAATCATAATTTATTTCAAAAGTACTTATGTCTTCAAAAATGCATAATATCTTTCAAAAAGTACTGCTATTTTTCAAAATATAATGTTTCCAAAAGTACAAATATTTTTTTAAGGCAAAAGTGTTCTAAGTACGTGAAGCTTTTAAAGATTTGCCTACAAATACATTTTTTAAAATGGATTTAATCTAGAAATTTAAGTTTTTTTTATGCCTTCAAAATTCATAGGCTCTGATACACAAACATTCTCCTTATCACTTCCTTCAAAATATTATTCTTAATTGAACTTAAAAATGGTCTAAGGAGAAGAATTTAACATTAAGGGGGAGAGATAGGAAAGAAAAGAAGGAATCAAAATTTTCAAATTTGAATTACAAAAACATCCGAAGTACTTAATTTTTCAAAATCAATTTAAGTACTTGATTTTTTACTTAATTTTTTTTAAGTACTAAACATTTTTTTTCAATTACTAAACTATTTCGTTCAAAAATTATTTCTAAGTACTTAACAATTCCTTTCAAAAATTTATTTCAAGTATTTAAATGAGTTTAGTACTTAACTGTTTTTAAACCAAGTACCTGACACTTAATTTTTTTCAAAACTTCTCAAAAAAGTACTTGATTTATACTTGAAAATTATCTAAGTGTAAAAAGTTTTGAAAATATTTTTACTGTGTTTTTGAATACTTTGTCAAAAACATGAAGCACTTAGAAAAACTCACTGTTAGATACCTTGCTCACCCATGCTTGTTTTTGATATATGTCAAAGGGGGAGGAAAGGTCAAAGTTAAGAGTTGTAAATACAAGTATTCAGGGTTTTAGGGGGAGTATGAAAAATAAATATTTTTTTTTCAACTCTACATTTATTCTATTCATAAATAGTTATACTTCTTTGCTTAACCTTTTGTGCTTAAACTGTTATAAGTTTTTCCTTAACTTTGAATTGTGTTGCCATAATCAAAAAGGGGGAGATTGTTGGTGCAGGAAGCACCAGATCGAACCTTATTTTGATATTGGCAAAGGATTTAAAGTTAAGGGTTATTTGTTGTCTAACAATGCTGCTTGAGAGTGCAGGAAACCAAGTCCTAGCGAAGGGATGCTAGGCACCTGACGATGGGCTGTCAGAAAACCAAGTCCTGGCGAAGGGCTGCTAGGCGAAAACCAAGTCCTGGCGAAGGGCTGCTAGGCGAAAACCAAGTCCTGGCGAAGGGCTGCTGGGCAAAAGTCCAACTGGTGAAACCGGTTGGCACCAGGTAAATTCTCCCGAGAGGAGTAGGTGAGGACGCGTTCCCCTAGAGGGAACATTAGGCGTCGGTTCGACCTAGGGCTCCATTTTGGAGACCCAAAGTCAGAACGAAGACAGCCAAGGCTGTGTAAGATTAACTTATTAATTGCTATTTTGGAATAACCCTGGATGCAGGACCGAAGGACTGTGTTTCTGCAGCTCAGAGAGCCTCAAAGGAGTGAGGCAGTAGCTGAGCAGGGCGCCCCAGATGTTTCGGGCGCCCCAGAGTCAACCCAAAGTCAGCAGAGCAAGTAAAAGCCCCGACAGCAGCACATTTGGGGGCGCCCCGGATGTTTCGGGCGCCCCGCGCGCATCGGGCGCCCCGCGTGTCGCGGGCGCCCACTGTGCCACGCCACTGGCAGCTGCAGCAGCTCACCCTCGCGAAGAAGATGAAGCGTTGACCGGTCAACCCGGGTGCCCCGCGCGCGTCGGGCGCCTCGGTCAACTGTTATCCCGAAGTCGAAGCGATCAGTCACGACCGAGAGCACGCCGGATCACAAGCCACGTGGGGGCGCCCCGAGCATCCCGGGCGCCCCCAGTCCTATATAAAGGACCCTCGACCCTCTTCTTCAGCAATCAAATTCTTCGGATACTTCCACGCTCTTCTGCTCTCGTACTTTGCTCCAGATACTGCCCAACTCGAGCCGACGACGTCCCGCTGCCCCGAAATCTTCGATCTAATCCGGACGTCGGTAAAAGAAGAGCATAATTCTTGTTATATAAGTTTACTGCACTTATTCTGTATTCAATAATTATAAACTGGTTTACGAACTTATAGAATTGCCCGCAGAAAACGGTCAACGACCGTGGGCCTTGGAGTAGGAGTCGACCCAGGCTCCGAACCAAGTAAAAATCTTGGTGTTCGCATTGTCTGATTTTAATTATTCCGCTACGCAATTGCTCTTTACGAAATCTGAACGATTTGCGACATTCACCCCCCCCTCTCTCGCAACTCTCGATCCAACAGAAGATTCAGTGCGAGGTGTGCGAGTTGGTGGCAGCCACGGTGATCTGTTTCTCGGATAAGGCCGCCCTCTGCTGGGCTTGCGATGCCAAGATGCATGCCCTTGGTACGCTTGTCGTGGGCCACCAGAGGTACTCGCTCTTCTCCGGCGGTGACTCCGGCTCCTCTCTTCTCCAAAGGTACTCGTTATATTTTGTTTCATTAATTTTCTGCTTGTTTATCTGTAGATATTTACTTAATGTTGCCAGTTATATGCAATATGTAATCAGTAAAAAAATTGGCTCTTTAGAATAACATGTATGTTCTTTGATTCTCCTCCAAACAAAATAATTGATCTAATATTTAAATTTCTCTAGTATTCTGTCTGCATCTCAATCTCATATGTGTCAATGGAATGTAAATTTGCTTGATTCAGATTACAAGTTTATGAAGTTAAGAGGAATAGTCGAAGAATTTATGCATAAGAACAAACTACAAGAGTGATTGTGGATGGATCTCCTAACTCATCACGGTTTAGATCTAGTGTGATTGTGGATAGATTTAGGTTCACATCAAATTGCACCTTTTCAAACAAAAAGACTGGAGAACAATATGCAGCAAAGTATGCACTAGAGGCTATTAGAAGCTTCATCAGAAACAATAGTTTATCTCTTATTCCCATTGTATGTTTCTTCTCTCTTGTCTTGATACTCTTTTCTTTTATTTTAAAACTTATAGAATACATAAAGTTAGTATTATTGTTAGATGAAAGAAGAAATTTTGAAATAAGTTAGTGTTATACAATACTTGAAATAGTTACAGTGACTAAAAGATTCAAGATACAAAATAATTTAAAATATCAAAATCTTATTGATATTTGTTATGAAATAATATGTTACTTAGGAGTTCACATTGCTAAGTATCCTACTATCCTGGCGCTGCTACAATAGGTGTGTATCATCTTGAAAGATTTTTTTATTCTAAATTGATATCCTGAATGTACATTGACAAGTATCAATACATATTATGTATGATAGTTGTCTAAACACAAAGAAAATCATAGCTCATTGTTCATGTCAGTAATTTTTTTCCCTTGATTATTTTTATGTACATTCAAAGTTAATATGCATTGGTCATTGTAAATAATTTTTGTTTTATTCAACATAACTTTGGGCTTTTATTGTAGTAATTTTGTTTTGTATAAAGTGGAACCCACAGTGTTCATATGTCATTTTATTATTTATGTATATTGATTAACACTGTTTAGTGTATCATAGTGTAATGAAACTACTCGTTTGACTTTTATATACATGCTAGTTAACCACTACCAAATGAAGAATTCATCAAGTTCATTTGGTCATTGTCAGGAAGAACCCGCTACTAAACATTTCTGTCATTGTTTAGGTTGTAATAAAATTTCATTGCTCACCAATGGTTAATGTAAGATAAGTAGAAGATACCTTTATTATTAAGTTTCTTGTTGGTAATGTTGAGTTTTGGGATATTAGTTGGTACTTTTGAAGAAAGAAGAGTGCCTTTAGGGAAATTGCTCAATCCAGTTCTTCAGTTGTATTTTAGTTTGATTTGACTTTCTTTCTCGGGTTTTCCTTCTTGTTTAAACTAGAGAAAATTCAGATTCCAATTCTTATTTTGGCTAACTATTAATGAGCAGACATCAGGCAGCACACAATTAGCACCAAATTTACTGAGAGAGCGTGCTGCTATACATGGAAGTATTTCTCAGGTAAGTGGATTTAAGTAATATTCAGAGATGGTTGAATGATAGGTAGCAATTGTATTTTATTTTATTTTAATTATTTTTGTATATAGATGAGGAAAATATTTTGAATGCTTTTTTTTGCATTTATTAGACTGACAAAGTGACCAGTCAAGCTGAGGAAATGAAGGGTATATTGTTAGCTCAAAGAAACACTTTTAGTGGCATTTAGGGAAAAGTAAAGCAACTTAGCGACAGATTCCCCATGATTCACAATATACTAGGTCTTTATCTTTCCTCAACAACTTTTTACAGATTTATTGCAAGTAAATAATTGTTATTGAATTGGTTTATCATATGTGATTTTTGTTTTCACAAACAGGAAATGATATTTTAAAGATGCACAAGAGGAGAAATTTGATTCAACAATGCAAGTTATATTAGAATTCATAAGTGTGATTCTCTATCTGTTGTGGATACTATTTAGTTGTAAACTTGGGTCATAAGTTTGTGGAATATGGATATATACTTTTTTGGTTTAATTGTTGGTAGATTATAAGTATATTGATGACATATCCATTGTAATTTGTGCATATAGGTTCTTGATCAATGATATTTTGATGATGTTTGGACTAATTTTATATAAAGTTTGATTGATATATAGTTTGAAGTGTGTTTGCTCAATATTTTTTAATTATTTAAATAATTTATTTTTTAAATATAAGATAACAGTTTTGTAAATATATTATTGTCTGCCTCAAACAAAAGACAACGATTTTTATTTGTTGTCAAACTGTTGTTTAAATCACACAAAAATAACAGTTTAATACTATTCTTAAACTGTTGTCGATCACATTAAAAGGCAACGGTTTTTAACTGTTATTTTTTAGCACCCCTTTTAAACACAACCTTTAACAACAATGTTTTTTAGCCTACAACAACGGTAAAAAATCATTGTTAATAAGTGTTTTTCTTGTAGTGTTGAGACATAAATAACTTGTCTTTCTCCCAGATTAAATATTTACATCAATATGAACATCTCTAATCCCTAAGTTGGCCACTATGTCAAGAGCATGTTCAACATCTCTAATCCATACATTTATTCACAATCACATTTTAAGTACTTAACAAAAAATGTAACTGGTCGACCAATGAATAAATATTACAGATATAAATTAATTTTAATCTTCCTTTTTAGCTAGAATCTATTCATTCTAATCCGTCGCTTTCCTAGTTATGCTCCATAGACCGAATCATCCATAGTTAATAGGATATACACTAAAGTAGCAGACACCAATTAGAACTTCAAGTAGACAGCCAAATAGTCACTTAGGATAAGGTTGAGATTAACTTATAATCTCAAGGGTCTCACACAGTAGAGAAACAGGGATCCATTCTCCTACTACCCTTATTGTTGCTATAGCACATGTGGTATGAATCACATGCTACAATGTTTTTCTCTTTACCAAAAAAAGAGTGCATGTTTTTCTCTAATATTTAACATCGTACAGATTTCGATCTAGACATACCTAATGTCTAATCCGAATTCAACTTATGAATTCTAATCTGGCATTTAACAGGTTTAGTAAAATGGTGGGTGCATTTACTTCGATCATTACATAAATGATCTCATCTTAATACAAAAATCAATGCGACATCAACTTATGAATATGTCTCTATTTACAACTACATAAGTTGTCTCATAAGTAATGGTCTTACCTCTATTTATACTCAACAAATAGAGACGATTGTCCATGTGAGTGGACCAATCTCAGCCTGCCAACATGCTCATCGAGACTTTTATCCAAATGTAACAAATACATTTACACTGAATAGATCATGACATTTCATATATATAATAGTCTTTACAATGTATTACATCTTATGTAGTCCCAAAGACTTCATATGTCCATGAAATGACTCTTTGGTTAATGACTTAGTAAAAGGATCTGCAAGCATCGCTCGTGTAGGGATGTACTCAAGAATTATCTTTTTCTTGTCAACAATATCCCTTACAAAATTATATTTAATTTCTATGTGCTTGCCTTTGTTGTGATATTTAGGATCCTTGGAAAAAGCTATAGCAGCTTGATTATCACAATACACTGTAACATGAGTCCCACTATCCTCAGCAATCATTAAATGCTTTAAGAAACTTCTCAACCAGACAGCTTCTTGTACAGCCGTTGCACAAGCCACATACTCAGCCTCCATTATCAACAGTGCTACACAAGTTTGTTTCTTGTTATTCCATAAGATGGTGTCACCATTCAGCAAAAAAGTATAGCCAGATGTGGATTTTCTATCGTCAAGGTCCCCTGCCCAATCTGCATCTGTGTAGCCCTTCAGGCTCAGCTTTAATCCTTGGAAGCAAAGACAATAATCTGTCATCCCTTTGAGATATCTTAATATCCTTTTCACTGCTTTCCAGTGTCTCAATCCTAGGTTTGACTGGAAACGACTAACTAAGTGAACATCATAGCTTATATCAGGACGAGTACACAACATAGTGTACATCAAACTACCAATGGCACTAGCATATGGTTTTTTCTTCATATCGGTTATCTCTTCAGAAGTCTTTGGAGACATACTTTTGCTCAGAACAACACCTTTCGTTGTAAGCGCTTGTTCAATGTTGTAATCCAACATATTAAAGTGTTGTAGCATGTTGGTGTTATAAGCTTCTTGGGACAATCCCAAAAGCCTTTTTGATCAATCACGAATGATCTGTACTCCTAAGATATACTCAGCTTCTCCCATATCTATTATGTCAAATTGTGATGAAAGCCAATACTTGACTTCAATCGTAAACTTTAGGTCACTTCCAGCTATTAGCATATCATCAACATATAATGATAAAATGGCAAACTTTCCTTTATCCTTCCTTAGGTAAACACAATGATCCTCATTGATTATTTCGAAACCATAAGACAAAATGACTTCATTAAATCTTATGTTCCATTGCCTTGATGCCTGCTTTAGCCTATATACAGACTTCTTAAGTGTACATACTTTATTCTCATGGCCCTCAGCTATATAACCTTCTGGTTATGTCATATAGATTTCTTCGTCAAGATTACCATTAAGGAAAGCCGTCTTTACATTCATTTGATGTAATTCTAAGTCAAAATGTGCTACTATAGCTAGGATGACTCGTATTGACACAAACTTCACAACTGGGGAGAATGTCTCTTCAAAATCAATACCCTCCATTTGGGTATATCCTTTTGCAACCAAACGAGCTTTGTATCGATTAATCGACCCATCCGCTTTCCTCTTAATTTTGAGAATCCACTTATTCCCAATAGCACTTCGGCCCAGAGGAAGATCGACTAAATCCCAAACATGATTCTTTCTCATGGACTTCATTTCCTCATCCATTGCAACTTTCTATTTCTCCTTAACTGAGCATTTCAATACTTCCTCAACAGTTCGAGGTTCTTCATCATCAACTGGGAGAATCATTAATGTCTCATTCTCAATGTCAAACCTTGTTCGAGGAATAATCTAACGATTACTTTTCGCAGGTTAGATTGTTGAGAAACTAACTCATTTATAGGTCATTTACTCCCACTAGGTTGACTAGATTCAGGTATCCCATGTGATTCCTGATTCGTTGATAGAGGAACAGTATCCTCCTACTCTATTGTAAATAGAGGAGTTGATTTATCAACTTCACCTCTTGTTGGGAACTCAGTTTCGAGAAAAATGGCATCTCTTGACTCTATTTCAGAGATGGTTCCATCTTCTTGCTCACCAATAAAAACATAACCCTTAGAGGTATCAGAATATCTTACAAAGATACACTTTCTATCCTCGGGTCCTAATTTTCCATATTTATAAGTCTTGTCATGAATATAAGCAACTGACACCCATGGTCTCAGATTACTCAAATCTGATTTTCTGCCTGTCCAAAATTCATATGGAGTAGATGGAACAGATTTAGAAGGCACCCGGTTAAGTATGTAAGTTGCTGCCAATAATGCATCTCCCCAATAGGAAATAGGCAAATTATCTTGAGACAACATCGACCTAACCATTTCAAGGAGAGTTTGATTTCTTCTTTCAGCAACTCCATTTTGCTGTGGAGTCCCAGGGATAGTTAACTGTCTAATAATCCCTTTCTCATTACATATTATCTTGAATTAATCAGACAAATATTCACCTCCACGGTCAGTGTGAAAGGTTTTAACCTTACATTCCAATGATTCTCAATTTCGTTCAAATAACGATTAAAGTAATCTAATGCTTCAGATTTATGAGAAATCAAATACACATGACCAAAATGCATGAAGTCATCAATAAATATAATGAAATAAGAACTTCCATGTCTAGCCTTCATGTTCATCGGACCACAAATATCTGAATGAATCAATTGCAATGGTGATTCAGCCCTAATAGCCTTACAAAATGGTTTCCTAGTTACTTTTCCAGCAAGACAATGCTCAAATATAAATAAGTCAACTTTAGCACGAGTGCCCAGCAGAGCCTCTCTTGCTAATATATTCATTCTTTCTTGTCTTATATGCCCCAATCTAGCATGCTAAACTTCATCATTAACATCAGCATCGCTAGTAAGAGCAATGTTTGAAAAACAACCATTATTTCTATAATTAACATCTGGTTCTACATCAAGAACCATGAAACTATTTGATACATAACCATATCCAATTAACACAGAGTTAATCTTAAGTTCTACACAACGACTATAAAAGTTCATACAGTAACCCAATTCAAGAAGATAATTAACAGAAATCAGATTTCGTTGAATCTCAGGAGCATACAGGACATCATGCTTTCGGTACGCCCACCATGAAAGTTGAGTTTGCAAGTGTCAATTCCTTTAACTTCAATTCTTGCATTATTTTTCACATATATCCACTTATTGCCAGCTGGTACCCGACGGTACTCCATGTATGTAGCTCGATCACGAGCTACATGGATTGTTACTCCTGAATCTATAATCCACAAATGATAAGAATCAGCTAACAACACTGAACTAGCAACATAAAGCTCATGAAAAGAAGACAAACATAGATTTACCTTTTTCGGCTCAGTACATTCCCTAGCAAAGTGACCCTTCTTGCCACAGGTGTTGCAAGTCAGCTTGCTTTTAGGTTTCTTTCCAAACTTCTTTCCTTTCTTCTTGATTGGGTATTGCACAACAGTAGCACCAGCTTCTTTTCCCTTACCCTTTCCTTTCTTGAACCATCTTTTCTTATTTTTGGATTCAGAACCTTCAGCTACAAAAGCTTGTTCAGAAATCCTTATGGATTCGATTCTCTCCCCTCCAGTTCAATATGGCATGAGACATTAATGAAAGTCTTGATACTTTCACTGTGAGTAAGTTCTATTTATCGTTTCCCAAGAATCAGGAAGGGAACGAATAACTACCTGAACATGTTGTTCATCGGTCAACTCATGACCAGCAGCCTTTAGCTCCCGAATCATATTCCCATTTCTCTCAGATGTTGTCAAACTTGATTGTTAGTTGGCGAAGCTTGCTTATACTAATTCACTGTATTTTTCTCTTAGGGTTACCCAACGACATGAGCTGATGGTAGTGGCTCATACTCAAATACCAGATCATCTACCATTAACTAATCAATATCCCTTAGTAGTGGAGTCTTTTTTCTTCCATGCCCTATAGGCATCAAGATCAAGTTTATGCTGTGCAGTTGAACCATTAGCAGGTTCTTCCTGAACTGATTTACAGCCTCTAGAACTTCTGTTCCTCAAGAACATATTGTATCTTGAGATGTCATATTTTATAGTTATCCCCATATAATTTCTCTCCCTTGTTCAATTTGGCTATGATGTTCTTAGTTGCCATGATCTATCATAAATAAACATATTATTCATTAATTCAGTGTATATCATCTGTACATAATTTATGATTGACTCAATGTAAATTTGAGTTGGTTTACGAAATCAAGTGGTAACTGCGTTTTCACTCATCATTCATATGATCAAATCTAATTAACATTGATCAATTATATTATATACATTCCATCAAACGAACTAATCATTTAAATGAACTAATCATTATCAAGTCAGTTAACACATAACATAACTTTTCATTAAAGTATATTACTGTCTGTTCATAACAACAGTATCTATATAACTTTATTAAATGAGCTTATTCAGTTCGTACACAACGACCACAACAACAGAATTTAATGAACTAAATAAGCTGATATTACTCCCATAACAAAAAATATTATGACAGTAGTTATCACTCTCTCGTTCATCTCAAATCAGCCAGTCTCAGGATTTTCCACAGTTTCTATAGGATCTTCCTTAAATATTTCAGGATCTTCCTCAAACATTTCAATATCAGGATCTTCCTTAAACAATTCAGGATCTTGTTCTGAGTCTTCAGAATCTTCTAAATCCTCTGGAAACTCATGGCGAAGTAGTTGCTTACATGACTCAGCATATGAGATATGACATTCATAGCGTCTCCATATTTGGTGTGCAACTTCTCTCGCACGCTTTGGCAATGAACGAATCAATGCTCCGATTCTATAGTCATCCAAGATTGGAAACTCTTCCTGCTCGAGTTTCCAAAATAGTCGATCCAATTTTCCTATATTTCCTTGGATTCCTAGAATCGGACTATAGTTTACTTCTTCTATCTGCTCCATTAGCTCACGGCATCGCTCATAGCAATGAATCGTGGTGCATATCTCATGCGACATCTGGAATTGAAAAATGACATTCAGTACAAAACTGACAAACCAGTAACAAAACCAGTCTTTTTCAATTCACACATATGCATAGAAAGAAATACACAAGCAAATAAGAAAATATAAGTTTCCTTTACTTGAGTAGCTACAGTTGACTATGCTAGTGGACTAATCGATTTGGATGTTTTACTGTTGCTATTTCACCTAAGCCCATTTACGTTTAGGTTCAACCTATTGATTAAATCAGTTAGTTTGGTTCAGGTTTCTGATCAAACTGGTTTGGTTAAACCAACTAATGGTTTAAACCAGACCTGGTTTGATTGGACTAACCTAATCTCATTAAACCAAACCAAAGTCTAATCGGATAGACTAATTCAAATAAAATAAACTAGATATTAAAATAACTATACTTATAGCACTTCCGGTAGACTATTTTGTTGGTTAGGCAAAGGTCTACGGGTCGACCCTTGCACGAGGCATCTTTCTGCCCTTTTCCGTTTTAACCCTTTTTTTCTTTTTCTTTTGATTAAAATAAATCAAACTTATCCTGACAAAAAAACCCTAATTGACCCTTGCACGAGACTTATCTCTCCACGAGCGGCGAGAGAAGAAAAACCCTAATCTCCACACCGCCTGCCGCCTCTGCAATTTCTTCACGCCACAAAGACTTCTCCACGCCGCAGAGGCTTCCGCAGGTTCACAACACATAGTCACCTGGCGACTAGCGTTGGATTCTCGCCAGTGATCGGAGAAGAGAATGACGAAGAAAAAACTCCGACAGTGATCGATGAAGAGAGGTAAAAACATGCTTATACAATCTAAATTGCTCTAATACCAACATCAAATCTTTAAGCATGAAACTTATTCGTATATAAATCAGACTTACAGTGATTGGATTGGATGATCTTCCCCTCCTTTCTTCTTCTTATTGTCAAGAGAATGATCACAAAGCGGACCGATCTCTCTCTCTCAACCACAAACCAAATCCTTAAGAACAATGCTCTAACTTCTTCATCTTCCCTGGACTGAAGTTGGATGCCCAATTTATAAGAGAAAGAAAACTCTTCCTCTACCTCCATCAATGGAGGATTTGAAGGGTTGGAAGATGAAGAGGAAGGGTTACCCTCTTCCTCTTCCTGTAACTCCAACAACCGTCGATTCCCTTCCCATTCTATCTTTCTAACTTGCTACGTCTTACGCTCGACATCTTATGCTCCGAAGTTCATGCACACATAGACACAAGGCGTTAACGCAAACAAGACCTAACTTGACTATGTTGATCACATTAAAATCAATAAGAGGTATTTACAATCTCCAATTTTTTGATGTGCATCAACCCAAGTTAAGTTAGGATAACAAACAAAAATTAAATTGTCTATGAAAACAATAAAAAAGAATTTTACAATCAAGTACATGAAAAAAATTTATTAATAAATTACAAGCAAAATTTTGCAATAAAACATCCCCTTAACTTAACTCTCATAAATTTCCCCCCTTATCACATCAAAATAGGGTTAACAGGATTAGGAAAAATTTAAAAAAAATTTAAGGGTTACTTTTGATCAAAATGTTTGTAAATTTTTGAAATTAACTTGCAATTAAAAAAATTATAATACTTAGACCTTTGATTTTTGAAAAATAATTTGAAAATTATTTATTTTTGTCAAAAATATTGAAAGTTTTCCTCATCATTAAGCATTATTTCTCTAATGATAAGAAAAATTTTCATAAAAAATATAACTTTATTTTTCTCAAAATAATTATTTTTATTAAAAATAGAAGTTTTCTAAAAATAAATCCTTAAAAATAGATTTCTTTGACAAAATAAGTTGCTAATTTTTCTGAGGCTGTGAAATCTAACTAAGATTTAATGAAAAATTGATTTCAATAAAAAACTATTTTTGAGAAATTTTGAATTTAAAAACTCATTTTTTGATAGAAAATCCATAAAGTGTAAAGTTCGTTCAACGTTAGATTCAGGTTTTGCTTTGGGTGAATTTAACAAGAGTTTCAAAAATTGACTTTTAGGTCATAGACAGGCATACAAACTTCTTAAATATCAAAGCAATGACCACTTCCTAGAAAAAAAAAACCTTTTTAAGAATCAAAAGATAAATAAATTTTAATATAATATTTTGGTCTAACTAGTTTAGAGTGAGGTGAGATAATTTTAGTTTCACTTGACTAAAAGCACTAGTTAGGGAAACCCA
Organism: Boesenbergia rotunda; assembly: GCA_024364735.1. Classification (NCBI taxonomy): domain Eukaryota; kingdom Viridiplantae; phylum Streptophyta; class Magnoliopsida; order Zingiberales; family Zingiberaceae; genus Boesenbergia; species Boesenbergia rotunda. The sequence continues at coordinate 290,324 of JAGFNQ010003908.1, forward strand.
ACCTAGACATGCAACTATCTAAGATTTCTTAGTTTCTATATGCTCAACCCATTCTGATACCAAATTGTAGGATCGAAATTAACGCTAGAGGAGATGGGGTGCATATTATTAAGAATTTTTAAAATAAATAAGTAGAAACGCTAGAGGAGAGGGGGTGAATAGTATTAAAAATTTTAAAATAAATGAGTAGGTAGTACCTGAATCAATCAATGTTAGCATAGCTAAAATAATAAATTAACTTATACTAATTTAACCAAGTAAGATAAATGTAATAATGAAATTTAATAGTTTAAGCATTCAAGTTGATCGACCAAGTCAAAAGTATAGACACATAACAGTTTAAAAACATAATTCATATTTCTAATTTCTCCTAGGTGAAGAAACCTTATAGAAAAAAAATCTAAAAATTAAGCACAATATAACAAATTAAGGGAACACTAAAACAAAAGAAAATGTTACTCTATGTGTTGCCGTTCAAAAATGAGATGTTAGTTGCAGCGTATTGCAGCATAGAAGGTGAAATTAACAACACGAAAACATGACTAGATAATTGAATAATGGATGATTTGCGAACTTTGTCTTAAAGCTCCTTATATAAGACTCCCCCCAGTCGACTGGGAGCCTCCCGATCACCTGTGTAGGTATTGACGTGACTATAACTTATATCTAGTATATAACGTTAACTTTGGCTTCCCAGTCAACTGAACCCTTCCCAGTTGCCTATAGAGGGGTCAAATCTCATCTTGACCCAACTTGCTCGGGTTGTCAATAACTTCATCTTCTTGGTCACCTATACAATGTCTTAAACCTTTCAAATCCCTTCGTCGAGAGTTAACACCAGCAAATTGCCCCTATACACCATCCGGTTGTCTGGAATTGTCGAGAATGCTTTCCTGCAATGGTTATACTTAATGAGTATGCTATAAAATATAAAGTCACTCGCACTTACTTAACTAGATTAACTCGTATAGTTTGATTTTGCTAAGCAATTAGCCTCTAGCTGATTCCACACACTTGGACTTGTGTCAAGCAATTAGCTTCTAGCTGATTCTATACACTTAGACTTGTGTCAAGCAATCAGCTTCTAGTTGATTGGACTTGTGACAAGTAATCAACTTCTAGCTGATTCCACACATTTGGACTTGAGTCAGCTAACATCCAGTTAAGAATTTTTCTGTTAAACCTTAATCATTTGAACTTGTTTCACCTAGCCTCCAATTAGGAATTTGTCTGTCAAACCTTAATCACTTGGACTTGATTTACCTAACCTCCAACTAGAAATTTTGTATATTTGATCCCCAACCAAGTCTTAGCTCATGCTAATTTCCAATCAGAACTTCAATACCTATCAAGTATTTTGCACTTGTAAACTTGACACAACTGATTAGATCGTAATTAACTTAACTTTAATTTTAATCATATATCAGAATCCTGGGTTACATTTTTGTGCACGTAGCACCAACAGAAAAGGATAATATCCATAATTTACTAAAGCATGTGAGCAAGTTTCACTATTATCTATTTTACATGCCTAAGTTTCAAAATACATAAATCACATAGCGTATTTTCAAAATATCTCTTCTTTTTCTTAAGTTTATTAGTCAATTTCATTTAAAACTAGCTGATAAACCTAGAGAACTCTATATTACTTCAAATCAAAATCAATGTACTTCTAAAAGTCTTATTTATCAATTTAAGTTTCGATAACATAAATTGAGAATAGTACATTTTAAATTAAAACTTATAAAAGCTCGATAGAATCTATAATAAACTAGCTCATTATAAGTCATAGGACAATGATATTCATTAATCAACACCATCAATAGATTCTTAAAACTTCCTTGATTCAAAAAATATCAAATTTTTGAATGATATAGATCCATCAATCGGTTCATCCGAAACTGACTGATGAACCTAAAAATCTCTGAGTCACTTCAATTCAAAATCAATGTACTCCTGAAAATCCCCTTTATATATATATATGTGTGCGTGTGTGTTTTCTTATTTGAATTCAATAGCATAAATTGAGCGTGATGAATTTTTGAATAGGTAAAGTAAAAAATTGAAGAGGTACTTTCAAAGTAATTTACTATTCTCAATTTTCAAGAGTATATTATTTTGATTTGAAGTGATTCAGAGTTTTCTAAATATAGACAAAATTGATTAATGGATAAAAAAGAAAAAAAAAACTATATTTCATAAATACACTGTGCGAATTGAGTATATTGAAACTTGAGTCCATGAAATAGGTAATAATGAAATTTGTTCATGGGATTAAGTAAATTGTTGAAAAGATTAAGATTGGCAAAAAAAAAGGGGTCCTGCGAGCTTGCAGCCGGGCTCGTCTACGCACAAGCCTGTGCCAAGCCCAATCACTATGAGCTTGTCCATCAATCACTATGTGCATCCTAATCGGTAAGAATTTCACAAGCCAAGTAAAACCTCTTCTGCCCTACCGATTTAGTGCAGGTAAAAAACATTCCTTTATGGACAGAAAGAAAGATTATTCATGCGAACTGTGGAGGGGAAAAAAGGACAAACAAAAATGCAAAAAATATATCTATATGATAATCAAGATATGGAAGGAACTCATTGATTAAGAAAGATTGAGCCAAGCTTGATGTGACAAAACAATCACTATTTGAATGAATCAAGATCAGACCGCAATTGTTTTCGACCTAATTATGCAAAAAAGAAAAAAAAAACATACAACTGTTAATGAAATGAGTGAAGTCCTTCTCCCCAAAAAAAAAAAAAAAATAGAAATAAAAAATTATTTTATTATCAAATTTAAAAAAAAAATTTAATTTCGAAGATCATCGGCCTGGGCATCTGAACCACGCTGTGATTGAATGCATCTGATCGTAAAAAGGCGCCACCATGTCGAGGTGGGGAATGAGAGAGGACTCCGCTGCTGCCAGTGCCATCGCTTAGCTACAAAGCGCTACAAGAGGAAGAGTCTTGTCACAGTTACGCGAAAAAGGCTACGAAGCTAATAAAATATAATAAATTAAAAGGTGAAATGATGAGTGAGGGACAAGATATGATTATGGTGACAAGATAGGATTAGATATGATTGCATGCGACAGCTATAAATTTCGACGGTAATTTACTTGACGGCGCAGTAATTTTCTCCAATATTAAAATGTCAACTTGAAATTTATATTTATTAAAATATTTATTTATTTGTTTTCGTAATCGACTATCATGCATCGTTATCATCATCGGCTGTTGTATGATTTGTCGTGCAATGAATTTAGTTTGGAGTGTTTTTGCTTTGTCTAATTAAAATTCGTTGATCATTTTATTTTAGGATTTTAAATTAAAATTATTATACATTTAGGATTCTCCTGAACCGTCGTAATTGAGGGAGGTAGATTTTTAAAATTTTTATTTGCTTAAAATAATTTGACACAAATTCATTAAAGGATTTAAATTTATAATGCTCCTCTATATCATCAAAAAAAATTTTAGGACTCTCCTAATTCAGGTCATATCAAACTTTTATAATTCGGGATACTAAATTTCAATTTTTTTCTTTCTTTATTTTTCATATTTCAACTTAATATATTATATATTTTTGAAAATTTAGGGAGACCATTATTATACAGTAAGTTTAATAATTATTTTTCGTTATTTAATATGTGATCATCCCTCTCAAACATAAAATAATAGATCCATTCTTGTATAAGACCAATAAAATTTGATCAAAACTTATTGATAACCTTAAGAAATTCATAATGACTTCAAACCAAAATGATTTCCTGTGAGTCTTTTGAGGGTAATCATGCCCTTAGATTTGAATTCTACATCCTATATCAGGAGCTTGTGGGTTTTTAAAATCTTCACAACATTGAGATAAATTTGGAACAAATTTAAGCTTGTTATATTCGCTCACCCAACACCATCAAAAATTCTTAAGGCTATGTTGCTTTAGACCATATCAAGATTATGAAATACTAAACACTCTAAATCTATTAGTGAGCTTTCGACCAAAACTCGTTAATAACCTTAGGCACATTATAAACACTTCAAACTAAGTTCATTATACTCCTTGTATCTTCCTGAATATAGTCATGTTATCCGACATCAATTCCATAGTCTAAATTAAAAATTATGAGTTTTTGCAATCTTCATAACCTTAAAATAATTTAATCCAAACTCATTAGAGAATCTAGATGTGTAATACTCACTCACTAACACTGGACAGGATAGCGATTATCCTGTGGCCTACGGACAAAGGAAGATAGAGGAGAAAATAAGTAAAGAATCCTCTTAAAATGAAAAAACAAATATATTGCTCTCTGAGTTTTATCATAATAAAAAATTTTAATATCAATGAAGGGTGATCCCTCAATATCTAAACAGAACTCTTATATAAACTACAACCTAAGATGCAAATAAAAAAAAATTATAATTAACATATCTTAATTCTAATCTTGTAAAGAAAGGAAATAAATTTTTCATCCTAAAAGGAAAGTACATAACTAAACTATCTTAACTAAAAATTGTTAGATCGTTGTAGTCTTGCTAGAGGAGGGGAGGGGGTGAATAGCAATTTCTCGGTTTTCTTCCTATAAGGTTAGCGTGTGCAAGCGAAAACAATAATAATTAAATCAAACAATGCTAACACAAACCTATTTATGTGGTTCGGAGATGACGCTCCTACTCCACGACAGTCCGTAAGGTGGATGATCCCTCGATCCTTCTGCAGATCACACCCCGGATGCCCTCCGGCTAACTCGTGTAGCTCCTTGTGGGTGGAGAAACCTCCCCACAATCACAAGCACACCTCTGAGTACAAAACACTACTAACAAGTCTTAACCAAGCTTGTTTCGTCAAGAGCTCCCAGCCCAAACCGAGTTCTCTTAAAGAGAACTCTAAGCTGAAACCCTCGCCACCAGTCGACTACTCCCAGAGTAGTCGGCTGGTCCCAGCCAAACAGCAAGCCAACGGCTAGCTGTAATGGCTAGTTTTCGACTTTACCAGTCGACTGCCCCTGAAGAAGTCGACTGGTCCAGGGTCGAAATCTTTCTGTGAGTTTCTGTGACCTTTATCAGTCGACTGTCCCAAGGGCAGTCGACTGGTCCACCCTCACACCTAATATTTCCCTTCCCGAGTACACTTCTCTCAGCACTCAAACCCTAGGATTCCCCGAGTACAATCACTCAGCACTCGTACCCTCACGACTCAGCTTACTCCTCACCAACAGCCTCGACTATTGCCTTCGCGCCCTCTTCATCTTTGGCTCCCGTCCCTCGGATGCACACAAGCCTCCAGCTTGCCTCCATGCTATCCTTCACGCATGCCTCGAAGTTCGCGCCCCTCAGCTCATCGCCCCTGTTATCCATCCCTCAGGTGCGTACACAAGCTCACGGCTTGCCTCCATGCCACCCTTCACCGTTTCCGAAGCCATCCAGCCAAGTCAATATGTGTAACCTGCAAGACCTGCACACTCCAATACACATATTAAAACACAAGGGTAAACCTAACTTAAACTCTTTGCCCAAACATCAAAACACATAGTCACTCCGGACCATAGATTACCCCAACAAAAATTAGATACGGTTCAAGATAAATCCTCCCATATAGATATTAAAAATATCAAAATTATCCTAAATACCTTAAAATAAAAATTATCAAAAATAGAAAAAAGGTTTTGAAAAGGTTTTCAACGGTGAAATTTGGGATGAAATCTTGGTTGTTACGGTTTCACCGTTAACAAATGCAAGTTTTCAAATTCTGCATGTGTGATCATCGACAAAGTCTGATTTCGAGATCTGAGTCAAAATGTATGCACCTTTGAAATTTAAAGGGTCATATTAGGCTTTATCATGAATTGGGTCTACATCAACCACCATACTATAAAAGAGTTCCTAATTTAAACCATGTCAATTTTTTGAAATTTTAAATGTTATAGATTCATTAGCGATTTTATGATCAAAAGTCATTGATGGTTTTATACGTGAATTTTTTAAATCTTTAGTCTTAAGATAATTTAAGATAAGCTCATTCATTAGAGAACATAGACATGGCATAATACTCATCAACATTAACAAAAGATTCCTATAACTTTTTGCTTCAGACCATATTAATCTTTGAAACTTTGGACATAGTAGGTTTATCAATAAGTTTACAGTCAAGACTCGTTAATGGTTTTATGCATCTTGTAAATATTTTAAATTAAGTTCATTGCTCTCCTTGCATCTTCCTGATTAATCATGCTCTCGCACCTTTATTCCACTATGTGAGTTTTTAAAATATTTACAATTTTAAAATAATTTCATACAAATTATTAGATGATTTAAGTCTATCATACTCATACATCAATACTTTCAAAGTGTTGGGACTATATTAAACTTTTAAAATGTTGAATATATCTTAGGTCCAAGTTCATTGATAACCTTAACTATCTCATGAACATTTCAAATTAAATTTATTGCTCCTATAGAAATCTCTAATAACTAACTAGAGAAGGGGATCATGATAACAGAAAATCTAAAAGAAGGTGATCGATGGAAAGGACCAAATGATTTGATGATTGATGGGGTTGAGCATCCCAGGATAGATACGTGGCACGGAGAAGATACGTGTTAGGGTCCACTAAACCTTAGCGTCGAGGTCATACCAAGACCTGTTGGGATCTCCCGGCACAAAACAATAAAAACGCAGCCGAAACAAGAACCCACGAGCGATCCATGCGAAAGAAAACTCATACAAAGTTATCTATCTAATAGATTTATCTACTATTTATACCTTTGAAGCGTCCCCTTCATTTATCCCGCTCGTCCAAGATGCGCCAGATCTCTTGCACGTTCAAACGTCCGTGCCTCTATTCGTATCCACACGGACACAATCTCTCAACTTCGGGAGAACTACCTTAGTTGTGCTAGCAACTTGAGGTAGCTCGAAAACACTAAGAACCTTGCAGTAAGGTTTCGGCCAAGAGTGGAGGAGAGGAAGAGGAGAGGAAGGGAAGAAGGAAGTACACACTTGGTTGTCATTCAAAATGACTTGACCCCTTTTATATTCATCCCATGAATACCAAGAGTCATTTGACTCTTTGACTCCCCTTCATTAAAGCCAATAAAGAGCACATCTTTCCATGTGACTCTTCACCTTCTCTTCATCTAATGAAGAGAGATTTTTCTCTTTCCCTGCATGCAACTCCGACTGGGTGCCGACCCAGTCTGCCGAGTGCCGACCCAGTCTGCCGAGCTCCGACTCAGTCTGCCGAGTGTAAGCTCAGTCTGCCGAGTGCCGAGCTCCCGACCTACGCTCCTGAGTTCCCAACTCGAGCTCAGATCTTCCGAGTTCCCAACTTGGGCTCGGACTTCCCGAGTTCCCCAACTCGGCTCGGACTCCCCGAGTTCCCAACTCGGGCTCGGACTCCCCGAGTTCCCAACTCGGGCTCGGACTCCCCGAGTTCTCCAACTCGGGCTCGGACTCCCCGAGTTCTCCAACTCGGGCTCGGACTCCCCGAGTTCTCCAACTCAGGCTTGGGCCTCCGAGTTCTCCAACTCGGGCTCGGGCCAGCCGATCAGATTTCCCGAAGCATTATGTCCTTTGTGTGTGACCCAATAGGTTCTCGTGACGTTGGCAATGCACCTAAACACTTTAGACACATAAACAATGAGCGGCATCTAGCAATGCATCATTGCTACCCAAGTAACAAGAAAAGTCGAGATCCGACTAAACCTCCGTGACTATGATAGTGTATGACCCTGTCCTTCTATCCTTGATATCTAGATTGACTAATGAGGCATAGACCGTGTCATCCTCAATCAATCTATGTGTTTCTTGATCCCCGAGTAGACTCACTCAAACAAATGAGCTCAATATCTCATATTGACTCATTTGAGCATGGTCATGCGTTTCAGTAGTCCTACTCGATCAAGGGGCCCACAGATATCACTCCCGTCATATGGGAGGGATAGATCCATCTACATCACTCACATCCCTCCGCATAATTCATTACATACCCAGTGATCGCCTTTATAGTCCACCCTGTTACGGGTGACGTTTGACGATACCAAAGTACATAACTCCTTATGTAGGGAACCGTAGTGACTTCAGGTCTAAGTACTATTCATACCAATAGTCACATGAGAAAGTTTATGACACTCATATGACAATCTACGAAACTTTCTCATGACGGGTCATTCAGTACACATTCTCCAATGTATACCCATGTGTCAACTTGATATCACATATCCATGACTTGTGAGCTCAAGTCATCAGTTAACCTACAAGCTAGTCTCCACGCATTAATATTGTCCCTGAATATTAATGCTTGACTAGGAATAATTTAGTGTAGTGTTCTCTACATTATCTCACTATCGATTCAACCAATCGATATAATGTAGATAAGAACCTACTACACAAGGACATTATTATACTTAGTTATTCGGCACAGAATACAAAGTAAATATAATAACCAAACATGTCTTTATTAATAATAGAATATGATACAAGATGTCCCTAGTCAATCATCACATAATTGGCTCTAGGGCTCCTACTAACAAGACCATCTCGGAAGAGTATATCAGAGCCCCAAAGTTAGGCCGAGTGGTCGGGCTCCCAATACTACCTCGGGAGGACAGACGTCCGAAGTTAGGTCGGGCTTCAGACTCCCGAGACTATCTCGGGAGGATAGACACCCGAGGTCAGGTCGGGCTTCATGCTCTCGAGACTACCTCGGGAGGACAGACGTCCGAGGTCAGGTCGGGCTTCAAGCTTCCGAGACTTCCTCGGGAGAACAGACAGGAGCCCCGAGTTCAGACCGGGTGTCAGGCCCCGAGACCCTCTCGGTATAACAAATGAAGGCCCCTAGGTCAGCTCGGGAGATGAGACCCCGAGGCCGACCAGGGAGAGTGGAACCCGAAGATCAATATATCAGATAACCCGACTTCAAGTAGTCGTTCCTCTTTCCAGAACAGAAAAGTCATCGGATAATTATTGTCCGTTACACGCGGCAATTAAGGCCTTAATGATCGCAGCGGCCGTTACCTAAAAGATATCACGTAACCGATGATTAAGGAACGTGGAGACATGTGTGACCAAACCCTCAAGTATATAAGGTGCTTCGGCATCTAGGTAAAGGGGGTAAGCTTTCCGAACATAACAAAATCTTGCTTCCTCGTTGTCCTCCGAAAAGAATTCTCATTCCTGACTAGAGCGTCAGAGTGGGCTCCGCCGGAAAACCTTCCGGTGCATTCCCATTAACGCTCGTGTTAATCTCGCAGGGTGTGATCGTCTTCTCTCCGTCATCGTCCTCGTGGGATGCTCTTTGGTGACTCGCCGTCTGCATCGTTCCCTTCCAGAACAAGTTTGGCGCGGTCTGTGGGAAAGTAATCAAAGCACCTGAAGGAGCACTATGATGGCAGATCCAGAGAGACAACCCATCATCTTGACGAAGGAGGAGTTAGATCGCCTAGTCGCCAACGCCGTCAAGGGAGCACTGGAACAACACCAAATTGAGCAAGCCGCCTCACGGCGAGCGGCTTCGGTGCAAGGCAAAATTCAAAGAATTTCTGCCTCGCACCACTGCAACCGAAGATCTGTCTCGCCCCCGATGAGACCGACAATGACAGCTCCAACGCCTCAGCGAGATTCCTTGGGGGACTTGGAAAGAGCACACTCTATCGCCTCCAGAGCTTTATGGTAGGAGGAACGACCGGGGTTAAAGTTCCATCTATGCCTTTCTCTCCGGATATCGTAGAGGACCCCATGCCCAATGAATTCCGTGGTCCAGGAATTGCTGACTACGATGGGAAGATGGATCCAGATGACCACATCTGCAAGTTCGAGAATGCAACTCTCTTACACTAGTACACAGATGGTATGAAGTGTCAGGTGTTCTTGAATATTTTGTCAGGGGCCACCCAGAGATGGTTCCAGAGGCTGCCCCAAGGCTCTATAAACTCCTTCCTGGAGTTTAGAATCGCTTTCCTGCACCACTTTGCCAGCAGCCGTCGATACCAGAAGACGGCGTTGAACCTGTTCGCCCTCAAATAGAAGGCGAAAGAACCACTGAAGGATTATATCCGGCGGTTCAATCGGGTGGCTCAAGATGTGTCAATCGCTACTTCGGAGATTCTCGTCAGGGCCTTTACGCAGGGACTCTCCGAAGGCGGCTTCTTCCGATCACTGGTGAAGAAGCCGCCAACCAGTTTCGTTGACTTATTGGGGTGCTTCGTCAAGCATGTCAACATCGAGGAGGTGCAACCCACTCGCCGTAAAGATCCAGTCGGAGACCCTATGCAGATCTCGGTACGATCCAAAAGAAGAGAACCACTCGCACCAGCCCGGGCGAAGGATCCTCGTTCTAGGAAAGACCACTGAGCTGGTAAGAAGAGGCTGGTGGAGATGGTTGACACCGCGAAGCCTGAACCACCAAAGGAGTACTACGACTTCCACGGCAGTACAACACACTCTACAGAGGAGTGCTACGCCTTGAAGAGAAGAGGGTCTCAGGATGCAGATACCAAACCTCACAAGCGGTGGAATAAAGTGGGTCACCGACGACGATCCCCTCAGCGGAGCCCTTCCCCTCGTCGGCGGCAATCCGGGGAAGATAGAGTCGGGCGACGATCCCAGTCGCGTTCAAGAGGAAGGAGTCAGGAGATAGTACCCTGCCAATCTATCTCCCTCGAAAGGAATCCCAAGAAGGGCAAAGCTCCGGCGAGCGAGCATCCATTGGGCCATGTGGGAGTGATCTCCGCGGGACCTACTGGAGGAGATTCTCATCGGGTGAGAAAGGCCATACCCGTCGGCTGGAGAACTACTCCATCGGGACCAGCAATGACAAGCGCCAGGGCCCGATTATTTCGTTCGTCCCTGATGATCTGGAGGACATGGAAGCTCCCCATAAAGATGCACTGGTAATCCTCGCACGCATAGCTAACTACGAGGTTAAGCACGTCTTTGTAGATACAGGTAGTTCTGTCAATATCCTGTATAAGGCAACTCTGGACCAGATGCAAATCGACGAGAATGAGTTGCATCCAGTCTCCAGCTCTCTCTTCGACTTTACCGGATACCGAGTACAGCCGATAGGGCAAATCTCCCTATCACTATCACGGGGAGATGATACGCTAGAGAGGACAAGGAGGACTCCCTTCATGATCGTGAATGTCCGGTCGTCCTACAACGTCATCCTGGGGAGTTTAGCGCTCAGCCTATTCCAGGCGGTAGTCTCAGTCTACCACCAAAAGATCAAGTTCTTAGTGGAATTTCATGCTGCCATTCCCATACTGTCATCAAAGCACAAGCTCTTGCTGATTTCATGCTCGAAGCTGTCCCAGAGCCTAAAGCCAATGGAGTATGGAAAATCTATGTTAATGGTTCCTCCAACAGCAAACACGGCGGGGTCAAAGTTCTGATAGTTTTCCCCAGGGGAAATACATTGCATTTATCCATCCAACTCCACTTCTGGGCCACCAACAATGAAGCCAAATATAAGGTGATTCTAGTAGGGTTACAAGCAAGTGGAAGCTGCTCGGGTCATCTTACACTTGGACTCTCAGCTCGTCGCCTAATAGATAAAAGGTGAATTTGAAATAAAGAATGAGCGCCTGCAAAAGTATGTCATTTATGAGCAGCTGAGGTCCTCTTTCACCGAGGTTGTCCTGCAGAAGATCTCCAGAGCCAACAATGTTATGGCAGACAAGCTAGTCAAGTTGACCAGCTCCATTACCTCTTGTACGTTGGATAAGCCCAGCGCTACAGAAGGAATGGTGGCTCAGATCGAGGAGGAGGTCGTTAATGCTGCATTACCTGACTGGAGAAGGTCATATGTGAAATTCTTCCAGAGCGAAGCTACACCGGCTGACGATAAAGAAGTTCGGCTTTTCCGGCGTTGGGCTTCCAAATTCACGCTAATCGGGGAGCAGCTATATAAAAGAGCATTTGCCTACCTCTACTCAAGTGTGTCGGTCCAGTGGAAGCCGACTACATTATGCGAGAGATACACGAAGGCATTTGCGGGAGCCATGTTAGGGGGAGATCCCTAACTAGGAAGATTATCCTGGTTGGATACTTTTGGCCAACGTTGTAAGCAGATGTCGTCAAGTTCGTCGCTGGATGTGAGGCCTGTCAAAAGCATCACCATATCACTCATCGCCCCACGGAACTACTTCAAGCTTCCACAATCTCCTGCCCATTCGATCAGTGGGGAATGGACATTGTGGGTCCCTTTCCCAACAAGCCCCAACAGAAGAAGTTCCTATTGGTGCTCGTCGACTACTTCTGAAAGTGGGTTGAAGCTGAGTGATCACCCGATCTTTCCAAGTCGGAGACAAGGTCTGGAAGAGAATCAAGCCGGTCGGCGACCTCGGAAAGCTCGAGCCTCAGTGGAGCGGACCTTACACAGTCGTTAAGAAGCTCACCGGAGGTAGCTATTATCTACAAGATGATAAGGGCAAAAAGCTGGATAGGGCATGGCATGCAAATCACCTCCAACCCTATCGTACTCGGTGAGTCTTGTGAGATACAATATGTACTTGTTTATGTATTTCTATTGCGTTGCAGTTTCAATAATGAAATGAACAGGATGTCTAACCAAGAAGACCCAGTGTAATTGCTTATAAACTCCTATCATCTCATGGTACTGTGGATGCAAGAGATGTGTAGGCCTGGTCGTGGTGCTGCGGATGCCCGACCAGGAGGAGCATAAATTCCTACCATCTCGTGGTGCTGCGGATGCCCAAGATGTGTAGGCTTAGTCGTGGTGTTGCGGATGCCCGACCAGGAGGAGCATAAACTCATATCTTCTCATGGTGCTGCAAATGCCCGAGATGTATAGGCCTGGTCATGGTGCTGCGGATGCCTGACCAAGAGGAACGTACACTCCTACCATCTCGTGGTGCTGCGGATGCCTGGTGATAGCCCACAACGAGTGTCACGATGAGCCTCAAATTTGAATTTATATGTTGAAAACCCTTAGCTCACAAAACTAAGTGTAGTATAGGGGCCTCAAGTCGTATTTTTTCAAGGACTAGTTAAGAATGCTTAGTTCAAGCTTAAATTCGTCGTTTTATGTTTTGGATTTTCAAGTAAGATGGGGGTTTTTGCGAATATAAAGAAATAACAGTTTGAAACAGAATAAACTCAGCTAAAGCAGAACTAATTCGAATATTGCGGAAACTACACTTAACCTATTTGACAACTGAGCAATTAAATTCAAAACGATGGAATCGAAATTTAAGAACTAAACTTGAATGCAGAGAACTAATTGCAGAATAGAGAAAACTAGAACAAAGCAAGCTAAAGAAACTTAACTGAAGTGTAGTTTGATACAAACTGAAACAACTTGAAGAAATAAGTGTTTAGAACCAAAATTTTCCTAAATTGAACATCAAATCAGTCCCTTGCCAAGATTTCCCCTTGCCATTACACAAAAGCTAAGCTAGAAACCCTCTAGCTTAAAAACCAGCAAAGAAAAACTCCCTTAATCAGTTTGCAATGGATTGGTGTGTATTGGTCTTCATGATCGGTCACGGGATCGATCAAGACTTCTTCTGATCGGTCACAGGATCGATAAGGACTTCTTCTGATCGGTTTGGAGACCAATCAGAGTTCTCTGTCTGATCAACAAGACCGATCAGTATCTGAAATCTCCCACCGAGCTCTCCTTTCTTGATTGGACGAACCGGTGACTTCGGCTCAGAAACCTTCAGAACACTTCGAAGAACCCCTCCAAATTGCTCCAACAGCTCCGATCGAAGAAAAGCAGTGATCAATTAAGGGATCGATCAGTGGAAACAGAGCTCCGGCGAAACCCTCACCTGAGCTTCCAAAGATAAATCTGATTAGCAAACTTAACAGAAAATCTACCTCGACGATTCGAAAACTTGAAACAAAGGCTTAGATCTGATGTTGGTCGCGTGTGATCGGAGAAGAAAGCTGAAAAATCACTAAGAACAGGAAGAACTGGAAGAATTCACGATGACAGAGCTCGGGTGGAGAAGTTCTCTGATTTAATTAATTCCAATTCAAAATGAACGGTTGTGATCATCCTCGCTTCATCCAATGGTCAGATCATCTCGGATTGAGTCCAAACTTTCAAGATCTCCATCAATGGTCAGGATCTACTTCTCCTCAGCTTGGATCGATCAGATCTATAACGGATGGCTCAGATTACCCTTCCTTTTGAATGGATGACTTAGACTCCTCTCGAGCTTGATCCAACGGCTAGATGACTTCTGATTTGGACCAAAACTTCAGATCTTGATCTATGGTCTTGATTAACTCTATCTTGAGCTTAGATTGATCAGAAGCTGATAGATGGCTCAGATCTCCCCATTTTTTGATTGGATGACCCACATTTATCCATCTCTTGATCCTCTTGATTGAAGCCAAATTTGAACTCAAGTTCGATCCAATCTGATCTAGATCCATGATCGTTCGAAGCCTACAAAATTAGATTCAAATTTTAATACCAAAATATCTCAAATATACAAAGATTTGCATCCAAAGCTAAAATAGAAATAACTCATGGAACCTAATGTAAATGCAAACTTAAGCATATAAAAAGGATCAAAACATGAATTTGAGAGCATAATTTAATTATCAAAATGGTAATTATCAATGCCCGAGATGTGTAGGCCTAGTCGTGGTGCTGCGGATGCCCGACCACGGGGAGCATAAACTCCTACCATCTCGTGGTGCTGCGGATGTTGGAGATGTGTAGGTCTGGTCGTGGTGCTGCGGATACACGACCAGAAGGACATAAACTCCTACCATCTCGTGGTGCTGTGGATGCCTGAGATGTGTAGGCTTGGTCGTAGTGCTGCGGATGCCCGACCAGGAGGAGCATAAAGTCCTACCATCTCGTGGTGCTGCGGATGCCCGAAATGAGTAGACCTGGTCGTGGTGCTACGGATGCCCGACCAGAGGAGTAAAATCCCTACCATCTCGTGGTGTTGCGGATGCTCGAGATGTGTAGGCCTGGTCGTAGGTGTTGCGGATGCCCGACCAGGAGGAGTAAAACCCTACCATCTCGTGGTGCTGCGGATCCCGACCAGGAGGAGTAAAAGCCCTACCATCTCATGGTGTTGCGGATGCCCGAGATATGTAGCCTGGTCGTGGTCTGTGGATGTCCGACCAAGAGGAGTAAAAGCCTTACGATTTTGTGGTGCTGCGGATGCCCGAGATGTATAAGCCTGGTCGTAGTGTTGCGGATGCCTGACCAGAAGGAGCATAAACTCCTACCATCTCGTGGTGCTACGGATGCCTGAGATGTGTAGGCCTGGTTGTGGTACTGCGGATGCCCGACTAGGAGGAGCATAAACTCTTGTCATCTCGTGGTGCTGCGGATGCCCGAGATGTGTAGGCCTGATCGTGGTGCTGCAAATGCCTGATCAGGAGGAGCATAAACTCTTGTCATCTCGTGGTGTTGCGGATACCCGAGATGTGTAGGCCTAGTCGTGGTGTTGTGGATGCTCGACCAAGAGGAGCATAAACTCCTACCATCTCGTGGTGATGCGGATGCCCGAGATGTGTAGATCTGGCCGTGGGGCTACGGATGCCCGACCAGGAAGAGCATAAACTCCTACTATCTCGTGGTGCTGCGGATGCTCGAGATGTGAGGCTTGGTCGTAGTGCTATGGATGTCTGACCAGGAGAAACATAAATTCCTACCATCTCGTGGTGATGCGGATGCCCGAGATGTGTAGGTCTAGTAGTGGTCCTACGGATGCCCGACCAAGAGGAGCATAAACTCCTGTCATCTCGTGTTGTTGTGGATGCCCGAGATGTGTAGGCCTGGTCGTGGTGCTGCGGATGCCCGGCCAGGAGAGTGTATTCAATCAAGCATACAAGACAAACACAAGTTGAAATTACACTGAAAGAAAAAGACACGGGAGATAAACATACTTCACTCAATTCAGAGTATAGTTTTGCAAGGTACAAGAGAATAAAAGAAAATGAGGAAAAAGACATATGTATCCCAGAAAAAGACATACTCAGGAGTACACAAGACAATAGTACAAAAATATTTCATTCAAAATAGATTACATTTGACATACATTTGGAAAAAAAAGAAAATATATAAAAGGAAAAATACAAAACAAGATGCGGCAGCTACAACTCCTTCTCCTTGGGTGGCAGCTCCTCCCACGCCTGAATGATGCTGAGGAAGCTGAGGTCGGCGTTTGGCTTCAGTACTCCCGCCCGCCAGATCTGTTGGATTGCTCCATTGAAGCTTTGCTTCAACCGCTTCAGCACTTGGCTGGCCAGGAGGTCCCCAAACTCGTCGAATTGGAGAAACTGGGTCTTGAATGCTTCCTTCGCCTTCGCTTGCCGGGACTCTTCATCGGCATTATATGTCTGCAGTTCTTCCATAGCATGGTCCCGTGCAGTCTTCAGCTCTGTCGCCTCTGAAGATAACTGGTCCCGAGCAGCCTGGGCCTTCTCGAGCTACTCTGTGGTCGCTAGGAGGGTCGACTGAGCTCGGTCCGAAGCTTCTTGCCGGAGGCGAAGGTCCTCCGACAACTTCGCCTCCCGTTCCTCGAAGAACACCTTCTCTCGGGCCAAATGGCTCACCTCATGGGTGAGGGTCTTCGTTAACTCCAAGAGAAGGTGCTCTAGGCAACGGCCGCTGTGCAGAGCAGACTCAGAGCAGAAGAGGCCTCCCTCAACTTCACTGGTTGAGGACCTCGAGAGGTCGCCTCCTCCGCCACACGGACCTTCCCGGCACAAGCGCGAACTGGTCAGCCGGGGCTCTGCTGGCACTGCTTGCTTGCCTTTCAGCGCGTCCGAGGAATTGGCCGGGGTGGTGATGGTGATCTAATGCCCCATCGCTGGAGGGGTTGGTTGTTTGAAGGGCTTGGAGAGGGGCATCATATCCTCATCCTCGGCGATTGTTGGGAGCTCTGGAGGGGTGTGTTTCCTCAACCTCCTCCAAGGGGGGTTAAGGAGCTGACCGGTGGGCGAGCCCTTCTGCCTCGTCTTCCTAGTTGCTTTAGCCGTCGAAGGACAAGCCTGAGGCGCAGGAGCCTGAGGTGCAAGCTCTTCCTCATCATCTCCCGTCTCAATGAGCGAGGGGGAGGGGTCGGCTCCTTGACCATTGGACCGTTCTGGCGTCTCCTCCGAGTCTTCAATCGGGTCGACCACCGAGGCGGTGGGAGCTAGAGGGGGGCCAAGGCCTGCTCGTTGGCTTGCTCCCACTTAAATAGCTTATTCATCGCCTGGGACAGCATGACGTCCTCTGCAATACAAAAACAAAAGGACATCAGTTAAAATCAACAAACATTTGATAAAAATATAAACTTACCGAGGTTGTGACTAATGTTGGTGGCTTTAGGGCTTAGCCCAGCCCGATACATGAGCTCTTCACACTGCACCAGGCGGGGGCTACTGAATTCCATGCCGGCCAAGATGCCTCTGGCCCACTAATATGCCAACTCTTGCTGGAAGTCACCCAACTCCGAAATGGCCGGTAGGTTTTCTCTCCAGCGAATGGGACCGAAGGGGCGCTCAGGGAGTCGGATGAAAAAGAAACGTTCCTTCCATCCGATGGAAGGAAGGAAGACTCCCTATAAACCTATGGCTGGGGCGAGCTGTGAAGCTGAAAGCCCCCCCCCCCTAAAAGCTGAGGTCGGGAGGAAGAAGAAATGGAAAAAGCATAGGGTGAAGAGAATGTCGAAGAGTTTGAAAAGGATGAATGCCCCGCCCATTTGGGCGAAGACGTTGGGAGTCATCTGATGTAAAGGAATGTCAAAATAAGAAGATATACTCATGAAAAAAGGCGGAAGAGGAAAGCGGAGACCCAGTTCTACCTGCCCTAGGAAGAAGGTGAAAAATCCTAGAGGAGGTTCTACGGAGGACTGATCTACCCTAGGGACTTCTACCTCCAATTCCGCCGGAATGTCGTACGCTTCGCAGGCGGCTCAGAGGGTCTCCGACTTAACTCTAGAGGAAATGGTTTCGTACCACTCCGGACAGTAAGTTTGTTCCCCCTCCGATCTCTCTTCCTAGCCTTAAGTCTTCTTTCCCTTTCCTTCCCAACCATGGTCGTGAAAAGAAGTAGAAAAAGGATGAACGAGACTTACGTTTGCAGAAGAAGCCTTAACAAGGTGAAACTCTAGTGAACGAAAATGGAATGCACGATATCTGATAGCCAGCGATGGAAGAAGACGGGAGGGCGCTTTCGCCTCCCCTTTTTATAGAGGAGAAGCGTCCTCGTGTGAACAATGGGGGCACGACACGTCGACGACAATGACTGCCCATTTCGAGGCATCGACCCTCTTTACGGTCATCGTTTGGTATGACCCTGTGGCGCGTATCAACAGAGATCGCTAAGAAAAGATCTGGACACGTAGCATGGTTACATACGCGGAGATGTTTTGTCGCCATTAAGAGATCCCATGCGCTTTTAATGGGTGATAGACAGCTATCATTGCCTCGCTTCGAAACTTACAGGGACTTTTGAACTGATTCAAAAGACTATCTTAGTCCAAGGGACGAATGTTTCGATTCCTCAGACCCGACAAGCCACCAAAGGAGAAGTAATGGATATATAGACCCACAGATGAGTAGCTTCCCTTCGTTGTACCACCTGTCTAATCAATCAACCACACTTTCTTCAATTAGACTTGAAGGGAGGGACTTGTGATAGGGTTGAGCATCCTAGGATGGATACGTGGCAAGGAGAAGCTACATGTCAGGGGTCCACTGAACTTGAGCGCCAAAGTCATACCAAAGACCGCCTCGGGAGAGTAGATCAGAGCCCCGAAGTCAGACCGAGTAGTCGGGCTCCCGAAACTACCTCGGGAGGACAGACACTCGAGGTCAGGTCGGGCTTCAGGCTCCCGATATTACCTCGAGAGAACAAACGCCCGAGGTCAGGTCGGGCTTCAGGCTCCCGAGATTATCTCGAGAGGACAAACGCCCGAGGTCAGGTCGGGCTTCAGGCTCCCAAGACTCCCTCGGGAGAACAGACAGGAGCCCCGAGGTCAGGCTGGGTATCAGACCCCGAGACCCTCTCGGTAAAACAAATGAAGGCTCCAAGGTCAACTCGGGAGATGAGACCTCGAGGCCGACCCGGGAGAGTGGAGCTCAAAGATCAATATATCAGATAATCCGACTTCAAGTAGTCGTTCCTCTTTCCAGAATAGGAAAGTCATTGGATAATTATTGCTCGTTACCCTCGACAATTAAGGCTTTAATGATCGTAGCGGTCGTTACGTAAAAGATATCATGTAACTGATGATTAAGGAACGTGGAGGAGAATGTGTGACCAAACCCTCAGGTATATCAGGCGCTTCGGCATCTAGGTAAAGAGGATAAGCTTTCCAAACTTAACAAAATTCTACTTTCTCGTTGTCCTCCAAAAAGAATTCTCATTTTGACTGGAGCGTCAAAGTGGGCTCCGTCGGAAAACTTTCCAGTGTGCTCCCATTAACGTTCGTGTTAATCTCATAGGACGTGATCCTTTTCCACGTCACCATTCTCGTGGGCTACTATCTGATGATTCATCATCTACATCGTTCCCTTCGGAACAATCATGATATGATAGGACGTGATAAGCAAGCTCCTAATTTTAGGACAAACCTTTCTATCCTCTCGCTTTCCCTGTGCTGTGCTGTTAATGTGGCACAAGTATTCGCAGCTAGCCATGACTCCAAAGTAAGATGAGTTCATGAAGAATCCTTCTTTATGGCCGGCAAGATCCAATCGCCAGATGTCTCCACTGACAGTAGACGCTACATGACAAGACCGGAAAAGAGGTCTATTTAGAATACCAGTACGCCGGTAGAGGACAAGGTGAGGAGGTGAAAGGTATCGCAATCCCTCCTCCATTTATATCAATCGATTTTAATCGAGGAGGGAAGAAGAAGAGCTAGCTATGTTGATTTTCTTCTTATATCGACAGACAAGATCAAATCCATCATCCTCTTTAATTTGTGGTACTAATCATATTAATTTTAATTTAATTTCACTCTGCAATGTCTTTTGTTGTTCTCCTCACAGAGATCAGCAGAGATCGATTTTGGCTTTAGCTAGCTTAATTCGTACTAAGAACCAAAAATGAAATCCGGCGGCGTGCGTCCGTCCGTCTCCGCCGCATGCATTACGGAGCGGCCGCGTCGGGGGGCCGGAGAATCCAGGTGGTGAAGGCGTCGAGCGTCTTCATGTCGGCCCGGTAGTGTTGCTGCGTGAACTGGAGCAGGGTCGGCCAGGTGAAGTCCGGATAGGCCCGCGGGTGCTCCGCGTCCACCAACTCCGCCGGCGGGCTCACCACCCGGTGGTTCGCGGGGCAGAGGAAGAACGCCAGCGACTTCCGCGGCGTCTCTCTGTTCACCACCGCCCTGTGCAGGCAGCTCTTGTACCTCCCGTTCGACAGAGCCTGCACTATTACTCGACGATCGTATATCCACACACACAGAGACAGAGAGAGAGAGACAGAGAATGAGTATACAGTCGGTAAATACCATGAAGGTGTCGCCGATGTTGACGACGAAGGCGTTGTGGGTGGGGCGGATGGTGCGCCAGCGGCCGTCGGCGAAGACCTGGAGGCCCTGTACATGGTCCTGGAAAAGGATGGTGAGGGAAGTAGGGTCGCAATGCGGTCCGGTGCCCAGAGTCTGCTCCGGCTTCAAGCACCGCGGGTAGTAGTTGAGCCGCATTATGGAGTCGTTGTCGGCGAAGAAATCACAAAAGTGTCGCCGGTCGACTCCGAGGCTCAGCCCCAGCAGCTCCATGATCTCCAACGACAACTTGCTCATCGCCTCGCAGTAACTCTGGTACACCTCCCTGCGCCGTCCGCAATTGGTTGGATACGGATCGAGGACTAATTTTCCAGGAAGCAAAGGATTTGTTTCGATTCGATTACCCGAACTGCCGGAATTCTTCGCCCAATGTGGTGATCAAGTAGTTCCGGACGATATCGCCTCCGCCGACGAGCGCGGGCGAGAAGTGGATGGAGAGAGTCTCCTTCCAGGGGAGCTTGCTGGCGAAGCGGCCGGTGAAGCTGCTGGCGTAGCCGCAGCTCTCTCCGGGGCGGCGCTGCGCCCTCTGCTTCTCCGGGAGAGGCATCTGAAAGAAGACATCCGCGCAGCGGTGCGCCTCCGCCAGCAGCTCGGCGTCGATGCCGTGGTTCACCACCTGGAAAAACCCGTGCCGCTCGCAGGCCGCGGCCACCGACCGCGTCACCGCCGAGGCCGCCGCCGCGTCGCCGGAAAGCAGTTGGCCGAGGTCGATCATCGGGACCACCAGCTCCTCCTGCGCGTCCGGCTTCGGCTTCTCCTCCTCCGGCCACACGAAATGCGCGGGAATGTCGGCCTGCACGCTGAGCACGGCGGCGTCGAACACCGGCGCCTCTTTCTCCCCGCACGCCGTCTCTCTCGGCCGGGAAAAAGCCCGCAAAACCATACCTTTATACTCAGCACACAAACACTCTTCTCGATCAAAACAAAAACAAAAACAAAATCAACAACAAAACACAAAACAGAAGAATAATTCCACAAGAATGAACAAAGCAACAACTAATCGACGCCGCGGATCGTCGATCGAGAAGAGAAATAGTAAACAAAAACACAACAACGCCTTGGATAAATACCATCAATTTACAACCACACCCATCTCTGCTGCTTATATAGCGGACACAGCGGCCATCTCTACATCTCTCGTCATCCATCGGCTTCAGACTAGGCAATGCAAAACGAAGAATCCATCAATGGCGGATCAAATGAAATTCCGGATCATATTAACATCAGTTATCCCAGATTGATATGGATAGATCTTCGATTCTTTTCTTTAATTGTTAATAATCCCTGTGGAAGCAGCAGACCCAGTAAAGTACAGCAGCTGCAGCATGCCAAATCCTATTTCTCCCAAGCTTTAGTTTTTAACAAGAACAGAAAAGCATTAGGAAAATAATTTCTTGCTGTTTTTATTGTGGAGGGCCAAACATGTCTTCGCACGGACATAATCTTCTCAGGCTGGCAGGGTAGCACTTATCATGAGTGTATGGATATAGTCTACTTCCAAGGAGGGTGAGAATAAATATAATAAAATAATTGTAAGTACATATTAATTAGGTATAAGATTTCTAGTTGGATCGATAGTATCTTTGTCTGCCAATCGCTTGTGAAATCTTTCCAGATAATTACGAACTGGATCTATTCTTAAATTTGGGCTGCAGAGAAAGATTAATGATTTTCTTAATGCGAGGTCAATTCGGAAGAGAAGATGATGTCATGCCGATTAACGTACGTCGACTGTCCCTCAGTCATTTTATCCTGACAAAACCGATGGATTTAGCAAATCTTGCAGAGTAGGAATTATCTGGGCTTCTCCTGACATATGCAGTTATTTTGTGCTTGTTGATTACAATCATTTGTCGATTAACGTTGGACTTGATGTTAGTCAAGTGAACCATCTTATTCGCTCTCATATCTTGTATAGAACCCTAAACCTGCCCATCTCTGAATTCCAATAACCCCAAACTCTTCTTGTTTTTATGTTTCGATTGTGTTGTTAGGATAAGAAATGAACGTCGATGAGAAGATGCGTGAAAGGAAAATTTGAGATTTTGTTCGGGAGGAGGGATCGGATAGGATAAGATATTCATAAAACAAAGGCCAAATTTGACTCCCCCACCTGGCTTCACCACGTCTCCCTGTTTTGTATTTTCTAGCATCCTCCTCCGGGACATGAGCGCCAGCCAGCCACCATTGCCCATAACAATCCTATCGACGTCGTTCCGGAGACCCTGCAAGCTCCTCCGGAGAAAACAAGGCGGTGCCATAGATGTCTCTACCATAGATGTCAACGTGGATTTCTTGTTTTGTGGACGTCAGATTCCTTGGGAGCTTTGGAGCTCGGTGTCAAAATTCTACTTCTGCTAACCTCACGGATGATCTCACATGTTGGATGAATCCCACTCTTCATTTTTGATCATGTTATATAATTGACACTGCTACTATTGCCTCCCTTATCCTCTCTTTCATGGCTGCTGCTGCTGCTGCATCTCTTGTGTTCTCTACTCTGGCTGTCATCCTCCTCTCGCTTCTACTGCGAGGGTTGGTTTGTCTACTATGGAGGCCATACGCCATCGCCCAATATTTCAAGAAACAAGGAGTGGATGGCCCCGGTTACAAGTTCTTCGAAGGATCCAACGGGGACATCAAAGCCATGAAAAGAGAGGCATCGGAGCTGATCTTGGACACAAGGTCACACGACGTCGCCAGCCGTGTGATTCCACACTACATCAAGTGGGCATCGCAATATGGTCTGTTCATTCTAATCTACCTTAATCGCGCTCAGCAACACTTTAGGATCATACGTGCATGCTCTTTCTCGACAGGCAATGTGTTCCTCTTCTGGTTTGGGACGAATCCCAGGTTGTTGATCAATGACCCCGAGATGGTTAAACATGTTCTGGCAAACAAATTTGGGTTCTACCACAAGCTGGATGCTGATCCTAATATTTTAGCTCTCTTGGGCAAGGGGTTAGTCCTGGTTCAGGGATCAGAATGGGCAAGGCACAGGAGAATTGTTAACCCTGCCTTCACAATGGATAAGCTCAAGGTCAGTGGCCTCGATCCTGTTTAAAAGGACATCTGGTAGAAATGTTAAGCTGGCTGAACCTACTTTCTTCATG
Organism: Boesenbergia rotunda; assembly: GCA_024364735.1. Classification (NCBI taxonomy): domain Eukaryota; kingdom Viridiplantae; phylum Streptophyta; class Magnoliopsida; order Zingiberales; family Zingiberaceae; genus Boesenbergia; species Boesenbergia rotunda. The sequence continues at coordinate 313,933 of JAGFNQ010003908.1, forward strand.
GCAGATGTTGGCAGGAAAGATGGCAGACTGCGTGAGGGTGATGCTTCAAGGTTGGGAAGAGCAGGCAACGCGAACAGCAGAGAAGCAACAGGAAGTAGAGGTCTCCAAGCAATTCCAGGAGTTGACGGCTGATGTGATTTCTTACACTGCATTCGGGAGCAGCTTCGCTGAGGGAAAGGAAGTATTTCTAGCTCAGAAAGAACTGCAGATTCTGGCCGCTGCTAATATTCTCAACATAAAATTCCCTGGATCCAGGTGACTGACAGACAACCCGTCTAGATTCCAAATAATTGAGGCTAATAAGAGACTTGACGTCGACATGCAAAAAAAAAATAAAAATAAAAACAGGTTTCTCCCAACTAAGAAAAATCTATACAAATGGAAGCTAGAGAGAAGAGTAAACAACACGCTGATGCGCATCATACGGAGGAGATTGGACTCTAAGGATTCCAGCTTTGGGCATGATCTCCTCGGCCTGATGATGGAGGCCAGCCAGAAACAGAGAGGGCAAAGAATGAGCATGTATGAGATCGTAGATGAATGCAAGACCTTCTTCTTCGCAGGGCACGAGACCACTTCCCAATTACTGACCTGGGCTCTCTTCCTGCTGAGCACCAACCGAGACTGGCAAGAGAAGCTCAGGGACGAGGTGCTCAGGGAATGCGGACGGCAAGTGCCCGATGCAGATACTCTAAGCAACTTAAAACTGGTAAAACCTCTTGATCGATCGATCGATCATCCTGACTTAAATCCATCTTGATTTGCTTGCTCGCTCGCTCGCAGGTCACCATGGTTCTCCTGGAGACGTTGAGACTGTATGGCCCCGTGGTTCAGATGGCAAGAAAGGCAAGCCAAGACATGGCGCTAGGGAACCTCAGCATACCCAAGGGCACCGCACTCATCATTCCTATCATGATGATCCACCGGAGCAAGGAGATCTGGGGGCCCGATGCCAATGAATTCAATCCCCACAGGTTCAGAGATGGCATCTCCAAGGCTGCCTCGCACCCCAACGCGCTGCTCGCCTTCTCCATCGGGCCAAGAGCTTGCATCGGCCAGAACTTCGCCATGTTGGAGGCCAAGACAGTGACTGCCATGATCCTGCAAAGGTTCTCCTTCTCTCTGTCCCCCGACTACAAACACGCACCGAATGACTTCCTGACATTGCAACCTCAGCATGGGCTTCCCATACTCTTCACTCCCTTACAATATGTCTAGCTTCAGTACTAAAATGATTGTAACATAATAAAATATAAATCAATTTTCTAATTTTATAGTTAAGTAAGAAATTCAACGTATCCTAATTTAACGACGTCGTTCACGGGGAAACAACCATCGAAGCTCTAAAATTCCGACCTATTAAATCTCTCCCCTAGAACTTGCATAAATTTCTACGGCCATCTCCAATGGCCTCCTACTTCCGATAGCGAGGTGCCAGCAACAATATAACATCAATCGCCGTACGTGTTTAATTTCGTCCATGGACCTGTTGAGGCCTTGACATCGCCAAACTCCTCCTCTGCTCTATCCTTCCAAATCAAGACTCATCGACCACCTCGAAGGTTCACTTTGGGGTGGTTGATTCTCTGTGCTCGTAACACAAAAAACCAAAAAACAGAAAAACAGAGCTGATCAGGCAAGTTTGGCTCGTCCATAAGTTTTTACGAGTTTAAGTTGCTGAATTAGTTCTTTAATATGTCGATTGTATTGTTGTTCAGTGATCGAGATGGGCACTGCTGTGAAGAAGGGCATTCTAAAGCCCATAAAATACATTTCCCAAATATTTGGTATGCCAATTTATTTTATTTTACTTTCAATACAGTAATTAATTATTAAGTTATTACAGATCAGAAGGAGCCAGAAATGCAAATTGGCTTTCCGACTGACGTCAAACACGTGGCACACATCGGATCGGACGGTCCCAACAATGGCGATCCGGGATGGGTATTTACCAGAATTAGTATTTTATTTTTATTTATTATTATTTTTTTTTGTTTTTGGATCGATTTTGAAGCTGCAGAAACCGATCGATTTTGTGCGATCGATCGAGCGCAGATGAAGGATTACCATTCAGCTCCACTCAACCCCACGCAAGCGCCGACGGAGAGAGACAGCGCCGCCGGGAATACGTGGGGATCTCAAGGTAACGGCAGACTTTTTCATTGAAGCTCTGCATGCATCGCATGACCGGCCGGTGACCCTGGTCATTGTTCAGGCTCAGATTTCATGAGTGACGAGATCGAAGACTCCGCGGCCGGGGACGGAGGCGCGGACTCCGCGTCCGGCTCCACCAAGCCGCGCCACGCGAGGCGGCACACATCCGACGACACGCCTGATATGGGTGCTGCTGCAGACTCGGCCGACGGCGGGGCGAAGAAGAGCCGGCGAGGACGCAAGAAGGAAGCGGCGGCGGCGGCGGCGGCGGCCGGGGGCACTCAAGCCGACGTTCCGGCCGTCCCAAAGAAGGCACACCGGCGGCGGTCGAAGGATGAAGCGTCCGGTAAGCCCTCCAAGTCGAAGGCAGCGCCGTCTGCCAAGTCGGATGGAACGGCGGAGGCGGAGAAGAACTCGGCACCATCGGCGGCGGCAGGAGGCTCTTAATTGTGAGTTCGATACTGCCTGTGGAGTGTGGATACTGAAACGGATCGATCAATCGCGAGTGTAAGAAGCAGGGACGAGAGAGAAGTATTAGAGAACATTTTCTTGTGTGTTTGTGATAGCCGATTGTGGTAAACACAACAATGGCATACACATGCATGCCTACTATAATATTATTTCTCATGTTATGATTAATCACATTGAATTTTAAAAATATCATTTTAATTACATATTGTGTGCTTCCTTAATCCTCCTGCTTCCTTATCCTAATTAAAAATACTAAGTTGAACTAATCACTAATATATGAGATGTTGTCATTCTAAGATTTAGGAGTCAAAACTTAATAAAGTCAATATATTCATCCTCTCCATGCACTAGTCACAATATCCGGACTAGTAATCCTCTTAGACTTGGGACGGATTGGTGGGGGCGCTGGAAGGGGATCGAATCACCTTATGCCACCCTAATTAACTTTACTAAGAAGCATACAAGCATATTGGATATATGTAAATAGAAAATAAATAAGAAAAAAGATGTTCTATTATGAATGAAACTTTAGTCTTACATTAGGAGTTTTAAAGTATAATATTGATTGGTTAATAAATAAATCTTTTGTTTGCTACTTAAATAAAATGGATGTGTTAATCGATGATTAATAGAGAATCTGTAATCACCTATTTGAAATGGTCTCTATTGATGGTCAAATGGTCTCTAGCATCTTCAGTGTCTTTCTTTTAAAGCTTTTATTGGTTAACATACTAATAAACCAGTTTGATATGCTCGTCTTGATCATCCTTCTATTCGTATTGTTCAAAGAATCATAAGTCAATTTGATTTACCTACTTCATATATCTCATCATCTCATTTATGTAAGGTATGCTTGGAAGCTAAGAGTTATAAGTTACATTTTTCTCCATCTAATCATATTTCTAATTTTTCACTTGAAATAATTCATTTTGATATTTGAAGTCCCTATATCTATCCTGTCTAATCAAAGTTTTCTATCTTTTATTATTTTTATTTACCATTTTAGCAAATTTACTTAGCTCTATCATATGAAATGAAAATTTGATTTACTTGACATATTTTATCATTTTCAAAACCAAGTTGAACGTTATTTCGGTCACAAAATACTTACATTTCATTCTTATTGGAGAGGTGAGTACCAACATTTTTATCACCATTTTACTTGTTGTGGAATTGTTCATCTAATCTATTACGACAATTTACCAAAGGGCGTACCCAAATATTGGTATTTACCAAAATGCGTACCATGGTTTCATTGTTACCAAATAACGCACTTATATTAGTGAACTTCCTCTTATACCCCTTCTGCCAAAGTACTGCATGTCATTTTCATTCTCTTTCTCTTTCTCTTTTTCAATAACGAATTTCGAGACATTTAAAAATATTTTTTCAGACTTTTTATTTTAAAATAATATATTATGGAATCGGATAAAAAATGTACGATAAAAATCGAAAAAATATTTCAATTAAAAAAATATCTCAATTAATAATTTAATATTTTTTAAAAATTTAAATAAATTATTTTTATATTTGATTAATATAAATTAATATATTTAATAATATTATTAAATATATTAATATATAAAAAACTTTTAAAAAAGTTGAAGTTTTTTTTCTTAATTTCAAACAGCATGGGCCTGAAATAAAATATTTCAGGCCCTGCGAGGGCCTGAAATATTTTATTTCAGGCCCTGCGAGGGCCTGAAATATTTTATTTCAGGCCCTGCGAGGGCCTGAAATATTTTATTTCAGGCCCTGCGTGGGCCTGAAATAGAAATAACTCAGGGCCTGAAATTAAATGATTTCAGGCCCTGCGTCGAATTGAAATCATGTGTTATGATAGGGTTTTTTACGTAGGTCTAAAATGTAAAGAAACATCTCTTTATATTTTTGAAATCACAATAAAAATCATTGAGAAAGACTACTTTACGAGAGGAATTCTAATTAATATAAAATGACAATTATATTAAAAACGAATTATATATATATATATATAAAGAAGTCAAATATATTTATTATATTAATTTAATATTATATATTATATTAATATATTATATTTTAATAGATTTTGATTGGAGGGCCTGAAGTCATTTGACTTCAGGCCCTCCTTAGGCCTGAAGTCAGATGACTTCAGGCCCTCCTTGGGCCTGAAGTCATCTGACTTCAGGCCCTGTGTAAATAATTAATTTAATAAAAATAATTAATTATAAAAAAAATTTTAATGATTATTTTTGGTATCCAAACTTCTAATGATTAAAAATTATATTGCAATAGGAGTTTTCTAGGACTATCAGTGGGTTTCGCTCAAAACCCACTGATATTTTTTCAGAAATCCAGATATGAGAGGTCCATCAGTGGGTTTTGCTCAAAACCCACTGATGGACTAAACTATACCTATTCCTTTGGGAAAAATAATAATTTGAGGTTTGGACACCTAAATTACATTCTCCTAACTCTACCCTAACTATTGATAATGTTTTTTCAGAAATCCAAATATGGGAGGTCCATCAGTGGGTTTTGCCCAAAACCCACTGATGGAAGAACTAAATTACACCTATTACTTTGAGAAAATTAATAATTTAATAATTTTTAAAAATATAAATAAATAATTTTTTTATATTTGATTAATATAAATTATTATATTTAATAATATTATTAAATATATTAATATATAAAAAAATAAAAAAAAGTTGAAGTTGATTTCAGGCCCACGCTAGGCCTATTTTATTTCAGGCCCTGCGTGGGCCTGAAATAGAAATAACTCAGGGCCTGAAATTAAATGATTTCAGGCCCTGCGTCGAATTGAAATCATGTGTTATGATAGGGTTTTTTACGTAGGTCTAAAATGTAAAGAAACATCTCTTTATATTTTTAAAATCACAATAAAAATCATTGAGAAAGACTACTTTACGAGAGGAATTCTAATTAATATAAAATGACAATTATATTAAAAATGAATTATATATATAATATATATATATATATATATATATATATATATATATATATATATATATATATATATATATATATATAGATGTCAAATATTATTTATTATATTAATTTAATATTATATATTATATTAATATATTATATTTTAATAGATTTTGATTGGAGGGCCTGAAGTCATTTGACTTCAGGCCCTCCTTAGGCCTGAAGTCAGATGACTTCAGGCCCTCCTTGGGCCTGAAGTCATTTGACTTCAGGCCCTGCGTAAATAATTAATTTAATAAAAATAATTAATTATAAAAAAACTTCTAATGATTATTTTTGATGTCCAAACTTCTAATGATTAAAAATTATATTGCAATAGGAGTTTTCTAGGTCTATCAGTGGGTTTCGCTCAAAACCCACTGATATTTTTTCAGAAATCCAGATATGAGAGGTCCATCAGTGGGTTTTGCTCAAAACCCACTGATGGACTAAACTACACCTATTCCTTTGGGAAAAATAATAATTTGAGGTTTGGACACCTAAATTACATTCTCCTAACTCTACCCTAACTATTGATAATATTTTTTCAGAAATCCAGATATGAGAGGTCCATCAGTGGGTTTTGCTCAAAACCCACTGATGGACTAAACTACACCTATTGCTTTGGGAAAAATAATAATTTGAGGTTTGGACACCTAAAATACATTCTCCTAACTCTACCCTAACTATTGATAATGTTTTTTCGGAAATCCAAATATGGGAGGTCCATCAGTGAGTTTTGCTCAAAACCCACTGATGGACCTCTCATATCTGGATTTCTGAAAAAACATTATCAATAGTTAGGGTAGAGTTAGGAGAATGTATTTTAGGTATCCAAACCTCAAATTATTATTTTTCCCAAAGGAATAGGTGTAGTTTAGTCCATCAGTGGGTTTTGAGCAAAACCCACTGATGGACCTCTCATATCTGGATTTCTGAAAAAATATCAGTGGGTTTTGAGCGAAACCCACTGATAGACCTAGAAAACTCCTATTGCAATATAATTTTTAATCATTAGAAGTTTGGACATCAAAAATAATCATTAGAAGTTTTTTTATAATTAATTATTTTTATTAAATTAATTATTTACGCAGGGCCTGAAGTCAGATGACTTCAGGCCCAAGGAGGGCCTGAAGTCATCTGACTTCAGGCCCTCCAATCAAAATCTATTAAAATATAATATATTAATATAATACATAATATTAAATTAATATAATAAATAATATTTGACTTCTTTTTATATATATATATATATATAATTCGTTTTTAATATAATTGTCATTTTATATTAATTTGAATTCCTCTCGTAAAGTAGTCTTTCTCAATGATTTTTATTGTGATTTTAAAAATATAAAGAGATGTTTCTTTACATTTTAGACCTACGTAAAAAACCCTATCATAACACATGATTTCAATTCGACGCAGGGCCTGAAATCATTTAATTTCAGGCCCTGGCAGGGCCTGAAATAAAATATTTCAGGCCCTCGCAGGGCCTGAAATATTTTATTTCAGGCCTAGCGTGGGCCTGAAATCAACTTCAACTTTTTTTTTATTTTTTTATATATTAATATATTTAATAATATTATTAAATATATTAATTTATATTAATCAAATATAAAAAAATTATTTATTTATATTTTTAAAAATTATTAAATTATTAATTTTCTCAAAGTAATAGGTGTAATTTAGTTCTTCCATCAGTGGGTTTTGGGCAAAACCCACTGATGGACCTCCCATATCTGGATTTCTGAAAAAACATTATCAATAGTTAGGGTAGAGTTAGGAGAATGTATTTTAGGTGTCCAAACCTCAAATTATTATTTTTCCCAAAGGAATAGGTGTAGTTTAGTCCATTAGTGGGTTTTGAGCAAAACCCACTGATGGACCTCTCATATCTGGATTTCTGAAAAAATATCAGTGGGTTTTGAGCGAAACCCACTGATAGACCTAGAAAACTCCTATTGCAATATAATTTTTAATCATTAGAAGTTTGGACACCAAAAATAATCATTAAAATTTTTTTTATAATTAATTAATTTTATTTAATTAATTATTTACGCAGGGCCTGAAGTCAGATGACTTCAGGCCCAAGGAGGGCCTGAAGTCATCTGACTTCAAGCCTAAGGAGGGCCTGAAGTCAAATGACTTCAGGCCCTCCAATCAAAATTTATTAAAATATAATATATTAATATAATATATAATATTAAATTAATATAATAAATAATATTTCACTTCTTTATATATATATATATATATATATATATATATATATATAATTCGTTTTTAATATAATTGTCATTTTATATTAATTAGAATTCCTCTCGTAAAGTAGTCTTTCTCAATGATTTTTATTGTGATTTTAAAAATATAAAAAGATGTTTCTTTACATTTTAGACCTACGTAAAAAACCCTATCATAACACATAATTTCAATTCGACGCAGGGCCTGAAATCATTTAATTTCAGGCCCTGAGTTATTTCTATTTCAGGCCCACGCAGGGCCTGAAATAAAATATTTCAGGCCCTCGCAGGGCCTGAAATATTTTATTTCAGGCCCATGCTGTTTGAAATTAAGAAAAAACTTCAACTTTTTTTAATGTTTTTTATATATTAATATATTTAATAATATTATTAAATATATTAATTTATATTAATCAAATATAAAAAATAATTTATTTATATTTTTAAAAAATATTAAATTATTAATTGAGATATTTTTTTAATTGAAATATTTTTTCGATTTTTATCGTACGTTTTTTTATCCGATTCCATAATATATTATTTTAAAATAAAAAGTCTGAAAAAATATTTTTAAATGTCTCAAAATTCGTTATTGAAAAAGAGAAAGAGAAAGAGAATGAAAATGACATGCAGTACTTTGGCAGAAGGGGTATAAGAGGAAGTTCACTAATATAAGTGCGTTATTTGGTAACAATGAAACCATGGTACGCATTTTGGTAAATACCAATATTTGGGTACGCCCTTTGGTAAATTGCCTAATCTATTATCATCACACCCTTGAACAAAATAGTTTTGTGAAAGAAAGTACGTACATATAGTGGAAACAACTTTAGTTCTTCTTAATCATGCATCAGTTCCTCGTAACTTCTATGATGAAGTTGCTAGCACTGGAAATTACTCATAAATCATCTTCCCACTCCATTTCTTGATCAAAAGTATCCATTAAAGAATCTTTATAATGGATCTCTTGATTATACTTTTCTTCAAGTCTTTGGTTGTGCTTGTTATCCATGATTACTGGTAGGACACATCGAGAGCTAAGAGGTGAATAGCTCGCTTCACTCTTTGATAGTTTGTTACAACGGATAACCTGAAGAAATTGCTAACGCCCTTGATTTATTTGGTATCAATCTCCTTCACTAATCCAAGGATTCACACCATACACATAACTCCACTATCAACACACTTCTTCTCAGAAACAATCATGAAGCAGAGAAGCTTCGTACAAGCTCGAATACAACAAGAACACAGAGCAAATACAAATAAAATCATAAAACATGATTATAATAATAATGAAATCTTGCTTAGCTTGCTCTCTTGTTGCTTTGATCACCCTCTTGATGCTTGAAAATGCAACAACACTCTTCTTCAAGAAATCCCAAGAATTGGCATGAAGTAGCATGTTGAGCTCTATCATCAATCTGTAGCGAAAAATCCCTTTTCTAGTGTTTGCTCAACACCCTCAATCGATTCAGCTTTTCCCAACCAATTATTGTGTCAGCCGACCGTTTGAATACCTACAGAATGACTCTTTTTCAAACTTAAATTGATTGGTGAGTCATCCCAATTGATTCAAAAGCTCCTAATCGATTACCCCAATTGATTTAGAAGCTTTTTGTTCTTTTACAAACATGGCTAATCAATTTGACAATCAATTCCAAAACTTACTATGCGAGAGAAACAATAGCCTAATCGATTAGACAAATCAATTATCTTCAGCTGAATTTATTGGCCCAATCGATTCCAACTCTTCTTCTCTTCACGAGGAACTATCTGGATCGATTACTTCCTCTCTGGCTAAATCGATTAGACAATTGATCCCCCAAGTCTCTGTGCTTCATGAAACATAACATCAAATCGATTACTCAATCGATTAACCAGCCCTTAATCGATTGCCCATCGATTAAGGCCTCTTTTCATGAGGAAAAACTTCCAATCGATCACCTAATTGATTGGCTGATGTGCCAATCAATTGGCCAAGCCCTAATCCTCTTTTGCCCAATCCAAAGTCTTCCATGACTTGTTGAGACTTTTTGTTGCCTAACATATAGTCAACCTTGACTTGCTAAGACTTCCTCACCAAGTGTCCGATTAACTCTTGACCAACTTGGATTTTTCATTGCCCAATTCCCAACTCAGACTTCTCATGCTAAGTGTTTAGTTCCCAGCTAACACACCTTGGTCTTAACTTATTTTCCAATTAGATTTGTCTAGTCTCACTAGGATTTCACTCGTGTCAAGTGTTTAGCTCTTAGTTAACCCACCTTGGTCTTAACCTATTTCCCAACTAAGTTTGCCTAGTCCCACTAGGACTTTTCTTGTGCCAAGTGTTTAGCTCCCAACTAACCCAATTTGGACTTAACCTAATTCCCAACTAGGTTTGTCTAATGTTACTAGGACTTTTTATTTACCTAATTTCCAGTTAGGACTTTTCATTTGCCTAACTTCCAGTTAAGATTTTGCCAATCAAGATTCCAGTCAACCTTGACATACTTGACTCCTTTCTCACATATTATCAAATATCTGATTAACCATTGACCTATTTGACTTCGGCTCACATATTGTCCAAATATCGAAACTCAAGCTCGAACCCACTCGAGCTTAGTCAAACCGGTCAACATAGACCTAAGGACGATTTACAGTTACATCCCTACTCTAAATATAAGTTAGACTCTCGTTCATAATAGTATATTTTCCTTGGTTATAGTAATTTGCATCATGAGTATCATTACTTACATATACCAACCGGAAGGATTTATATTTCCCGACATGTTAATTTTGATGAGTCTCTCTTTCTTTTTCAGTAGCTTCCTCATCCTCTCCTCCAGAGATAGATGATACATATTTAGTATCACCCACCCCTTACAACAAGCATACAACATTTATCTCCTCTATCGCGAAATGATATTAATACACGAGGTGATGGTATTTTGGGTGTAGTTCCATCTCCACCAATCCTTGGCCTCCCCTTCTATCTTTTAATACATCATCAAATCATGAGAATAATCTGCTTCCTTCCTCGGATATGCCACATATCACATCTTCGCATTCCCAACCTAGCCTCTCACCTTCTTTGACAAGTGATTCTGATGAAGAAGCTCCTCAACACACACTTCCCTCAGGTGACATCTATGCACGATGCCCCCCAGAGGCCACTCGATATCCCTTTCCATGGAATCTAGTGGACTCTTCAAAATCTATCGAACCAACATGTTTTACACAGGCTATTAAGTGTTGGGGCAATCAGCCCAAGTATGATCAAGTGAATCATGATTTTAATGTGTGTGAGCCAATATAATTAAGTTAGAATTTCATGTTGATCTAATATGTGTATGTAAGTGTGCAGGTTTGCAGAATATATATAGACTTTGGATGTCTTCGGGGCTGGTGAAGGATGACATAGGAGATAAGCCGAGGGCTTGCATGCATCCGAGGAACCATGGACAAAGCAGGGACAATGAGTTGAGAGAAGCAGACTTCGAGGCATACATGAAGGATGGTATGGGAGACATGCCGTGAGCATGCATACATCTGAGGGACGATAGCCAAAGTCGAAGAGGGCTTGAAGGCAACAGATCGAGACTGCTGGAGCAGGGACGATGAGCTAAGGGAAGCAGACTTCGAGGCATACGTGAAGGGTGACATGGGAGACAAGCCGCGGGCTTGCATGCATCCTAGGGACGAGAACCAAAGTCGAAGAGGTCTTGAAGGCAACAGGTCGAGGCTGTTGAAGGAAGAGTCAACTGAGTCATGAGATTTCGAGTGCTGAGAGAATTGTACTTGGGAAGGGAAACCTTAGGTAGCAGTCGACTGATGCTAGGGCAGTCGACTGATATGGAGCACAGAGAGATCAGTCGACTGGTGAAGCCGACTGCATAGTCGACTGGTGTTGACCAGAATGCGAATTATCAGGCTGAGACGTTTGAATTCGCAAAGACCAGTAACTGTAAAAAATAGGATCGAGCTCTATTTAAGAGAGCTCATGTTTAGCTATTGTTTCTTGGCGAAACAAGCTTGGTAAGAGCCTGTTAGTAGCCTACAAGTGCTCAGGTCGTGTTAAAGGATTGTGGCGAGGTTTCTCCACCCACAAGGAGCAACAAGAGATAGCCGGAGGTGCTCCGGGGAATCATCCACCGAAGGATCAGGATCTTCCATCTTACGGACATCCATGGAGTAGGAGTTTCATCTCCGAACCATGTAAATCAGTGTGTCCTTCTTAGTCGTTAGTTTTAGTTTTTGTTATTCCGCTTGCGCACTAACAACTTGTAGGAAGAAAAATCAAAGAGTAGCTATTCACCCCCCCCCCCCTCTAGCTAATCGACAAGGTTCCAACAAGTGGTATCAGAGCAATGTTCGCTCATCTACGGACTAACCGCCGAGAGAGCAAAGAAGCTAGAGGAAATGGCGATTGAAGAAAAAATGGGGGATGATATCAACGCTCCGTCTTCCTACGATCGTGAGAGTTTCAAGTATTGGAAGATGCGGACGAAGACATGGTTAGAGATGCATTGGAACAATATGATCGTGCTAGAAGAGCCATTCGAAGTTCCAAGAGATAAACATGGGAAAAAGCTCCGACCAAGATATTGGACCAAGGAGCAACAAACCCAATCAACGACAAATGAAAAGGTAATGTCAATATTACTTAATATTTTGCCTAATGATGTAATTAGTGGTGTAGGTGAATACAAAAATGCACATGAGTTATGGTACAAGATGGTAGCATTTCATGAAAATCCTACACAAGCTCAATTAATGGAGGAGCCCAAAGAAATGAGCGTAATGGTCCAAGAAGATGAGAAGGACCAATCAGATAAGGAGAGAAGCTCGACCTTTGAAGAAGAGGAGAAAGAAGAAAGAGATTCATCCATCTTACCAAGCGAAGTGGTACAAGAAAGTGAAAGATCATTCACTTCATCAAGGGAAGAAGAAGAAGTCTTCATCTCAAGGATTGAGGGGAGGAGAGACCATCCTCTCTACTGGAGCAAGAAGAAGCCACCACATCCACCAAAGCAAGATCCTAAGAACACATCATTTGCTTTGGGAGCAACAAGAAGGGACACTACAAGGACAAGTGTCCATTAGGTAAAAAGGAGGTAAATCCTAAAATCAAGTCAATTCCTTTAAATTCTAACATGGGCTGTAGGGGTGATGCGAAGAAGGAGAAAAAACATATAAGGTGCTACACGTGTGGTGAGCTAGGACACTACCACACCAAATGCTCAAGGAAAGGAGAATTCAAGAATTGGAGTATTTGAGGAAGTGGGAGAAGGAAAAGAAGAAAAGCTCATATCAAGGGGGAGCTCCAAGGGTAAGGAAGGTAATCCCTAACTCTAAGTATTTTTCAAATTCCTCTATGTGTGGTAGAAATAATGAGAACTGTTTACCTTTGCATATTAGAAATAATAATGAAAATTGTTTACCTATGCGTAATTTTAGTTTTAGATATCATGATAAAAATAGAACTAATGTTGTATCTCATAACCCTAAGGAATTTATGTATCATGATAAACCTAGAATTTTTAGACCTAAGGATCAAGGCATTAATCCGAAGAAAGGGAGACACATCCCTAGACAAATGGGTAGATATAGAAATGTCCAAAATGGACATGGTGAGGCTAAGGTTAAGAACCTAGAAAGGGAAAATCAAGCCTTAAGGGCAAGGCTTAATAAATTAGAGAAAATCCTGGAAAGATTCACTAGTGGATATAAGGGTTTAGGCATGGTGTCGGGTAGTCACAACCCCGACAATGATAGACCGGGTCTAGGATACCAATCTATTAGATCAAATGCTATTAAAAAGTCATATGCAAGGATGTCATATGACAATCGCAAGGGGAAGGCCGAAAATGGCAAGGAGAAGCCATTTGAAGGAGAGAAGAAGAATTTAACCAAGGACAAGGTGTATAGAATCAAGAAAGTTAGAGTTGTATGTTAAGAAGTACCGGAGGTACACATATGTGGCCTTGTCATGATAAATGAGTCACCTAGGGAGGTGACTAAGGCTAAGAGCTCAAAGGGGAGCTCTAGGAGTCAAGTTGGGATCCATGGCCAATGGATCTCAAGAGGATTTCTCCAAAAGGACTAGATGAATTATGGAATGTGCCAAAGGATTTGGAAACAAATTTGAGACTTAAATCTAGGGATTTGGCACATTAAAAGAAATGTTTCATGCAAAAATATGATAATGGAGCTACATTGCATGAAAATTGGTTCTTAATATGGAAATGTCATATAAATCGATGTTAAGGTTGCATTGAGGTTGGAAATGAGAAGATATATCAATGAGAGATCAAAACTAGGACTTTAGATCATAATTCAATTGAAACATTTAGATAGTTTTGAGTTTTGTATCAATCTTAGGATTGGTGATGGATACATGGGTAAATGTATTTTTCCCAAGTAAACACAGGTACCACAAAGCTCTCCACAAAATTTAGGAATTTTTGGAGGTTTGTGAAATTTCTGGTGCATTTCTGAAGTTGGGTCAGAAATGCTGAAATATGGGGTATCAGTCGACTGGTGCCAAGGCAGTCGACTGGTCCAATTTAAATCAGAAACTAGGATATTCGATACAGCAGTTGACTGCCCTTGGGGCAGCCGACTGATCTTTCTGTTTAGTTCATCAGTCGACTCTGATACTGCGGATATTTTAAAAGAACAGTCGCGCAGGGGGCGGTCGAACCTAGGGTTTCAACGCCGCCCCTTGCGATTTCTCTTCTCCCTCGACCTCCCCAACTGCTCCAAGCCTTCCCAAGGTCCTGAAATCGTGTTCCTAGCCTTCCCTTCATCTTAGATCCAGGTCTAGGGCAAGAAAAACTTCTTCCTTAAGTCAATCTCGATCATTCACCATCATGCAACAACCGGAGAAGCGGTAATGAATCATTTGCTTTATTTTTTCTCATTTGATTCGTGATTCATGACTAACTCTTCATTTTGTGCATGTTTACCTTGTTTTCCCTTCTTGATTGGGTCATTGTTGGTACATGCATATGAGGGTTGCATTTAGGGCTAGGTCAAAGAAAAGGGCTGGTGAGGGATCATCCCAATAGCAGTCCCTAGATCCTGAGGCACCTCGGCTCCGGTCCAAGGCTTGCCGGCAGATATTTAATAATGCTGACTTCACTTTGATGAACTGTAGATATCTCAATCGAACATACTTCCAGGAGATCACTCCTCAAATTATTGAGATAATCACGCATTTTGGGTTAGAAAAACTAGTATACTATTAGCGTTATGTCAATGTTGATCTATGTAAAGAGTTTTATGCCAATCTTACGTGTATTAATTCCGATGACAGGACATATGAGTCTATGGTCCAGGGGATTACCATTCCTTTCACACCTGCAGTATTAGGATCATTTTTAGGGTGTAGGATTTCCGATAGTCCATTCACATGTTTCCCCACGGTCACTGAGCCATTAACCTTGCCCAATGTCACTGTTGATCAAATTTATCGTCATTATTTTGATAATCCTCGACCTCCTCTACAGTGTATCTTCATAGCTAGGCGCATGAGTCCAGTGAGCAACGTCTTGTATAAAATCATCTTGGACTGCATTCTACCTATTGTCACCAAGGGGAGGTCAAAAATCCGGCTATCTCACTTGGTGATGATGTATGCATTAGAGAGGAGACTTGACATAGACATTGGCCGCCATGTGTTTGCATCTATTGCCCATTTTTCGCATAGCGTCAATAGAAAGATCTACATGTCGTTCGGTCATCTTTTGACCAAATTCTTTTTGTCTAGAGGTATTAGAACCACTAGGGGCAGGTACATCAACTATATAAGGACTATGACCAGATTGGCTCTCGGCATCTTTCCTTGGCTGGGATCAAGAGGCGGCAGCGAGTGTTGGTCTGGCATCGTCGTCAGGATTCTTCCAGCTCTGATGATGATGAGGAGGCTGCTCCTGCTGTTGCACCTGCTGCTGCTCCTGCTGGGATTACAGAGGAGTGGTTCACCAGGCTAGAGGCAAAGGTACATGGACTCAGGGAGGACTTCCAGAGTTTTCAGGGGGAGGTTCACGGTCTCCGGGAGCACTTTCAGAGTTTCCAGGAGCGACAGGATGACATGTATGACATGGTGCAGCGCTGAAACCTTATGTATCAGGCTTCTCTTCCTCCTCCTTTAGGCGATGACATGTAGGCTCATCTTGATGTGGATGTGATAGTATTGAGGGTGTTTTTGCTTGAGCATATTTTATTCTCTCTCAAACACTTTATTTGACATTGTAATATGTGAGGATTTCGGGGCTATGACCCTTGTAGTACTTATCTATATTTTTTTTTCATATGCACGGTTAACTCATGTCTTGATATTACTCATGTGAAATGTTATTATCTTGCTATTATGAGTATAAGGAAATTTTCAAATATATCTTCTATCAAGGGATTAGGATAAAAGGGGTAGTTTTTATCACTTTTTATGCCTTTGATGTTAATAGGAGAAAAGGGGAAGTTTTGAAAACATTTCTATATTTTAAATAACATAGGATAGACTTGGAAAACATTTGGTTTCATATCTAGGAGGGAAGATTGATACAAAATGGGTTATTTTTCAAAGAATTGAAATTTTTATCAAAAAGTCAAGCATATTTGGTATTTTCACGAAACTATATTTTTCTAGGATAGAATACATCATATGAAATATGCTTGCAAAATTTCAGAATTTTTCGAATTTTGTGGGATTTATTAGGGGTTTCTGAATTTCGATTGGAAATTCAGATTTCTGTGTATCAGTCGACTGCCCTTGGGGCAATCGACTGATCTTTCTGTAGGTTTGCGGTTTGCAGGCCCCAGTCGACTGGGAACTGGGCAGTCGACTGGTTCTGCTATTTTCTGATTTCTGGGGGTTTTCAGAAATAAAAAGGTGTTCTCATTGATACTAGGGTTAAGGTTGCTTGGGGCAATCTTTTTGATGGTGTCAAAGGGGGAGAACTTGTGGTTTTAAGTTAGGTTTCAACTTAACTTGTGGAGTTAGTGTTTGACTTAACTTGTGGTTATGGGAAATTGAAAACTATGTGGAGGGCATAGGTTTAGGAGAAGTATACATGTGTGTATGCTGCTTAAATTACTATGTCTTTAATTTTCAATTGTTATTGTTGTTTTTTTTCACCTAACTTAAACATATTGCCACACATCAAAAAGGGGGAGATTGTTGGGGCAATCGGCCCAAGTATGATCAAGTGGATCATGGTTTTGATGTGTGTGGGTCAATATGACTAAGTTAGGGTTTCATGTTGATCTAATATGTGTATGTGAGTGTACAGGTTTGCAGAATACACATAAACTTAGTTGGACGTCTTCGGGGCCAGTGAAGGATGGCATGGGAGACAAGCCGAGGGCTTGCATGCATCCGAGGGATCGTGGACAAAGCATGGACGATGAGCCGAGAGAAGCGAACTTCGAGGCATACGTGAAGGATGGCATGGGAGACAGGCCATGGGCTTGTATGCATTTGAGGGACGAGAGCCAAAGTCGAAGAGGGCTTGAAGGCAATAGATCGAGGCTGCTGGAGCAGGGACGATGAGCTGAGGAAAGCGGAATTCGAGGCATACGTGAAGGGTGGCATGGGAGACAAGCCGCGGGCTTGCATGCATCCGAGGGACGAGAGCCAAAGTCGAAGAGGGCTTGAAGGCAACAGGTCGAGGCTGCTGAAGGAAGAGTAAACTGAGTCGTGAGGTTTCGAGTGCCGAGAGAATTGTACTCGGGAAGGGAAACCTTAGGTAGCAGTCGACTAATGCTAGGGCAGTCGACTAATATGGAGAACAGAGAGATTAGTCGACTGGTGAAGTCGATTGCATAGTCAACTGGTGTCGACCAGAATTCAAATCGTCAGGCTGAGATGTTTGAATTCGCAAAGACCAGTTGACTGCCCCAGGGGCAGTCGACTGGTAACGGTCAAAAACAGGATCGAGCTCTATTTAAGAGAGCTCATGTTTGGCTACTGTTTCTTGGCGAAACAAGCTTGGTAAGAGCCTGTTAGTAGCCTACAAGTGCTTAAGTCATGTCAAAGGATTGTGGTGAGGTTTTTCTACCCACAAGGAGTGACAAGAGATAGTCATAGGTGCTCCGGGGAATCATCCACCGAATGATCGGAATCGTCCACCTTACGAACTGCCGTGGAGTAGGAGTTACATCTCCAAACCACGTAAATCGGTATGTCCTTTGTAGTCGTTAGTTTTAGTTTTTGTTATTCTGCTTGTGCACTAACAACTTGTAGGAAGAAAAATCAAAGAGTAGCTATTCACCCCCCCTTTAGCTAATCGACAAGGTCCCAACATTAAGAATCCAAATTGGCGTACTACAATAGTTAGAAAATTTGATTCTCTCCTTCCCAATGAAACTTGGTGCTTAATTCCTTGCACTACCTCTATGAATGTTGTGGGTTCCAAATAAGTCTTCCATCTCAAGTATCATGTTGATGGCTATCTTGAATGGTATAATGCTTGTCTTATGATAAATGGATTAAATCAACAGTCAAATATTTGACTTTAATGATGCATTTAGTATGATTATTAAGATTACAATTGACAGATTATTATTACCTAAAGTTGTATGCTCCAACTAGCCGATACGCCAATTAGTCATTTCCAATGCCTTTCTTCATGGTCATCTTGAGGAAAATGTGTATATGGAGCAGTCACTTGAGTTTATTCATCCACACCTTTTAACACATGTTTGTTAGTTGAAGAAAACCTGGTATGATCTTCAATAAGCCTCTCGTGCACAATTTCATTGTCTCTCTACTTGGCTACATTCAAGAGTTTTTTGGTTCAAAGATTGATTCTTCTTTATTTTGTAAGCACAATATTAGCTCTATGCTTTTTCTCCTTATTTATATGGATGATATTCTTCTAGCTAACAATGATTAAGGAGGCATTACTACTCTACTTCATCTTCTCAATCAAGAATTTTGACTTATTAGAGATCTCGACATGACTCATTTCTTTCTTAGTATTAAGCTTTTCCCTACTTTTGATGGTTGTCTCCTTTCATAAAGCAAATACATTACTGGAATTCTTCAACAAGATAAATGGATAGTGCATGTCGTATCTATACACTGATTATTATAGGTTACTTTTCTATATCTTTATCATCTCCTACTTTGGTCGATCCTCAAATATATAGGAGCATTGTTGGAGTCTTATAATATGTCACTATCACATGTCATGATATCTCTTTTACTATCAATCGGACTTGTCAATTTATGCATTCTCCTACTAAACAGCATTGGGAAGAAGTTAAGAGAATCTTTCACTATACTACAACAAAACTGCTAAAAGATAATAATTAAAAACGTTGTGAAAGACCCCAAAAAATCATTGTAAAATGACATGTTGAGAAAGATAGGAGAGGTTAAAGACAACAATTAAAAATTATTGTCTTTTCACTTGAAACACAACGATTTTTCACCATTGTGATTCAAGTTGAACTACAACAATTATTTTTTTAAAACGACAATGATTTTTAATCATTGTGTTTCAAGTAAAAAGATAACGGTTTTTAATCGTTGTCTTTGATAGCTCCTATTTTTCTCCATGCGTCATTTTACAACGATTTTTTTGGTTCTTTAACAATGATTTTTAACCGTTGTCATTTGTATTGAAAAAATAATAAACCATTATCGTTTTAACTGTTGTGTTTTTAACCATTATTATTTCTCAACACACACTAGAGAACAATAAATAATTTAAAATATGAATACCTTACTAGATTAATATACACCATACAATAACATCAAAAAGAATTGTAGAAAATAATATGTGAGTCAAAGCAATATGAAATACAAACAATATATACAATACTTAGTCTCCGCAAGATGGACTGATGGTTAGTCCGTGGGTGTTGCCACCAATATATACAACACTTAAAGGAACACTTGTAGCAAAACAATATACATCATCCAATTGTAAATGATCACCTTTAAAAACATATATACAATATTTATAGCAAAACTACTTTATCTACATATGTGATCAACGAACTAGTTGTAAAATAAAGGATCACTAAACCAAAAGAATTATGAATAATCAAAACACTTGTAGTTTACAACACCTAACCAAAAGAGTTATGAATACCTAAATTTGCTACTCATCAAGTATATGATCTTTTATGCATTCCGCCCAATACTCTGAATGTACATTCTTCATAAATTTTTATGTCATTTTCAATTATCACAACTGTCGAATTCATTTAGAACTCAAGTATCTATTTGGCTACAGTTAGCATTGAATCAGTTGTTTAAAAACAATATCATCTGCTATGATAAGCATCATGATAGCCATTCAATTCTAGTAGAAAAGGAAATGAATGTTGAGTAGAATTCTCATACCTAGAAAAATAATGGCTCCATATCAAATCCGTGTCTAGTGCAACGACCTAAAAAGTGAAAGAAATTAACTTAACATCAATGCAATTTTTTTTGTGATTGAACTAACCAACCAATCAAACATATATATAAGAAATAGTGAAGGGTACCAATTGGAACAAAGTACTTAATATTTGAAGGATGGCAACTGAAATTTATGACTTAGATTATACATAAAATTGGAGAGAAAAGGCTATGTCTACGTACAACTTAAGAAAGAATTGGAGACAAAAGGTTGTGTCTACCTGCAGCTTGATTTAAAGCACACTATAAATGCCACCACCTACTATTTGGTTAAGGAACATAAAGTATGAAAATATATCACATAAGAAATTAAATGTTGACACAAGCATTTATTTGGCGACATAATAATAATAGACCTATCCTAAGTGGTTAGTTAGTAATAATGTCGAGGTTAATCATTATAATCTATAAGTAAACATCATCCATAGCTAAATGCAATGTGAAGAATACATATATTATAGCATTTCCATCTAAGAAGTCAATCCCTTCTGATACATGCAGAAGAAACCAAACAATTAATCAAGCAGAGATATAAGAAAAAAAAGGAAAATATCTAGACTTCCCTATTTACATGTAATTGCAATTAATTATGTAGATGATGATAATTATGTTACTGAGCCAAATAAAGGAAAGCTACTTAAAAAATTTATATTATAGGGATCGGTTGACCGGGAAGAGAGGGGTGAATTGACCCTGAAAAAGTAAACTTGAATCTTTTACTTTCTTTACAAAGATAGTTAGTTAGCACAAAAAAAAAATCATAAATCATATTAACTTAAACGAAAAGAGACACAAACAAATTTACTTGGTTGCAACCAAGAAGGTTGCTAATCTAAAGCAATGACAGCGCAATCTCTAAATCAACTCCTTATGGGCAGAGAACCCCTTACAAAATTAGAAACTCAGAGAACTAGAGAAAACTAACAAGAAATTCGTTACAGCTCGAATGAGTGAATTGCTCTGAGTTAAGAGGCCTATTTATAGCCCTTGGTAAAACTTATCAATGTGCTGACGTGGCACATCAGGGGCGCCTGAGTACACACAGGCGCCTGAGTACGGTTAATGCCAATCCACGTTACAACAGCAAGAAAACGGCTCATTTTGGCGATAAGTATTAGGTTTCAAACGCCCATATGAACTCGGGCGCCTATATGGTCGGGTGCCCGTATCCATACGGGCACTTGATTGCCCGAGCATCTGAATTCTCTCGGGTGCCTGGGAGCTAACTGGTCAACTCCAGTTGACCAGTCTTCTTCCAACCTTCTGGGTGATCTCCAACCATTGATAATAATCCACAAGTGCATGGAAATATCGTCAAGTAATAAAATATCGAATCCACAAGGACTGAAGATTGTTAACCACTAGGGAGGTTGCAAGGTTGAACTAGCTAGGCTGATCGAGTGTAGAGTGCACAAGGACTTGCTCTAGAGAGAGAGAGAGAGAGAGAGAAAAGTCTAGGCTCACGGAGGGTGAAAGGCTATGAGAAGGGTATGTCTTAGAGTATAAGTTTCCATGTAATTGTCCTCAAGACTCTATGGGTTGTAAATATCTTGGTCTCAATAGTTTGGGATCATAGGTAGTCAAACTAAATTACTGACATGAACGAGTCTCCCCCGTTAGCTATCCAGTGACACTAGATAAACAAGGTAACTTAGGATGTCCGGTTTAGCACGATATACTTGTGTCACTCAGGCTGCCCCAGTCATACGATCCTAAATTACATAAGTCATCTCCTAACACGGGACTAGAGAATTCCCATTAAACAAGCAGAGTGTCTCCCCTGTTAGCTATCCAATGTCATTAGATAGACAAGGTAACTTAGGATGTCCGGTTTAGCACGACATACCTGTGTCACTCAGGCTGCCCCAGTTATACGATCCTAAATTACACAAGTCATCTCCTAATACGAGACTAGAGGACACCCATTAAGTAGGGATTAGCTCTATCCTTATGCGGATGCAATGCTCAAGTCGAAGGAGTGCTCAAGGTTGTCCGGTTAGAACGACATATCTCTGTCACTAAGGCTACCTCGGGCATACAACCTTGAGCATCTCCTCCTAATGGACACTAACCTACATAATCCGTTCAATCAACACAACAATCATGCAAGTACTCAAGAGATCTAAGCACAAAACATTCATAGATGCATTTCATCAAACAAAAAATATTCTAAATCCACATCATCAATCCAGAAACATTACAAACCATAGAGTTATCATCAAGTACACATCACATATACTCCCTAAGCCCTAGAACATGGAGAATTGACTCAAGAGATATATAAAGGAATGAAGACTCGAAGAAATAGCAAACTTCTAACGAAATAGAGAAGAGGGAGAAGAGAAGCTTAGTCGTCGTTAATGGAGTCTTCGGAACTAATACAATGCCTTTCAGAGATGCAGGAGCATCGGAGATGAGGTGGAGAGGTCGGAGATCGTCGAAGATGAGAGGTGGAGCCTAGGGATGGTTCCCTGACACCGGGCAAGATAGCGATTATCCTGCGGGCTATTGAATTCGTTGATCCGCGCACGAATATCGAAAATAATCTTCTAGAACCTGTTAAATCGAAGAGGAATACCAGGAACTAGAAAAATAAACGGCATTGTCGAAAATATTATTAATCAAAAACTTCTCTCCTTTTTTTACATGAGCCCTAACTTGTGTTTAAATAACCTAAGAAATAAGAAAAAGTCACAACAAAAAAGTTGCAACAAAAAAAGAAAAGGTAAAAGAAAATTTCATCCTAAAAAAAGATAAAGTCTAAACAAATTTTTAGAAAAGAAATCTAATCCTAAAAATTTTAAACGGACTAAAAATCTTAAAAATGTAAAAGATAAAAATTATTTAAAATATCTAAAATATCAAAAAAACTTAAAAATTATAAAAAAGACTAAGTTACTAAAATTAATAAAAAAATTATAGAATGCTCCTGCATCAGACGCCTCGGGTTGAAAAAACCTCGTCCTCGAGTTTAGGTAGTATCAGGTGGTAGTCCGGGAGGAAGATCATTCGGTATCAAATCTACAAAATCCACTAGCAGTTGCTGAACTTTGGTAATCCTCAATGATCTGTCGATAAGCATGACATTGCAAACTTTGGTCTTGTCCTCAAATTCATCTGCTTCATCTCGAGCATGATACCCCTATTTGTAGGACTCTAGTGCTTGTGCATATCTTATGACTTCCAATGTTGAATGCAAAGAGAGAATTTCTTTCTAACTAGTAGAGAAAATGATGGAGATCTCTCTTCCAAAGGATTGCTACTTTCATATAATAAATATTTAATTGCAGAATCAAGTTCTGGAGGATTATCATACTCAACAGGTCCACGAAGTTGTAAAGGTAAGCTTTGACGAGTTTGCTGAACTAACTGGTGGCATGCACCAACAATAGATTTGCTGATGAGATTGTTTGACAAGACACACGAATGCATATGGGTTGATGTACCATCAGAATTAGCATCCCCAGAGATGACCGTATCATGAGAATTAACATTGTCATAAAGTACCATGTGAATTTCTTTCTCATCATATACTGGCTCGCTAGTTGACTCGGCTTCGTCTTCATCATAAATTAGATCACTGACAATTTCGATTTTGTCGTCCATATCTTTTTCAAGAAAAATTTTAGCCAATGTGGTCATCCGAGCAGAAATCGAGAAACTACTGGAGGCCGGACACATCAGAAAGTCTAATTCCCGACATGGTTAGCCAATGTGATCCTGGTGCTAAGCCCGACAACAAATAGAGAGTCTGCATCGACTTCCGGGACCTCAACTGAGCCTGCCCTAAGAATTGCTATCCCTTGCCAAGGATCGACCAAATGGTCAACTTGACCGCCGGAAGCGAGCTCATATCCATGATGGATGCGTATCAAGGCTACTACCAGGTGCCCCTAGCGGCCGAAGATCAGGAGAAGGTCAACTTTATTACGACAGATGGTACATATTTCTATACGGTTATGTCGTTCAGACTGAAGAATGTAGGGGTCACCTACTAGCGTATGATGAACAAAGTCTTTTGGTCGCAAATTGAGAGGAACATAGAAGTGTGCGTGAACGACATCCTAATCAAGACAAGTCGAGTGGCCGACCTAGTGTTAGATGTGGAGGAGACATGTCGAACCTTACGCAGGTATGGACTAAAGTTGAACCCGGTCAAGTGTCTTTCGGAGCCCAAAGTGGGAAATTCCTCGAGTACATTGTTACCAAGAAAGGCATTGAAGCTAACCCGAGCAAGGTCCAAGCCCTGCTCGATCTACCGCCACCACGGAACCTCAGAGAAGCTCAGAGGCTAACTGGACGGATCACGGCGTTGTCTTGTTTCATCTCCCGATCCACTGAACGAGGGTTGCTTCTTGCCCTTCTTCAGGACTCCCCGCCCGACTGCGATAAAGCATTCGAAGAACTGAAGGCTTATCTGGCCAAGGTGCCAATCCTGGCCAAGTCGGAGGCAGGAGAAGTCTTGTATGTATATTTGGCGGCCTCGGCGAAGTCGGTCAGTGTGGTGTTGGTTCGGCAAGAAGGGGCCGAACAGCAGCCAGTGTATTTCTTCGCCCATCTAATAAAAGGTGTTGAGTGCGTCGATATACGGTACTCGAAAAGTTAACTTACGTCCTGCTGTTAGCTGCTCGACGACTTCGACCCTATTTCCTAGCACACCCGATAGTGGTCCTGACCAACAACAGTCTGGGTTGGGTAGTGTCAAATCCAGAAGCATCGGGGCGGTTGATCAAGTGGGCAACCGAGCTAAGTGAGTATGGCATACAGTATCAAACTTGATCGGCCATCAAAGTGTAAGCCTTAGCCGATTTCCTAAATGAGCTACATTCAAAGGAAACTGAAGAGCTTGGCAAATCTACGTGGATGGGTCGTCGGCTCGACAGGGCAGTGGTATTAGCATTCTGATGGTCTCGCCCAAGGAAGAACAGTTGCATCTATCAATCCGACTGGAATACCTAGCCACAAACAACAAGGTTCAATACGAGGCTCTCATAGTTGGACTACAGGATGCCAAGCATGTAGGTGCTACTCGGGTAGTGTTATACTTGGACTCGCAGTTGGCCACTCAACAACTCGCCGATCGATTCGAGGTCAACAACGTTCGGTTACAAGCATTTGTGGAAACCTATGAGAGGCTAAAGGTTGGGTTCCAGGAGGTCCAGTTGCAGAAAATCCCAAGAGAGAGTAACCTACGAGTGGACAAGTTAGCCAAGTTGGCTAGCTCGGTAGGTTCCTGGGTGCATCCCTAACCAAGCAAACAGACGATGATGGTGATGGACATAGAGCAATAAGCAGAGTTGGAGCTCGGGACGGACTGGAGGGCGCTGCTAATCGCCTACCTGACAAGTGGGACACTCCCGGCCAACAGGGAGGATGCCCGGCTCTTGAGAAAGCGAGCGATCCAGTATTCTTTAGTCGGGAATGCGCTGTATAAGAGGATCTTTGCCCGACCGCTACTTAGGTGACTGGGTGAAGAGGTCGCTAAGTACGTGTTAAAGGAGATACATATGGGGACCTGTGGAAGTCATGCCGAAGCCAGGTCTGTGGCTCGGAAAGCGTTGCTTGTTAGGATCGGTAGGAGAGCTAGAGGGGGTGATTAGCTCTGATTTGCTTGTTGAAGATTTGTCGCTGCGGAAGACTCCAAGCAATGCTAACACTCAAGGATTTACTTGGTATCCACCTCCTTGAGGTGACTAATCCAAGGATCCACTCTCCTCACTCTCTCATACATTATGAAAGATCTCCTTCTTGAGGTGGAGAAACATCTTACAAGCTTACAAAAAGAAACTACAAGAAGATAAGCAAATACAATAGAAATCTTACAAGATTTACAATAATGAGCTCTCTTTGCTTTTCTTACTTTCTTCAAGTTTGGAATTGCCTCTAGAACCTTGGAAGTGCAGCAACACTATGCCCCAAAGCTTCTCTTGAAATGATGATGAAGGAGGAGAAGAGGTGCCGAAGAGCTGTCGAAGAAGTGAGCTTCAAACCTGCGTGAAAACCCTATATACCCGACGCCTAGGGTTTCCTAATCGATTACCATGTCAGACTTAGCCGTTCAATGGCTATTTTTTTGAATCTTAATCGATTAGCCAATCGATTAAGAACAATCTTAATCGATTGTTGAATCGATTCAGTACCTTTCTATGCTCTCGCGCAATACTGCCTTAATCGATCACCCAATCGATTACCAAACCTCTTAATCGATTGATTAATCAATTAAGAGAAGGCTGAATCGATTGCCCAATCGATTCAGCTACCTTCCTTAAATGATCACCCAATCGATCAAGAAAGCTTCTGTTCGTGAGAAACCAAACCTAAATCGATTACCCAATCGATTCAGTCCAACCCTAACTTGTGTGCACAAGTCTAGGGTTCCCTACCAAGTGTTCGGTCAACCCCTTTGACCAACCTGGATTTCTCCTGCCTAGCTCTCAGCTAGGACTTAACCTGATTCTCGACTAGGTTTGCCTAACCCTCGAGTTAGGTCTAGTCTCTCGGTAGACTTCCACCTTGTCAGCGTGCGATCTCCCCGATCCATCTGGACTTCTAGTCCATAGGTGCCAGTCTAGGTCTTTCCCATGCCAGCATGCGATCTCCCCGATCCACCTGGACTTCACCTAGTCCCACTAGGTGTGCCTAGTCTCACTAGGTCTTTTCCCATGTCAGCGTGTGATCTCCCCGATCCACCTGGACTTCACCTGGTCCCACTAGGTATACCTAGTCTCACTAGGTCTTTTCCCATGCCAGCGTGCGATCTCCCCGATCCACCTGGACTTCACCTAGTCTCACTAGGTCATTTCCCAGTCCAGCGTGCGATCTCCCCGATCCACCTGGACTTCACCTAGTCCCACTAGGTTTTTTCCCAGTCAAGTCTCCAGTCAACCTTGACCCACTTAACTCACACGATATTCAAACATCATTATCAAACATCGAAACATCCAACCTTAAGCTTACCAAGCTCACCAGACATAAGCTCACCCGAGCCTAGTCAAACTAGGTCAACCCTGACCTAATAAAGATTGCACCAACACTGCTATCAGGGTTTTATTGGCTGACCCTACAAAAGGATGCAGATCGACTCATCTCCACTTGCATATCATGTCAGAAGCACCATAACCTCCCCCACCGGCCGATTGAGATGATGAATGCATTAGTGGTCTCTTGCCAGTTCGACCAGTGGGGTATGGACATAGTGGGCCTTTTCCTACACCCAACTCAGAAAAAGTTATTATTAATGGCGGTGGACTACTTCTCTAAATGGATATAGTGGGCCATTTTCCTATCAGGGTATTAGCTCGGTCGACCAGCCTGACACCACATAAAGATAGGTCAGGGTTGCGGGTGCACGGATAGATCAATGTAGCTGGCTGGGACAGGGGCCCTAGTCCCACTCGGGCCAAATCACCCGACTAAGTGGCCAATCGGATGTACTCTAAGCTGGTCCCACCTGAAAACGCCGAGTGTCCGACTTAATCCGCCACTCGATACACAACCTAATTAGCCCCTAGTGAGAGAAACCAATTGTCGAGCCTAAGGTCGTCCGGGCAACACTCGTTTGGCATCCAGTCGGTCGTCTCCCTGTGCCCTAATCCTACAACCCAAGGACGAGTTGGATTGGCTAAGTCTGAGTGCTCCTTGACTTAGGGAGTACTCTGTTCTAATCTAGGAGGTATTGGCTGCACGACAAGATTTCACTCCGGGCAGCCGGTCGGTGACCCAACTCGGGAATTATCATTTTCCTAGGGGACACCCACTCCCTAACACTATACTGGCAAAAGTGGTATGAGAATTAGCACGGGATGGCTCAGGATGGCTCAGGTCTGACACCGCTCATGTCCGATCGCGAATATCCCGCTGAACACAGTAATTTTCTGACATACCCTAACACCCCGTACCACAACGACCCCTGCCCACGTCAGACTGGGCGGCATTGGTCGGTCGGTCAACGAGCTGACAGTACCCTTGATCCTGTTCCTCATGAGACAAAAAGGTGGCAGACGCAGGTCAGAAGCTGTCAGCTCCCTCGGCTATATAAGGTCCTCCGCACTTCACACGCGGGTACGCGAGATAGAGTTTTGCTACAGTTCTTCTTCTGCTTTCATTTCTTCCACCGGAGACTGACTTGATCGTCGGAGGGCATTGCCGGGGACTTCTCGCTGATAGTCATCTCTCTTGCAGGTCTCGAAGCCAGCAGAAGCAGTTCCCGAGTCCACCTCACCTTTCGGAGTCCACCTCGCTCTGCGACAGGATCAAATAGTAAGAAAATTGATCAGTTGTACTTTTATAGTATTTTAATTGGTGTTATTTATAAGAGTTTAATTAAGCAATTTGTGGTCTAAATATAATAGACAATATTTTTTAAATTGAAAAAATAATGATTTTTCTCTTTTGTTAAAAAATATATTTTAAAAAAGACAATTTTATCTATTAAAAAAATATTATCATTGCTAAAAAAAAGACAACGCTTAAAAATGCTTTTTAAGCGTTGTCTATGCAAAAAATGACAACGCTTTTTAAGCGTTGTAAAAGTGTTATCTTTGTCAAAACAACAACGTTTTCTAAGCGTTATCTTATACTGGACATTTAACAATAGTACTTTTAACAACGCTTTTTCATCCATATAGACAACACATAAAAAGCGTTGTCTTTTAACTTTTTTTCTTGTAGTGCCCCCTCGAACTTACTTGATCCGACCATGTGTGTTGCTTCAGTTGGCGATTAGTTCTTTCAAAATGAACTTGGGTCTTATACTAATTATAGGGATCGGTCGGCCGACGAGAGGGGGTGAATTGCCCTTGAAAAAGTAAACTTTAATCTTTTGCTTTCTTTACAAAGATAGTTAGTTAACAAAAACAAAAAACATAAATCAGATTAACTTAAACGAAAAGAGACCCAAACAAATTTACTTGGTTACAACCAAGAAGGTTGCTAATCCAAAGCAATAGCAGCACAATCTCTAAATCAACTCCTTATGGGCAGAGAAGTCTCTTATAGAATTAGAAACTTAGAGAACTAGATAAAACTAACAAGAAATTCGTTACAGCTCGAATGAGTGAATTGCTCTGAGTTTAGAGGCCTATTTATAGCCCCTAGAAAAACTTATCGATGTGCTGACGTGGCACATCATGGACGCTCGAGTGCACACGGGCGCCCGAGTGCAAACAATACCTATCCACGTCGCAACGACAAAAGAATGACTCATTTTGGTGATTAGTATTAAGTCTCGAGCGCCCGTATGAACTCGGGCGCTTGTATGGCCAGGCACCTATATTCATACGGGAGCCTGAATTCCCTTGGGTGCCTGGGAGCTAACTGGTCAACTCCAATTGACCAGTCTTCTTCCAACATCCTGGGTGATCTCCAGCCATCCAATGTTGGGCTCATCCGAACCCGTCTCCGATCTTCTCCTCGAGCATACTTCCTCCCCGGGTTCTCGTCCCTTGGATGTCGCACGAGTCCTTCTCACGCCACCAGTATACTCTTCCCAGCCTTCACGTCCCTCGGATGCATCGAGCCCGTCAGCTCCCTTCCCACGTCATCCTTGTCGTCTGTTACATATTTAACTCGACTTACTGTGCTCCTATGTTCCTGCACACTTAGACACAGGGATCAAATACCAACATGACCTAACTTAAACTCAGTTAACCACATCAAAACTATTCTAGGATACTTGCATATATTACATTGAAAATAATAATAGATGCTAGAAGAGAAAGTTCATAGAAGAAGAATCTTTGTCCCAACATAAATAAAGCAACAAGTGCCTATAATGGCATATAGAAGACCACACCTTGCTTCGGCAAACTTCAAGGAAAGCAGATCCTCTTAGATCATTTTGTAAGCACACCTTGCTGCAAGGTTGTTTAATGGTACGGTTCACCTTGAGCCAAGTCTACTTTTCTCATGAACTACTTTTGTACTCCCACGAATTGCATCATAATAACCTCTAAGAAGAGATCCAAATTCATCCGTGGCTCCTGTTGGCTTTGTAAGATAAGAGTACTCTCATCAAAATAAAAATTAATAATATGTTAAGCAAGACCATATAATATTAGGGTTGCAAAATTACAAACACAGTCACACATCGAAAACACATAGGAAAAATCATAGATTCATAAGGAAAAAAGATATCTCCGTTGGCATAAGGCCTTTTGAGAGAGCCCAAGAGTAAAACTATGAGGGCTTAGGCCCAAAGTGGACAATATCATACCATTATGGAGATATCTAAATTCCTTTCGGTCATAACAATTGGTATCAGAGTCAAGTCGCTCTTCACCGAACTAACCACCGGAAGAAGCACGAGCTAGAGCCATAATCCAGATCTAACCATGTGGGTTAAGCCGTGAATAAAGGATGTGTCAGCTCCTGTGTCTTGATCAAGAGGACCAGACACTAGACAGAGAAGTCCTAGTTGTGGCTAGGCGGTGAAATCCTAGTAGGTCGGGTGGACCGAGGGGCATAAAGTCCTGATGGGTTGAGGATCGGACATCAAACAGAAAGGGTTTTCAGTTGAGGGGAGATTGTGGTCCTTTGTTTGAGGGGGGATTGTTGAGATTGCAATGTTGCAAACATAGTCTCACATCGAAAATACATGGGAATGATCATAGGCTTATAAGGAAAAAAGATATCTCCATTGGTATGAGGTCTTTTGGAAGAGTCCAAGAGCAAAACAATGAGGGTTTAGGCTTAAAATGGGCAATATTATACCAATGTGGAGATATCTAAATTCTTACCAAGAAAAACACACTATAATTAAGAGAAAAACAATGTAAGGATAACGAAAAGAGAAAGATTTGCAATCTCTCTAAAAACTACAAGAGAAGGATTTAGGCACAACAAGCTCAATTTACAGATCCAGTCACTCACAGCATTACCTGACGTATTAAATGTTTGAACTTTTATGTCTTACATATGAGTTTGTTCATACCGGATGAGTATAAGTTTGTTAAAGAATTACAATGCATGGTATGTTAAGAAATAAAAACTCACTTAAATTCAGAGCATCCCGGTGCTTTCATCAATAGGAGCACTTAAGTTACCAACTTGGAAATGTTGCACACAAAAAAAAAGAGAGAGAATTAGTTACTAAAACCTAGAAAAATATTTTATACTATTTCTTGGTAAACTTTAATGAAAACATTGTTTAACAAGATAGACTGGGCTAATTATTTTTCAAACTAATACAAGCATCGACCTAACTATCATTCAAGTGGGACTTTTACAAAGTTATCTTGTGCCATAAAAATAACAAATCAAAGTTCAAAGTTTAAAATTCAAATCTTCAATAGAAGTTAGTTACAATTTTACATCTAAAATCAATTTCAACAAATAGAAAAAGGAAATTCAATAACTTTTGATGTGTTGTTGGATAAACTACACATGCTAATGTTTTCGATATAATAAGATTTTTAATAAAGTTGAATAATATGATATAATTAATTAATAATATAATATAATTAAGAATAATATAATATAATAATATAATAAATAATCTAATAATATGATAATAATATAATATATAATAATAATAATACTAGTTAGGGAGTAAATTGAGCACATAAATACAAAATCAGAAATATATGATTCAGTTAAAAGAAAATTAAACTTACGTATGATGAGCTAGAAGTTGAGCATATATATACACTAAGTCTCAAAAAAAGGAAACAACTTAGTTGGAATATGAGGATAGTATGGTGGGCTAGTATTGATATCTTGATTTGTTGTTAAACATATTGTTTACTGAGTTGGCACATGAAGATGATATTCTTCTCTATCATGATTTGTTAATTGCTAGACATATTATTTACTGAGTTTATGTCTCTTGGAGTGCATGTGTTTGTGAAAGAGTAAGAGCAAAGCAGTTTTTGTCACTAAATAGCAACCGAAATCATAAGTAGTAATCAGGCATGGATGCATTAAATTAAGCATTAAATTTAATCTATCTACAGATCCAGTTAAGCATTAAATTGAATGTGCTTTGTTAAATAACCTCTCTTAAAAACAAAAGATCCTCAAGTTATTGGAATTTCAACATTATGAATCCTCTTTATATCACAATATAAGTTATTTAACTACATGTGATCAAACTAGCAGTTGTTACAATAGTAGCATAATATAAGTTATTTAACTACAATAAAGAACGATCGCAAAACATATTTATAAAGATCCATAAAAAAAAATAACAAATGAATAATAAGATAACCATTAATGAGTCTTACTACTCTAGTAGCTTTTGTCAAGTGATTGCACACTTAATTTGAGAAAAAATTAAGCATGGAAGGAGATGGAACACAAATATGAGATGGAATAGCAATTATGTAAGTGATGGAATAGCAACACAAATATGAGATTAGAGAATACATTACAAGAAGAAAAAAGTAGTGTAACGATGATTACCTTGATAGAGATGTTGCCCTCGTGCTTTTTTAATAGCAACACAAATTTAATCTATCTACAGATCCAGTTAAGCATTAAATTGAATGTGCTTTGTTAAATAACCTCTCTTAAAAACAAAAGATCCTCAAGTTATTGGAATTTCAACATTATGAATCCTCTTTATATCACAATATAAGTTATTTAACTACATGTGATCAAACTAGCAGTTGTTACAATAGTAGCATAATATAAGTTATTTAACTACAATAAAGAACGATCGCAAAACATATTTATAAAGATCCATAAAAAAAAATAACAAATGAATAATAAGATAACCATTAATGAGTCTTACTACTCTAGTAGCTTTTGTCAAGTGATTGCACACTTAATTTGAGAAAAAATTAAGCATGGAAGGAGATGGAACACAAATATGAGATGGAATAGCAATTATGTAAGTGATGGAATAGCAACACAAATATGAGATTAGAGAATACATTACAAGAAGAAAAAAGTAGTGTAACGATGATTACCTTGATAGAGATGTTGCCCTTGTGCTTTTTTAATGTCAACTCTAGTCTAGTACCCTCTATAACTTGATGGGTAAAGATTAGACAATGGTCTCTATGGGGTTCCAACTTTACCCTCCTTTTTTCAAAGTTTAGATGCTGCTCAAGATCAACATACTTTGATTAGCAAAATCATGATTGATATCAAAAAAATATAGCAATAATTAAAACACATCTAACAAAAAAATGACAGAGAATCAAAAATCATTATTGATCTAACATAATGGTAGAGAAAAAAAGCTAAGCAACATGCATCAAAAAGAGTGTTCACCGAGTTCACCAAGAAACTGAACTTAATAAACGATAGCACACAAGATCAAAATCTGAGGGAGCGATGAATTAGAATACGAAACAAATGTGTATGTATCAAAAGGAAACACTTTAATAAGATAGAATGCCAAAAACTTAACTTTTACAAATAAACAAAGATTGGTTTTGGGAGCATCACTCACCAATGAGATATGTTAACAGAGAATCGATAAAACAAAAGCTTAGTTCGCCGAGATCTGCTTCCTAGAAGGAGAATGAGATCTGTTTCCTAGAGAGTGAACTGTGAATATGAAATAGAGAAGACGAAGGCTGTGGGATCACACTATGAAGATGACGCTTTGGGATCACACCGGTGGAGGAAGCTAGGGTTGTGGTTTTGGGTGTATGCTTCTTAGTTAAGAGTTTTCAGACGAAGAGTTGTGGGTTTGGGATCGAGTATGATTCTTAGGATTTTTGTACTTGTGTCCCAATTTCTAGCATGAATTTTCAGTCAGAAAAAACACAACGTTTTAAATTTCATTTAGAACGGTTTAACAACGGTTTATTCACCGTTGTTTTAGGCATTGTGAAAATATTTTACAATGGTTCATTTAACCGCTGCCCTAAATGTTGTTAAGATAACAAAAAAATTGAAAGACAATAGTTTTGGAAAATCATTCTGAAATATGTTGTTGATAAAAAAAAATTATTGCGCTAAACGACAATGGATAGTGTAAAATCATTGTCTTTTGTGATATATGTTTGCTCATAGACAACAATTTTGTCAAAAATCATGGTATTTTACCAAATTCGCAATGGTCTCTCCTAAAACCGTTGTCTTTGTGGTGTTATCTTTAAGCACTTTTGTCGTAGTGTTATCTCAAAGACACTATTTTCATGGTCTCTTTTTATATTGATGTTCATGTAGATTGGGTCGGCTCTCTTGAAGACAGATGTTCTAATAGAGGATATGCAATATTTCTTAGACAAAATCATATCTTATGATATTTTAAAAAGCAACCTACTATATCTCGATTAAGTACTAAAGCTGAATATAAAGCTATTGCTAATGTAATGTCTGAAATCATATAACTCCAATCCCTTTTTTCAGAATTACAATTTTTACTGATGTTATACCTAAAATTTAGTGTGATAATATTGGTGCAATATATCTTATTGCAAATCTAGTTTTTCATGCTCGCATAAAATATATGTGATCCTGTCGCCGAGCGTAGTGGAGCCGCAACCAGATGACGGTGTAGCGATGAGTGACGTGGATGCTGACGGGACGTCCTCGCGCAGAATGACAGCGCCGTAGGGGGTGTCCTCCGACCGAACGGAAGTGGATGTCGCCTGGTGCACGGCCGACCGGATGGAGGTGGACCTGCTGAGGAAGATGACCGTTAGCAACCTAGCCGGGAGACGTCCCGGCAAGGCCCTCCGACGGTCAAGTCAGTACTCCGATGAACAGGAAAAATGATGCAGTATGTAGACGAGGGGCTTCGCGCGCGTACCTGATAATGAGGAGGGGAGGGGCTTATATAGCCGGGGAAAAGGACCAAGTCTGACATGTGTCAGGATTCTCTGACCTGGTCGAGGGATATTCCCAGATTGTCTGCCGGGTGTCAGGATTCTCTGACGAAGTCAGGAGATATGGTATGATTCTGTCGATTTGTAGCCAACATTCCTTGTCGTATACTCCTTGTCTTATGTGAGGACACAGACAGGTAACCGGCGCCGCCTGACACCAACGGCGTGACAGGGCGGCGTGCCAGGGAGTGTCAGTACACAAATGGTGACAGCCAGTTATCTGCAGCTGGTGCAGGTGTGTTTTGTCTTTACCCCAGGGTGGTTCCGAGAGAGTGCCCGAGTGGGCACAGGGCGTGCAAGCCTGGGGGGACTATGTATATGAAGGGCTGCCGGGCGGACGTACCCGACTAAACGATTAGGCGTGTAGCCCTTACGTGGCCGGGTGGCAGTACCCGACTGAACGATTAGGCGTGTAGCCCTTATGTGGTCGGGCGACAGTACCCGACTGAACGATTAGGCGTGTAAGCCCTTATGTGGCCGGGCGGCAGTACCCGACTAAACGATTAGGCGTGTAAGCCCTTATGTGGTCGGGCGGCAGTACCCGACTAAACGAGGCGTGTAAGCCTTAATGTGGTCGGGCGGCAGTACCCGACTAAACGAGGCGTGTAAGCCTTAATGTGGCCGGTTGGCAGTACCCGACTAAACGTTTAGGCGTGTAGCCCTTATGTGGTCGGGCGGCAGTACCCGACTAAACGATTAGGCGTGTAGCCCTTATGTGGTCGGGCGGCAGTACCCGACTAAACGATTAGGCGTGTAGCCCTTATGTGGTCGGGCGGCAGTACCCGACTGGCTGGCATAGACCCTGGGTCCGGCTAGGGTGTCNGCAATTGACACATGATGAAGATGTCCGGGCGGATGAAGATTTTGACCGGAGGAACGTGGGCCCGCCACGTCCTCGTAAATTGTTAATACGTCCGACGGACGAATGTTGTTAGTCCGATGAGAGGTATGCTGAACACGTTTGGGCGGGAGAAGTTTGCCTTAAGTCGCAAGAAATGTGGAGTGTCACGCGCCCCAAGACGATTTTCTCGGGATAGCCCGAGTCAGTCAATTAATGGAGACGTGACATTCTAAGTCGAATGAGGTGATGTGATATGCCCGATGCGACCGGCGCCTTAACGGCCTCACGTCGGCTTTAATGATCCGGGCCACGTGGCGCGCGCTGGTTGGCCGACCGGGATGCGATTTATCCCCATGATTACGAGCTTTTAATGGCCATTAACGCGCGTAATTCTTTCCGCCACGCGGCAGCTTCCGGCTGGCCGACACGACGACGCGCCCTGTCGCCGCTGCAGGCGACGTCAGCGCCTGAGGCGCGTCTTTTCGAGGCTGATCGTGGGACGCCTCAACGGCATGGATGAGGCGATCTCCGTACACGTGGATCGCCATCGGACGGTCTCCCTTCTTTCGGCCTAACTATAAATAGGACTCTACATTCGCCGAAACCCTCATTTGCTCTTCACTGTTCTCTTCTCTAACTCGGTGCTTCTCGCTCCTCGCCGCCGTCTTCGCGTGTCGCCGCTGCCCTCGTGCTTCTCCGTCGGTTAATCCTTTCCGCCACCACCTACGGTCAGATTCTCCCTTTTCTTCCCTTTCTTTCTGCTCCATGGCTGCCCCTGCGTGGTATACCTCTGTCGAGTCTTCCCTTCACGACGAGACCGTCTCCGACCTCCGACTGGCCTACGACATCCCTGAAAACTACCACATTGTCATTCCTACAAAGGCTGACAGGCCACACAAGCCCCCGGCCGGCTTCTTTGTGTTTTTCCGGGATCAACATACGTCTGGCCTGCGCTACCCTCTTCATCCCTTTATTGCAGATTTCTGTAACTTCTTCCATGTTCCTATCTTCCAGCTTTCTCCCAACGCCATTCGCATATTGTGCAACCTAATAGTTCTCTTTACCCTTTACCGAGTCCCCCTCCGACCGGAGGTTCTTTATTTCTTTTATTACCCGAAGAAACAAGAGGCCGGGAATTTCTTTCTCCAAGCCCGGGCCAAATTATCCATAGTGGAGAATATTCCTTCCTCGAATAAGGGATGGAAAACCCATTTCTTCTTCATAAGCCCTCCGACCAGCCCTGGGTTCCCGATCGGATGGGTCGAAGACATGCCCCCTATAGCTCCCTTAAGAAACTTTAAATCCGACCCCTTATTTATAATGGTTGCTTCTCTACTCGGTGGCCTCCACTTCGACGGCATGAAACTTCTCAACGACGCCGTCTTGTACATATTTGGGCTAAGCCGAGTGCCTGCCGCCCTGCCCGGCACCTTCTGTAAGTCATTTTTTGTTTCGTACTTCTTTCTCCCTAACTCAACATCTTCTGATTTTGCAGCCGAGATGATGTGGGAAGCGGCCCTCGATGAGGCCCTGGGCTTGGATGACGAAGAGTTAAACGCCCGGGCGGCCGAACAACTGCGTCTGCGCCAGGCCAGTCTGCCCGACCAACCTCCGATTCCTGAGAGCGTGGAGCCCGCCCCTCAGGCTCCTTCTGCCCAGCCAGCGGCGACTGGCTATAGGGATCCGGTCGGCTCATCAAAATCTTCTGCCCCGGCAAGATCCTCCGGCAAGCAGAAGGTTCAGCCTTCCATGCAGAAGTCTCTGCCTTCCAAGCGGAAGGCTAGCGCTTCTATCCGTATAGAGGAACCGACAGAGGTAGGCCGGTCCTCTTCTGACTCTCCCGACCCGGAACCTTGGCAGAGGCGCCCGAGAACTTCAGCGACGGGCTCTCACTCTCAACCTGCAGAGGCAACTGCCAGCCCGGCTAGAGCGAGCCGGTCAGCTGATGCACCGGGTTCGTCTCGTTCGGGGGAACGGCGTTCGCAGCCGTGTGGCTATGGCGTATATCTCCCCTCGGTCGACCCAGCGACCCCCTTCGAAGTCCAGCAGCGGCTTACCCTTTACGGGGAATTGGCAGACTGCTGGGAGCAGGGTATGAGGGAGGGGACTTCCAGACCCCCGATCCGACTGGCAGACCAATTCCTTCAAGACGCTACGCATGTAAGTCGGATGCTTCGATGCTTAATCACCTTGCTTCTTTCTAACATTTTTATTGTAGTTTTGGGCCTCCTGCTCGAGCGTCGCCTATTCCTTGGTTATCAACACCAGGGGACGCCGAGCGGCCGAGCGGCGGCTCGCGGAATTGGAGCTCCGCCAGGCGCACGCTAACTTACCGGCCGGCGAAGAGGGTACAGCTATTCTCCGTTCGGAAATACTGGACCTTAAGGAGAAACTCCGTTCCGCCGAGGCGCTACTGACGGAGGAAACCACCCGAGCGGAGGCAGCCGAGCGGGCGTATGCCCGATCTTCCTCCCTGCACGCGACCCTTGAGCAGGAGAGGAAGAAGGCTCTGGCTATGCAGCGCCGTGCCTGATCGGACCTCGACAAGAAGGCTGTCGAGGCCCAAGCCTTGAAGGCGGAACTGGACAAGATGATGAAGTCCTCGGAGGAGCTCCGGGCAACCCTGAACGAAAAAGAGCAAGAACTGGCGACTCGGGAGTCGACTTGAATGTCAAAGAGAAGGCTTTAGACATACGAGGAGACGAGCTCCATTTGTCTGAAGGACTGCTGGTCTCTCAAGCCGTTGCCTTGGAGGAGAAGGACAAGGAGCTAGCTAACCTCCGGGCGGAAATTGACAGCCTGAAGCTGCATCAAGCAGGCGAGCCCACCCGGATGGACGCACATCGCTTGGCTTACATCAATTCTAAAGAGTTCGGCAAGCAGTTGGGCAAGCGGACATCTGGCATGTTCAAGATGGGCTTAGAAAGCGCTGTTCTGCAGCTCCAAGAGAGCGGCCATCTGCCTGCCGACCTTCCTATCAATGCCGTCCAAGTGAGCCGGGTCAAGGAGCTGCTACCCAAAGACTTCTTCCAGCCTTTTACCTAAATGTTAACCGTGTAATCCTAAGCCGCCGGTTGGGGCTCTTCTTTTAGTAATGCTTCCGAGTCAACCAGCAATGAAGAGTATTTTCCTTTAACGAGTTATTTTAGATATTGATTAAGTAGATGTTGCTCGACCAGAGAGCCGAACTAAGCGCGAGATAATGGTTGTCAGGTAGCCGACCGGTTGATCTGACTAAGGTGTGAGTCACCCCGCGCCCGGTCAGGGAACTAAGCTACTTTAGAGAAATGGCTGAGTAAGCTAGCCGACTGATTGGTGGTCCTTCCCGAGGGATGTGGATCGCCACACGCCCGGTCAGAGAGCTAAACTAAGGAATCCGGCCAAGTAGAAGCCCACTGGTCGGGGGTTCGGCCTACGGGATGTGGATCGCCACACGCCCGACCGAATTCTGATACGCGCTTCTGGGCGGGCTGATGTTTTAATCAGTCGTCGCCTCAGGCTTCCAAAGGGCACCAACCTTCCGATCGGGAACCGCTTTAGGCTTCCGGATGGGCCAATCTTCCTACGTGGGCCGCCACGCTTCCGACCGGGAACCAGTCCAGGCTTCCGGATGGGCCAATCTTCCACGTGGGCCGCCACGCTTCCGACCGGGAACCAGTCCAGGCATCCAAGTGGGCTGATGCTTTAAGTCAGTCGCCGACTCAGGCTTCCAAAGGGCACCAATCTTCTGCGTGGGTTGCCACGCCTCCGATCGGTAACCGCTTTAGGCTTCCGGATGGGCCAATCTTCCTACGTGGGCCGCCACGCTTCCGACCGGGAACCAGTCCAGGCATCCGAGTGGGCTGACGCTTTAAGTCAGTCGCCGACTCAGGCTTCCAAAGGGCACCAATCTTCTGCGTGGGTCGCCACGCCTCCGATCGGGAACCGCTTTAGGCTTCCGGATGGGCCAATCTTCCACGTGGGCCGCCACGCTTCCGACCGGGAACCAGTCCAGGCTTCCGAGTGGGCTGACGCTTTAAGTCAGTCGCCGACTCAGGCTTCCAAAGGGCACCAATCTTCTGCGTGGGTCGCCACGCCTCCGATCGGGAACCGCTTTAGGCTTCCGGATGGGCCAAACTTCCACGTGGGCCGCCACGCTTCCGACCGGGAACCAGTCCAGGCTTCCGGATGGGCCAATCTTCCACGTGGGCCGCCACGCTTCCGACCGGGAACCAGTCCAGGCTTCCGAGTGGGCTGACGCTTTAAGTCAGTCGCCGACTCAGGCTTCCAAAGGGCACCAACCTTCTGCGAAACTCCCAACTGATCCACCCGGGAGTCCGTCAAACCATCGTTGAGCCTGCCCGGAGAGGGTTGTCAGGAAAGCGCGGCATTTGACGCCCTCCGGGTATTGGTGCAACTGGGCGGCGCTTTCAAATTTCATGACGTGCTCCTCGGGGTCACTGGCCCCTGAGTACTCAGGCATGGTGAAGAATCGTAGATGCTTGGGAACGGGATCCCCAAGAATTTGTGAGGAGAAAGGGCTGTGAGTCGGATAGGCCGCGGCAGGGTCGGCTAGCCCTTTCCCTTTATCCAGGCGCGCCTGATGCGCCAGGCTGGACGCTGAAGCTTCGGTCGGGGCTGAGTAGGCCTCGTTCCGAAAAAGTGCTCGGGGAAGATTAGGAATGAAGGGGTCGGGCTGAACAGCCATACCTTCTGAATTTCCCCGTATAGAGGGCCCAGGGGGCCGGGCCCCTTGACTACCGGTAGGCGGATGCGATTGTTGTGCCTTCTGTGTCCGGACAGCCATCAGCATTTCGTATTCTTCTGGCGAAAGAGTGACCGTCAGTGGATTGGGGTTTTCCATTCTTCGCTCTCGATCAGGCAGAAAGCCCTCCTTCTAGCGCCAAATTTGATCCTGTCGCCGAGCGTAGTGGAGCCGCAACCGGATGACGGTGTAGCGATGAGTGACGTGGATGCTGACGGGACGTCCTCGCGCAGAATGACAGCGCCGTAGGGGGGTGTCGTCCGACCGGACGTAGGTGGATGTCGCCTAGTGAACCGCCGACCGAATGGATGTAGACCTGCAGGGAAGATGACCGTTAGCAACCTATCCGAGAAGCGTCCCGGCAAGGCACTCCGACGGTCAAGTCAGTACTCCGATGAACAGTAAAAATAATGGAGCACTGTAGATGAGGGGCTTCGCGCGTGTACCTGATAATGAGGAGGGGAGGGACTTATATAGCCGGGGAAAAGGACCAAGTCTGACCTGTGTCAGGATTCTCTGACCTGGCCGAGGGATATTCCCAGATTGTCTGCCGGGTGTCAGGATTCTCTGACGGAGTCAGGAGATATTGTATGATTCTGTCGATTTGTAGCCAACATTCCTTGTCGTATACTCCTTGTCTTATGTGAGGACACAGACAGGTGACCGGCGCCGCCTGACACCAACGGCGTGACAGGGCGGCGTGCCAGGGAGTGTCAGTTCACACAAATGGTGACAGCCAGTTATCTGCAGCTGGTGTAGGTGTGTTTTGTCTTTACCCCAGGGTGGTTCCGAGAGTGCCCGAGTGGGCACAGAGCGTGCAAGCCTGGGGGGACTATGTATGTGAAGGGTTGCCGGGCGGATGCACCCGAACGATTAGGCGTGTAGCCCTTATGTGGCCGGGCGACAGTGCCCGACTAAACGATTAGGCGTGTAGCCCTTATGTGGCCGGGTGGCAGTACCCGACTGGCTGGCATAGACCCTGGGTCCGGCTAGGGTGTCCAGCTGGCTACCCGCATAATGACGTGGACCCTAAAGTCGGTCAGGCCGTTTGCCACGTTGACTGTTCGTACGGTGCCAAAGGTAGGGCGGGATTATATATATATATATATATATATATATATATATATATATATATATATATATATATATATATATATATATATATATATATATATATATATATATCAAAGGATGAATTCCACGGGTACTCGTATGTGACAAACATGATTTTTTTTTAAATTTTTTTAGTTTACGATTATATTATTTAAGTTTTTATCTTTAAAATTTATAGTTAAATTGAACTAAAATATTAAAAAAATTAAAAAATGAAAAAAAATATTTAAATTTTATACAAAATTTGCTCTCTCTATATATATAATGGTGATATCTTATGCGATATTTGTGTGCTCGACACCTACTCCAATCGATTGGCGCCTCCCACACACCGCTCAATTCCTGGCTGCTCGCCCACTGACAGCGGCCTCTGATCATCGACCCCGACCCAAAACTATAACCTGAACCTTAGGGGTATGCCGTGCAGTGGCGGCCGCGACAGTGCATACCATTGCAACATTGCCCCTCTAATCGATTCAAGACATTCAATCGTTGCCTCAATCGATTGAGCGATCCTAGTCAATTTGAACGTCTGGAATCGATTGAGAGTGTCGATCATGCACATGTCGTGCATGAAATTATCGCACAGATTTTTATTTTCTTCACCCACACACGAATTTTCTATTGTTGAGGGGGCGCTTGATATATATTTGGTAATGAGAATGGTAATGAATTTTAATTGAGGGGTTTATGGGTTTACTGATAACTTAGTGGGGGTTGGATTATGAAATCAAGGATATCATATCCTTATTTTGATTCCGATTTTCATATACCAAACATCATAAATGAGAATGAAATAAATTTCATTCCGATTCTCACCTTCTAAATCTGTTTACCAAGCGTCCCTGACTCATGCGTATCCTGACTCGGGGCGCTTCAAGCCTATTATAGGCGCTCTGTAAATTGGCAGAATTAATTATTACATAGTAGCGTTATAAAATAAAATCAAAGTCGATTTTTTTAGAAATAAAAAAAATATCTTCTCAAGGGATGCGATGGATTATTTAATTTATTGATTCATTTTATCTTATGATGCATGTAAGGTAAATAATTAAATATACCATCTGTCGCAGAAAATAGTGAGTAGGAGGGTGGGAAAACCTGATGCCATCTTAATATGTGCGCTATAGAGAAAAAAATACCGTATATGACTATATGGATTATCAAGTCAAACAGTCTTGAGGTGAAAGTTTTAATGTGGTCACCGTGCCCTCATCCTTGTCAACGCGAGCATGAACTTTGACCGACTCCCTGCTGCATATATGACTTGTAATTTTCTCCCTCCCCTACCGCCACGCATAGAACTTGTTCCCCAAAACTGAAACTTGTCCACCAAGATTTGGACCCGTGGCATGACCAAATCACAGGTTTTTACAACATTTTACACGTGCTGTCGTTATAAGACAAAGAGAGGCTAATTAACTTGGAGTAATTTTGGTTTTTGTTTATTCAGAATGGTGGATGCAAGGCTTAAAGTTTGAATCAAATTTAAAAAAAAAAAATCATGAACTCCCTCGAATAATATTATTTATCTGAACTTTAAATTAATATTTTTTATCTGTTCAGATAAATATTTAAGAGTCGTTATTTAATAAAATATATTAAAACATGTAAATTATGAAACTTTTTGTAAATAATTCATTTAAGGATTTTTAAATTAAATTTGAGAAATATAAACACATTATACATGAATGATACATATATTTGTATTACCAGAGAGAACAATTGAACAAATTAATATATATATATATATATATATATATATATATATATATATATATATATATATATATATATGATAATTACATTATCAATTGGATTCTCATGCTACTCTATCACTTTTTAAATTTGTTTGTATATATTACTATATCATTTATTTATATATGTATGTTCTCATCTAATTCAGGCATCAATTTAACAGTATATGAGTAGATATACTTGTATGTCATTGGTAATGTTTTTTCAATTTTCTTGAACTTGTCTCGTTCACCAATAACATTCGAATGATCAAAATGGTTGAGATTTCACATTCTTTTTATAAATGTTTAAATTATCCATATGAGTATTCTAAAGTAAGTTATTGTTCAAGCAATATATAATATAGTGCATAAAGCAAAATCAACTAAAATTTGAAAGTACCTTTTTCATTGGTAAAATAACCAACTCTTTAAGCTAAGCAATAATTGATCCAACTGCATTAGTAACGGTTGTTGGTCCAGACTTAATTAGGATTGGAAGCTCTACTCCATCTAAAACAACATCAACAGATATCTTGAAGTTGCCTTCCCCAAGTGGAAGAATCATAATATTTGA
The DNA here is from genome assembly GCA_024364735.1 of Boesenbergia rotunda. Lineage (NCBI taxonomy): Eukaryota > Viridiplantae > Streptophyta > Magnoliopsida > Zingiberales > Zingiberaceae > Boesenbergia > Boesenbergia rotunda. The sequence continues at coordinate 357,965 of JAGFNQ010003908.1, forward strand.
GTCTCCTTTTGATAGTATTGTGTCATATGCCACCACATTTCTATGTTGTTTCATGATCAAGTGACATGTTTTCCCCTTTCAACAACAATGTTGTCAGAGTGAAGGTGTCTTTCTATCTATGATTCTTAATGATTTTCAAATATTATGATTAAATTATTTTAAATTTAAATGAAAATTTATAAACTAGATAAAGATTTATCCAACCGAAGACACTTAGGGAGTGTTTGGGAGAGCTTCTGCTAGCTGCTTTTTAGCTTTTAGCCATGCAAAAGTGCTTTTGAGTGTTTGGGAATGTCAGATTCTGCTTTAACTTCTGCAACTTTTACTCAAAAGCTAGAAGCAACAATTTGATGCTTTTTTCTGCTTCTGCTTTTTTGCTTATGGTGTAGAATTAAAAGTTGACATTTATACCCTTAATAAATTTATTACTTTACATAATTACCATCATATTTTTAAATAAAATCTTATATTTTTATATAATTTATATTTTCAAAAAATTTTATACATATTTGTATAAATTTATATAAATTTTATTATTTTATTATTTTTATTAACTTTATATTTTTTTAAATATATATATTATTAAAAAAATAATTTTGATATAATATTTAAAATATAATATTAAATATATAAAATATTATAGATCATGTATCAAAATTATATTTAAATAATTGAAAAAAATTAATTTTGATAGTTTAAGGATATTATTGTCATTTAATTAAAAATTAAGCTTAAAAGTGATTATTCACCAAACACTCAAACTTTACCTTGTATCAGCTTTTGACTTCTATTTCCAAACACTGTATGCTTTAGCTTCTTACTAACTTCAAGATAATCACTACAAGAATCACTTTTCAAGAAGTAAAAGCTCTCCCAAACACTCCCTTAATTTGAGATGTTAAGATTTTTGTTCGTCTATTTGGGAGAGAGAGTGAATAGGCGCAACATATAAATTTAAATTTTATTATTCTTGCCCTTTCAATTGCAATAACAATACGTTAGTTGTTCAAATATTAAAAAATTACATCCCAAAGATAAACAATGAAAACAATTCTAAAATAGATATTATCATATGATTCGTAATAAAAAAAAATCTCTCGAAACTTCGTGCAAATATAATTCTCTTTTTTTTTTCAAAAAATAGAATGAAGTACAAGAGAAATTATAATACATATATAATTTTGTAGATGTTTCGGAAGGAATCGACGTCGACGATCAATCATTAGGGTTCAACCCATGAAGACGATGACGAGAGAGAAAAAACTTCCACCCTGCGAGATTAACACGAGCGTTAAGGGAATACGCCGGAGGTTATCCGACGGAACTCACTCCGACGCTCAAGTCAGTGCCTGAGTCTGTTAGATGGAAGGGAAATAAGGACAGAAGTATGAGTTAAAATGTGCGTCCCCCCTTACCTGAGGGGTTGAGGTACCTTTTATACCTGAGGCGACAGTCACACGTGTCTCCACGATTTTCTCCACGTCTCCTCAATTATCGGTTACTGGATAATCCTTGTGACGGTCCTCACAACCATTAAAACTAGGACGTTGCGATAATTAAGACTTTAATGACTGCGTATTATGGGTCATAATTGTCCCGTAATAATTGGTGATGATTATCCACAGATCCGAAGAAAGGGGACAGTTACTTGAGATCGAGTGATCCTTAGGCTCCGCTGCCCCAAGATGATCTCGGGGTCCTTTGGCCCGTGGGGAGGGGGGGGGGTCTCGGGCGTTCACTTTCCCGAGGTGGTCTCAAACCGATAAACTAGTAATAAAATTGGTTTAATTCAATTTACATATATGTATAAACCCGGCAGAATCATAAGTAGATAATAAAAATAAATTGTCTTAATTTGAGAAACTATATTTGACTAATGCACCAGACTGGTTGATTAAGAAATCGAATCCTTAGTTTGGATCTATTATCCTCATTAGAATTAATCTAATTAGACAGAAATATCTTATTTAAGTTGTTCTTATTTAATTTTTAGCTTATTTAATTCAGGGTAAGACCTTTTGGTCAAATCAAACAAATCCATTCAGGTTTGTATCACACTAGTTTGTTTAAACCAACCAATAATTGAAACCGGATTAAATTTGATTAGACTAATTAGGCATAGTTAAACCAACTAATGGTTTAAACCGGATAGGTCTAGTTGGATCAACTTGATCTGATAAAATTAACTAATGATTTAAACCAGATTAGGTTTGATTGATCTAATTATTCAAGTTCATGTATAAATCTAATTAATTGAAATATTAAACACAAAATTTAATTTCTAATTAATTGAATCATGAATTAATTAAGCTCATTTTAATTAATTTAAATATACAAATATTAATTAATGAAACATTATATTAATACATGTATTTGATTAATAAAATGCAGCAAACGTAATTAAAAAATATTGATTCACGTGTATATCTAATTAAAAACATTGAAACATTTTCCACATCATTTTTTAAACATGCATTTAATTTAATTTAATTATTTTTTTTTTTGCTCGTGAACGCTAATTGATGTTCTCGCTAACTCCCACGCCGCCTCGTTTGGCCTCTGCCAATACAAACACGACAACCATAGTGGCTGCTCATCACCCGTGGTCGCTGGTGTTCACCGGCCACAAAAGCCGATCACCAGTAGTTCTCACAACAATCCAACGACGGTGAGAAATCATCTCAAGATCTTTGGCAATGGGAATTGCAGCATTTCGCGATAAATTTGCAATCTCACGGAGATTCTTGATGTTAAAAAACATTGATAGTAAAATAAGCTTATATTTCTCATGAATTGCATGCATGAACTGTCCGCGATAGTATTATTTCATCCATCTGAAAAAAGATAAAACATGCATTTCAAATTTGCTTGGGCTTAAGCATAAGTGTCATGCATTCAAAATACTGCGCTGATACCATTGCGAGTTTGAATGCATTATTAATTTAGAGAGAAAAATTTACAAAAGGAATCTTAAACAATTAAAAATTATGTTAATTGGAGAAAACTCCTCAATCTCAAACTGGCCTTTGCATGCACTCCTCACTTAATAAATTCTTTACATTCACTCCCTAATAGATTAAGTATAAAAAACTGAAAACTCAGTATACATTGTAAAGATTTGAGTATAAATTATTTGAGATGGAATACTAATTTAAGAAATTTGAGTACAAAGTTTCGATGACCCCTCATGTAAAAATCTTGATGTCGTGAGTATAAAAGAGTGAAAACTCAGTATACATTATAAAGATTTGAGTATAAATTGTTTGAGATTGAGTACTAATTTAAAAAATTTGAGTATAAAATTTTGACGACCCCTCATGTGAAAATCTTGATGTGGTGGATGCAACCTCACATACTCAAATTTCTAAATTTTATACTCAAATTTTTTCAAATAATACTCAATCTAAATCAATTAATACTTAAATTTTGATAATGTATACTGAAATTTTTACTATATACTGAAACAATATATACTCAATTTTTTTTCAAATAATACTCAAATTTCTTAAATTAATACTCAATCTCAAACAATTTATACTCAAATCTTTACGATTTATACTGAATTTTTACTCTTTTATACTGGTAAAAAAAATATCACACACAATTGTCTTGTCAATCCCATCAGGGAGTGCATGCAAAGACATTTTTGGTTGGGGAGTGCATGCAAAGCCCACTTTGATGTTGGGGAGTTTTCTCAAATTTTCCCTTAAAAATTTATAATTAATGATCTCTTGTAAATTTTTTGTGAGCAATTGAAGATGGAAGAAATACCGTTATTACAGTCGACGAAAAGATTATAGTGACTAATCTTCTCGTATGATCCATGAATCAATTCCCTTCCTCAAAAATGAATTTTCTTCTTGCCTTTTCCTTCTTTCGTTTTTCACAACGAATGAAGTGTGCTCCTCAATGAATAATTAGGATACCTTTTTATAATAGAGATCCAGGAGATTAAAAAGGACAATTTACCCATATTAAAAATGGGCAACATAAATTTCATTAACTATCCATGTTTCATATGATCCCATTACCAACACTCTATTGTAGCAGTCTTGAATTAGTTTATTCTTTGAGTAATCACATCTCTCAGCATCATAATAGTGCTACACTATACTACAGTACCATCATCGCTAAAGTGTTTGGAAAACCATTTTAACCACTTGCGCAATCAACGCTCTCAAATGTTGCAGTGACACACTGCCACAATGCAGCTACAATAACTAATAATGTTACGAAGTTAAAGTGCTCAATTTTTCTCACCGTGAAATCATATTCTTGGGTATTATCCTAAGGGAGTGTTTGGGAGAATTTTTGCTTCTTGAAAAGTGATTCTTGTAGACATTATCTTGAAGTCAGTGAGAAGCTTAAGCATGGAGTGTTTGAAAATAGAAGCTAAAAGCTGATACAAGGTAAAGTTTGAGTGTTTGGTGAATAATTGCTTCCAAGCTTAATTTTTAGTTAAATAACAACAATATCCTTAAACTATATAAATTATTATTTTTAATTATCTAAATATAATTTTGATACACCATCAATAATGTTTTATATATTTATTATTATATTTTGAATATTATATCAAAAATAATTTTTTTAATAATATATATGTTTAAAAAATATATAATTAATAAAAATATAAATATAAAAAAATGATAAAATTTATATAAATTTATAAAAAAATTATGAATATATAAATTATATGAAAATATAAAATTTCATTTAAAAGTATGGTGACAATTATGTAAAATGATAAATTATTAAGGGTATAAATGTCTACTTTTAATTCTAGACCATAAGCAAAAAAGCAGAAGCATAAAAAAACATCAAATTCTTGCTTCCAGCTTTTGACTAAAAGTTATAGAAGTTAAAGCAGAATCTGGTATTCACAAATACTCAAAAGTACTTCTATGTAGCTAGAATCTAAAAAGCAACTAGCAGAAGCTCTCTCAAACACTCCCTAACTGTTGCAATAAATTGCTACAGTAGCTGCTACAGTAATCCTCACAAGAAAGAACATCCGAGCAATCAAATGCTACAGTAGACAACTATTGTGACCATTATACTAACTACCACAGACAACCATTTCCTCACGTGGCGGATCTAAAATTATAAATTTGAAGGGACCAACGTAAATAATAATAATAATAATAATAATAATAATAATAATTATTATTATTATTATTATTATAATATCTTCTCTAATCTTTCAAAGATAATGTATATTGAGTTAAAATTTGAAAAATAAAAAAATATTTTTTTTAAAATTTAATCATCCAAGGGATTTGAACTCTAGATATATGCTAAAACAAAAATTAGATTTACCATTAAACCCACTACAAATATAAACTTGTAAATAAGTTAAATTATATATATACTAAGAAAATAAAAATTACTATATAAAAAAAATAAAAATTTCTATATAAAAATAATATTATTAAAAATTGGGGGGGGGGGGTCGTGGCCCTCCCGGCTGCCCATATAAATCCGCCCTTGATTTCCTTGGAACAATCAAATGCTACAATCGGGCTACATTAGTAAACTATAGTTCATAAACTAGTATATCCTCTCTAGCAACCATATCCTCAAGCAATATGTGTAGCTCCTACCGAACAATATCATCAAATTTTGCAAAGTGATCTCCGCCTTACTTACGGGTAGTACGACCCGCTCAGCCAGCCAATCTGGCGCCATGAAGGTCCAGCAGATGGACCGACCAAGACCTTACCCGAGGGGTTCCTTAGCCAGAAAGTTCCCCAGGGGCATTATCCAGCCAGTGACGAGTAGGTTGGGCAGGATGACCCCTAGCTCCTCCTGGCTCGATCACCTTAACCCACGCCCTGATCCAGATCGGGGTCGGGCAACTCAGTCAGACGCGTGGCGACCCATGCGCCTTCAGCATCCCATGAAACCGACAGACTCGAGACAGAATCAGCCAGACATAACCAAACGAACCCCCGACTCAGGGCGTATCCTACACCTCAACTCTCCCAGGCGGACGTGTGGTGGCCCACGCTCCCTGGCCATTATCCGACCCGATCCTTGACACTCGGACCCGCCGGTCAGCGCTCAGGTTACGGACTATCTCGTCCCTACGCCCCCTATATCATTATATCCAGGGTACGACCTCGATGTCGGAGGGCTACACAACTTACCTATCCCTGACACACCTCACGGTTAGTCCGCCCTTTCAGTACCATCGTACTGCTCGAGCACCCCGCGCCATGCTGCGATACTCCCAAGTGCTCTCATACGAGCCGACAGGTACCACACCCTTGTCTTGTCGACACAGACGAGGGTTGTCAGCTCCCCCGATTATATAAGCCCTCCACTCCTCATTCCGCAGGGAGGCGCGCGCAAGCTCTCTCTACAACTGCATTTCCATTAAGCTCCACTATATTTCCTGCGGATACTGACTTGACCGTCGGAGTGCTTGACCGGGGAAACTCCCCGGCGAGTTTGCTAACAGTCATTGTTTTGCAGGCGGGAGCCAGCTAGGAGCCAGATCAGCACCACCTCGGCAGCTCGTTTCGCTCGGGAGACCATCCCGCCCTTGGGCCTTCCCCCTCGCCTCGCGATAGTATCAAATTTGGTGCTAGAAGGAGGGACCCAGCAGCCTGATCGGAGGCGTATGATGGAAGCGTCCAACCGGGTCGTGATGACCGTTACTCCTGAGGAATACGAGCTCCTCTCAGCTGCCCGAGCTCGGGGAACTCCACTAACGCTGTCCCGCCGTAGCGGCCCAGCCACTCGACCCTAGGAGCCCTGATACCTAATCTATCCTGTGGTCGAGGAAAGGTCACCCCACCGGAAGCAGACTCGGCCTCTGCCCTCCCACATTCACCCCACGACCGGGCCAATGTGGCAGAGCTTAGACCGGTCGAAGCACCCGCATCCAGCCAAACACACTTGCCGCGCCGCAATAAGGGGAAAGCCCCAGTCGGTGCACTACCAGGTCCTCGGGCGCATAACCCCTTTGCCCCATGGATCCTGGAGGATCCGGTTCCCCGACATCTCAAATTCTTCACCATGCCTGAGTATGCCGGCACCACTGACCCCGAGGAGCACCTCATGAAGTTTGAAAGTGCTGCACTACTCCATCAATACCCCGATGGCGTGAAGTGCAGGGCATTCTTGACAACACTCCCTGGATCTGCTCAACGATGGTTCAGCCAGATACCCAACGGGTCGATCGTCAACTTCGAAGAGCTCAGGAGGACATTCCACCAGCATTTCGCTAGTAGCCGAAGACATCACAAGACAAATATTAACTTGTTCACCTTGCAGCAGGGCCCGAACGAACCGCTCTGGGCCTACATTAAGAGGTTCGCTGGGATGACGCTCGACGTGCCAAAGGCCGCCCCGGAAGTATTGATCAGCGCTTTCCCTCAAGGGCTGCAAGAGGGGACTTCGTTCGCTCGCTCATCCGGAAGCCCCCCAAAGACTTTGACAGCCTACTAGGAAAGGCCATCAAACACATCAACGTTGAAGAAGTGCAGGCCACTCGGAAGAGGGAACCAACTAGCGCGTCACCCCCGACTCCGTTACAACCTAAACGACCGCCAGGCGGGCCCATTCGTAGCCCACGGGGGTTCGCTGACCGAGCCGGAATAGATCCTCTGCAAGTGCAGCAGGTGGCTCAGAGGTGCCTGCCGGCCCGCTGGAGGCCTTACTGCACATTTCATCATAGTCACACTCACGACACTGAGGAATGTCGGCAGTTTGGCCAGCGTCGGACTCCTGAAGCCTGGGGACAAGCCGCCCCAGGGCAGGACACTGGCCGGGAAGGCCAAGCTCATGCTCCAATCCAGAGACATGGACCTGAGCCCCCGATCGCTTGTGATCTACTCCCATCAAGGCCACCGGGTGAGCCCGAAAGAATGGACGAGTAACAGGCCAATCGACAGAACGCTGTTAAGACAGGAGTGCGCATGGTTTCAATCCAGCCAGCCCGAGGAGGCTCTCAGCCTCCAGGATAGTGAAAAAGATGTATTTTGCAACCCTCACGCATCTAGTGGAAGTCTAACCTTCTCAAGGACGCGCTAGCAGCTCGCTCTGCGCGAGTTATAAGTGGGCCTGCTCCCATGAACCTCCGATCGGCTCTCAGCTGAACACGTGGCTACCCACGCTCCCTGAGATGTCCCCGACCGAGAAGCCAGATTCTCGCTCCACGCAAGTTATAAGTGGGTCTGCTCCCACGAACCTCTGATCGGCTCTCAGCCGGACGCGTGGCGACCCACGCTCCTTGAGAGGTCCCCGACCGAGAAGTCGGGCTCTCGCTCCGCGCGAGTTATAAGTGGGCTAGCTCCCACGAACCTCTGATCGGCTCTCAGCCGGACGCGCAGCGACCCACGGTCCCTGAGATGTCCCTGACCGAGAAGCTAGACTCTCGCTCCGCGCGAGTTATAAGTGAGTCTGCTCCCACGAACCTCAGATCGGCTCTCAGCTGGACGCGTGACGACCCACCCTCCCTGAGAGGTCCCTGACCGAGAAGCCAAACTCTCGCTCCGCGCGAGTTATAAGTGAGCAAACTCCCACGAACCTTGGATCGGCTCTCAGCCGGACGCGTGGCGACCCACACTCCTTGAGATGTCCCCGATCGAGAAGCTAGACTCTCGCTCTGCGCGAGTTATAAGTGGGCTTGCTCCCACGAACCTCGGATCGGCTCTCAGCCGGACGCGTGGCGACCCACACTCCCTGAGATGTCCCCGACCAAGAAGCCAGACTCTCGTTCAGCGCGAGTTATAAGTGGGCCAGCTCCCACGAACCTCGGATCAGCTCGCAGCCGAACGCGAGGCGACCCACGCTCCCTGAGATGTTCCCGACCGAGAAGCCAGACTCTCGCTCCGCGCAAGTTATAAGTGGGCCTGCTCCCACGAACCTCGGATCGGCTCTCAGCCGGACGCGTGGCGACACACGCTCCCTGAGAGGTCCCCGACCGAGAAGCCAGACTCTCGCTCCGCGTGAGTTATAAGTGGGTCTGCTCCCACGAACCTCGGATCAACTCGCAGCCGGACGCGTGGCGACCCACGCTCCCTGAGATGTCCCCGACCGAGAAGCCAAACTTTCGCTCCACGCGAGTTATAAGTGGGCCAGCTCCCACGACCCTCGGATTGACTCTCTGTCGGACGTGTGTCGACCCACGCTATCGGAGATGTCCCCGACCGAGAAGCTAAACTCTCATCTCTGAACGAGCTATCAATCGGGATCCGCTCCCACCACCCCTCGGATCGACTCTCAGCCGGACGCGTGTTGACCCACGCTCCCTGAGTACTCACCGACCAAGTGTCCAGACTCTTGCCTTGCCAGCAAGTTATAAGCGGACCAGCTTCCTCGCCCCACTTCGCTCAGTGTGTCCGATCGGACGCGTGGCGGCCCACGCTCCTGAGAATCGGCCTGAGCAAGTGTCTAGACTCTTGTCTCCGAACGAGCTATCAATCGGAATCCACTCCCACCACCCCTCGGATCGGTTCTCAGCCGGACGCTTGGCGACCCACGCTCCCTGAGTACTCACCGATCAAGTGTCCAGACTCTTACCTTGCCAGCAAGTTATAAGCGGACCAGCTTCCGCGCCCCACTTTGCTTAGTGTGTCCGATCGGATGCTTGGCGACCCACGCTCTTGAGAATCGGCTTGAGCAAGTGTCTAGACTCTCGTCTCCGAACGAGCTATCAATCGGGATCCGCTCCCACCGCCCCTTGGATCGGCTCTCAGTCGGACGCGTGGCGACCCACGCTCCCTGAGTACTCACCAACCAAGCATCCAGGCCCTCGACTCGCTAGCAAGGCATAACCGGGCTAAGCTCTTGCGCACCTCTCAACTCGACCCTCAGCGTTGCCTAGCTAAGCACTTCACTCCTCGCCTACACGTAGGCCACAAGTCACTATGCCTTCATAGCTGTTGTAGCCTAGCCTCCCAATCGGGTGCACTCAAAGAAAGGCCCTCTGAACTGCCAAGCTGGCAGCACTATTCCATCATGACAGTTTCGATCTTTGAGACCTCACTCGAGTCCACCCGAGTGGTTAACGTGGGGGAGACGTAATATTTTACCCAGCTACTCAATCGCATTCCCTCCCGAGGGGCGGGTACATGGCAACCGTTGCACTCAGATATCACAAGCGCTCGCTAGTAAAAAGGGGTCGGGCAAGCACTCCCCCGAGTTGCTTGCACCCGGACTCCCATCATTTAAATGGCAAAAACATGCATAAAGCCGAAATAATTAGCATTCATGAGTAGCGCTATTGTCAAAAGGAGGCTTGGCCTCTACCTACACGAAAACAAGCAAAAAAGAACAAAACCCGACTAAGGCCTACGGGCAGGTCGCTGGGGCGCGACATGAGCTCGAGCCGTCTCTAGCTCCTCCTAAGCCGCCATCAGCTTAGTCTTAAGGTCCGCGCGATGCCTCCTAAGTCGGGTGAGGTCTCCCGAGCAGGGAGTCAGTTCTTCCTCTTTGGCTGACAGACCGGCACGTAACGCCGCGGCTGACTGGCAGGCTTCCAGGAGCTCCGCCTTGACCTTGGCCAGCTCTACTTGGGTTTGTTGCTCTAAGACCCAGGCTTGGCGCTTCCCGCGCTCCAGACAGGCGATTTGTCGCTGCGCCTGGATAGTTGTCGCGCGAGCTGTATCCCGCTCCACCAGGCACTCCTGAAGCCGCGCCTCCACTCGGAGTGCACACTCTTGAAGGGCCACGTTCTCAACCCGCAGAGTGTTTACCGCCTCGTTGCCAGGTTGCAATTGCACGTGGCGAAGTTGAGCCTCCAGTTCCTCCCTTCGGGACTCGGCTTGGCGAAGAGACCGAGCTTGAGTCGCGAAGGAAACACTCATGTCGTAAATCGAGCAGATGAGCTGCAAAGAAAACAAAAATTTTAGGGGTTGGAGAGCAAGACAGACGCAAGCCGTTAGTAAAACACACCTGACAAGCCCCCGCCACGACGCCATTGGCTCGGATAAGGGGGTCCTGATAGTCAAACGCTCGAAGGCCCTGGTACAAATGATCGCTCAGGGGAGCATATAAATGGACTACCCGAGCCGACCCTAGTGGCTCAGAGACAGGAGTCTCATAGGCAGTATGGGGGTCCGCCCGAGACGACAGAATCAGGTGTAGAGGACGAGGACCTGTAGCTCCCTCAGGGAGAGAAGGGGGAGGCCCATCGATCCGCGCACCTGAGAATCCAGCTTGGATCAAAGGGGACGCAGGCAGAGTAACTCCCTGAACAGAAGAGACTGGGGCACTGAGCGCCAACACAGGCGGAACATGAGTCACCGACGGAGGAGACGCGAAGCGGGTCCTCTTCGGAGAGGTGGTGGTAGTTCCAAACGGAGGCGACCGGTCGCCCGATCGATTGCACCGGCGCTTGGTCTCCAGTGAACAGGCGTCCGCGTCTAAGACTTCAAGCTCAGAATCTGGCGCATCTCCCTCAGGCGTTTCCCCCTTACTCGAAGGAGGCATGTCGGTGGAAGCTACCGCCGGAGAAGTAGATACCGGGGTAGCTGACGACGAGCCGGATGGATCAGCGAGTACGGTGGCTATGACGGCTGCAAACGCGGCCTCATCCAGAGCGAGCCCTGCCTTCAGGGATTCCGCCAACATTTTGACCCGAAGAAGACACGGGGTCACCAGAGAAGCCGATGAAGGGACGAAGGGCGCCGGAAGCAGGAGAGTACCGGGAGAAAGAAAGCTACGAGGAAGATCGCTGCTGGCCCCTATATAGGGAAACAGTGACCCATCCTAGCCGTTGGGGGAGGACCGCAAGGAGAGGCAAGATCTTATCAGAACCCTCCGATGAGATACACAGGGAGGCGAAGGGACTTGATAAGACGCCTGCGCTCCCGACGGCAGACATCTCATCGCCCGAGGTAATCGTAACAGGTGGCTGACGCTTCGGCGCCCGAGAAACCACTGGGCAGGGGACACGTGTCCCGACCAATTAATATAGTCCTCATGAGGGAAGGTACGGAGGGGGCAAATTGGACAGTCGACCTGCCAATCAGATGGCTGAGACAAAAAAGGTTGGCCCAATCCAAACCCCCAGTGCATAAGGAAACCTTCCACAGATCGCTCGTCACTCGACTCCCCTCGAGTGAGCATGGGGCGGCCCACGTTCCAGGGACGCGGACTGACTAAGGGTCCCAACAACCACCATGGCCAGTTATAACTGGGCATGCTCCCACGATCTCCTCGGATCGACCCTCGGGCGGACGCGTGGAGACCCACGCTCCCCGAGCCTCGCCCGACCGAACGTCTTAGACTCTCGCGCTCGCGAGTTATAAGTGGGCATGCTCCCATGAATTCCTCGGATCGGCACTCGGGCAAACGCGTGGCGGTCCACGCTCCCCGTGCCTTGCCTGACCAAGCATCCCGGACCCTCGCTTTTGCAAAATATAAGTGTGCGTGCTCCCAAGACCCTTGGCTCTGGCGCCGACTGGCCGTGCATCTCGCCTACCACCCATACGCCTTGGTATGACCACTGATAGGGTCAACTTATCCGCTCCCGCTTGCACCCGAGTGGTCGACACTCGGAGATTGCCGCACACCAACAGGCACGCGCAAAGCCAAATAGGCCGATAACCCTCGCGCTTGACTCGCGCCTAAGTCAATAAAGCTTGGAAGATACACGGAAGGAAATATCACAAAATGGATTCTGGGGCAAGTCTCTACAATACAACAGACTAGCAAGAGAGAAAAAACAAAATTCCGACCTCATTTGAAGGGTCGGTAGGTCTCCTCGGGTAGATCCTCAGACATGTCCTCCATCATGACCACGGAATCGGGCAGGTCGCAGGCTATGTGCCCACCTCGCCTAAGCTGCCTCAGTATGCTAGACTGTTGACAGCGCAGCACAACTCGGAGGCATTCGGATACTTGATCAGTAAAAGTCGACGAGTTGATGTACTTCACTCGCTGAGCAACCCACCGGGTTGCCTCCTCTAACTTATACGCCTGCAGTTCCTCCAGCTCTGCGTGAGCTGCCTCCCAGGTCGCCTGACGACCGCGCTGCTGATCCAGCTCTAACTGAGTTGCCTCCCAGGTCGTCTGCCGCCCGCGCAGCCGATCCAGCTCTTCGGCCTGGGCGCGCACCTAACTGTCAGCGAACCGACCTCCTACTCCTTGATCGCCAACTGTGCGAGTAAAGGCTGGACATCCTGATTCGCCTCTTGGAGCTCGGCCCGAGTCTTCAAGAGTTCCGCTTGTACATGGTCCTTGATTTTCCAAGCACGGAGTTGCGTGTGTTCGGTTTGGGCAACTCGGCGTTGCGCTTGAGCCACTGCCGTGTCGGCCGATACAATCTGTGATTTGGAGGTCTCTAGCTCGTCCTTCGTCTGGTCCAGTAGGTCCTGAAGGCCGATCACTTCCGCCCTCAAGTTGTTTAAAGAGGTGTCGCTAAAATCCAGCTGAGTGTGCCGAAGTCGGGCCTTGAGATACTCCACTCGTCGCTCGGCGCGATATCGAGCCTTGGTATGGCCCAGCATGGACATACACATGCTGTAGCTTGTGGCCCAACACTGTAGGGCAGGGAAAAAGACTTACTAGTACCCTGATCGAAAAAGCAAACAACAAAATCGACGTAAGTATACCCGCGTAGCTGTCGCCATCAAATTATCCGCCCGGACACTCGGACCACGGAAGCAGCTCTCGCACAGACCATATAGAAACTGGTCTGCTATCGTGCCATGCAACCGAACATCCTGCGATCGCATGGAGGCTGTACCGCTCGACACCGCCATACTCATAAGCGGGTCGGATAGTGAGGGTGGCAACACGTGCATCATACGCTCCCCGGTAGGCTCCCCAGACCGGGTAGGGGAGGCCTCCCCTAACGAAGGAACAGCATGTCCCTCGGAGGGTGCCCGAGGGGAAGAAGACGACAGCATAGCAGAATCAGTAGCGGGCTCCTTGCCCTCTCGACGGCCGCTGGGTCGGCTAGAAGAGGCCGTCGCCGGATTAATCGTTAAGGTCAGTGGCTCCTCTCGACGGGCTCGTTTCCGTCGAAAAATAAGACGTTATTCATCCTCTGAGTCAGACCAGGAAATTTCCTCCTTGCCCTGTGCGGGTGCAAGAGGAGAGGGGCTGTCACCATTTCAGTAGATGGGTGGTTAGCCTCCCACTCGGCTAGCCGCTCGGCCACACGGGCCTCTAGCTCTGCGTCGTCCAGATCGTAGCCTTCCTTCAAAGCTACCGAGTGCATCAGAGCGACTGCAAAGGGCACAATGTTCAGGGAACCATAACAAGATAAGGAAGAGAGTGAAGGGCTTACCGAAGGAAGAAGGCCGACGAATGGGGGCTGGGCTGAGCCCGAACACGGACAGAATGTCCTCATCCAGCAGTTATCCCCCATGGAAACGCCGACCCCCAATCTTGGAGATGGCAAACTTATACCGAGGGAAAGACCAAAATTCCTTATGCAGGGGTGGAGGAGTAGGAAAATTCAACAGAAAGCTGACTGGCTAGGTCGGGCTTGGGATAGAACGAATATAGAAATATCTTTCCTTCCAACCCTTGTTGGAAGCCGGGAGATTCGTCAGGAAAGAAGTGCCCGATTGGACCTGAAAGAAAAAATCACCCGGCTCTTGCCTTTTCGGGCTAAAGAAGTAGTAGAAGGTTTCGGGGAGAAGGGGAATTTGATATAAGGAAAAAACAATGATCGACCCACAAAGAAGCCGAATGACATTCGGAGACAACTGAGACAGGTTAATGTTTAGGCAATCTATGGTCCGGAGTGACCATGAGTTTTGATGTTTGGGCAAAGGGTTTAAGTTAGACTTTCCCTTGTGATCTAATATGTGTATTTGAGTGTGCAGAATGTGCAGGTTTATACATATTGACTTAGCTGGACGACCTCGGTACGGTGAAGGGTGGCATGGAGACAAGCTGGAGGCTTGTGTGCGCACCCGAGGGACCATGGATGGCAGGGACGATGAGTTGAGGGTCGCGGACTTCGAGGCATGCGTGAAAGATGACATGGAGGCAAGCTGGAGGCTTGTGTGCATCCGAGGGACGGGAGCCAAAGATGAAGAGGGCGCGAAGGCAATAGTCGAGGCTGCTGGTGAGGAGTCAGCTGAGTCGTGAGGGTACGAGTGCTGAGTGATTGTACTCGGGAAATCCTAGGGTTCGAGTGCTGAGAGAAGTATACCCGGGAAGGGAAACCTTAGGTGTATGAGTGGACCAGTCGACTGGCCTTGGGGCAGTCGACTGATAAAACTCACAGAATGTAGTCGACCTGTGACCAGTCGACTGCTCTGGGAGCAGTCGACTGGTAGGTGGCTGGTGAGAGGCTGAAAATTCGAACGTTGGGGTTGCAACGGTCGATTTTCAGTGGCACCAGTCGACTGCCTTGGGAGCAGTCGACCGGTGGGGTGTTTTCCAGCTTGAGTTCTATTTAAAGAGAACTCGGTTTGGGCTGGGAGTTCTTGACGAAATGAGCTTGGTTAGAGCTCATTAGTAGTCTATGTGCTCAGATTGTGTACTCAAGGTTGTGGCGATGTTTCTCCACCCACAAGGAGCTACGTGAGCTAGACGGAGGGCATCCGGGGAGTGATCCGTCGAAGGATCGAGGGATCGCCCACCTCACAGACTGTTATGGAGTAGGAGTCTTCATCTCCGATCCACGTAAATAGATATCGTTAGCATTGGTTAGTTTTATTTGAGTATATTTCGCTTGCGCAACTAACCGTATAGGAAGAACAATCCGAGAATTGCTATTCACCCCCTCTAGCAACCGACATCGATCTAACAAGTGGTATCAGAGCTTGGTACGCTCTTCTACGGACTAACCGCCAAAGGAGCAAGAAAGCTAGAGGGAAAATGATGGAAGATAAGCTAGGGGATGATATCAACACAGCACCCACATATGACCATGAAGATTTTGCCTATTTGAGAGCAAGGATGAAGATGTGGCTTGGAATGGATTGGGGGTGTGTGATGACAATAGTGGAACCATTTGAAATCCCTAATGACAAGCACGGAAAGAAGCTCCGACCAAGATATTGGACTAAGGAGCAACAAGAGCAATCTAGAACAAATGAAAAGGTAATTAGTATATTGAGTAATATTTTGCTTAACAATGTCTTGAGTGGTGTAGGGGCATATAAAAATGCATATGAAATGTGGAATAAGCTAGAAGAATTTCATGAGAACCCTACACAAGCTTAAAAAGTTGAAAAGCCCGAAGAAATAACTTCTAGTGTCCAAGAAGACCAAGAGGAAGAAGAAGTGTCAACCTCATCAAGTGAGGTGGCACAATTAAGTGAAAAATCATCAACTTCCTCAAGAGAAGAAGAAGAAATATCAATTTCAAGGATTGAGGGGGAGGAGAGACCCTCAACCATACAAGAGCAAGAAAAAGCTTCAACTTTCACCAAAGTCAAATCAAAAGAGCACATTATATACTTTGGATGCAACAAAAAGGGGCACTACAAGGATAAATGTCCACTAGATAAAAAAGAGGTAATTCCTAAGCCCAAGTCCATTCATTTAAATTCTAATATGGGTTGTAGGAATGAGGAAGCTCAAAAGTAAAGAAAGAAAATTCGATGCTTCACATGTGGTGAGCTAGGACACTACCATACAAAGTGTCCAAGGATTAAAGAGCTCAAGAAAATGGAGCACTTGAGAAAATGGGAGAAAGAAGAAAAGAAGAAGAGGAGCTCACATCAATGGGGAGCTACAAGGGTAAGGGAGGTAATCCCTAACTTTACTTATGCTTCAAATGCTTCCATGAATGCTAGAAATGTTAATAATTCCTTGTCTAGATGTAATTTTGGCTTTAAGTATCATGATAGAACTAAAAACACTATTGCGTGCCAAAATGTTCAAGAATCTATGATTTGTAATAAAACTAGGATTTCTAGAACTAAAGATCAAGACATCAACCCTAAGAAAGGGAGACACATGCCTAGGAAAATGGGTAGACCTAGGAATGGTCAAAATAGGCATAGTGATACTAAGGTTAGGGATTTGGAAAAGGAAAATCAAGTTTTGAAAGAAAAATTTGATAAATTAGAAAATAACCTAGATAAATTCATTAGGGGGTCCAAGGGATCAAGCATGATGCCAAATGATCAACCTCTTAGAAATGGTAGGCCGAGATTGGGATACCACTCTAGGGGGTCAAATATTAGTAAAAAGTTATATTCAAGGATGCCCTATAACTATGGTAGAGAAAAGATCAAAAATGGCAAGGAAAAGTCATTTAAAGGAGAAAAGAAGGATTTGACCAAGAAAAAGGTCTATAGAGCTCAGAGATTAATAGTGGAAGGTCAAGAAGCACCGGGAGAATACTGGTGTGGTCTAGTGTTTGTTGAGTCACCTAGGGAGGTGGCTAAGGCTAAGAGCTCAAGGGGGAGCTCTAGGAGCCTTTGGGATATGTGGTGAATAGATCTTGGGAGGGGTGCTCCTAAAGGTCTAGATGGACCACGGAGTGTGCCAAAAGAGTTGGAGACGAACTTGAGTCTTAATTCTTAGGTTTTGACACATTGATTATGTGGTTTCATGCATGGAAATATGACATTGGGGTCATATAGCATGAAGGTTAATTTTTGATGATTAAATGCTATGTAAATCAATGCAAGGGATGCATTGTGGGATGACATGGGCAGAGACATCAAGAGGAGACCAAAACTAGGACTTTAGGTCAAGTTTTGATTAAAGTTTTTAGCTAGTTTTGGGTTTTGTGTCAAACTTGAGAATGGTGATAGATACATTTTTGAATGTATTTTTCCCAAGTAGGTATGAGTACCACAAACCTCTCCACAAAATTTGGGAATTTTTGAAGATTTGTGGAATTTCTGGCGCATTTCTGAATTTGGCCAGAAAAGTTGAAATTTTGATTTTCAGAGTATCAGTCGACTGGTCTAGGTTGGATTGGGTATCCAACAACTGTTTGGTGTCCAAATGATGTCAAACAACTGTATTGGGGGTTAGTACATTGTGTTTAAGATCATTGGAGATTAAAAGAATCAATAATTGAGATATTGTTGGGGTTTTTTTGATGTTAGGCAAAGGGGGAGAAGTGTTGGGTTTAATTTGGGAAACCAAACATGTCTTTGCAAGAAACGCTAGGTTTAGGGGTCGCTGAGATAATGGGGGAGCATGGTTGCTCCACTCTTGGCGTAAGGGGAACCTTGGAGAGGTTCTTAAAAAGCCTTTGTAAGTCCAATGTAGGGGGAGCTTTGGAGAAGCTTTAAAAAGCCTATTTTTGGTGAAAAAAGACCTAACTTGGAGGGTTAGGTGTGGGATGCCTTGGGATAGGATCCATGTATATTTGCATTTGCATATGCATTGACGGTGTAAGTCCAAGATGGAGTCTTGGCAACGTAAGTCCAAATGTTTGTTTTAGCATTGTTATTGCTATCTATTACTATTTATTTTTCCTAACTTAAACGTATTGCCAAACATTAAAAAGGGGGAGATTGTTGGGGCAATCTATGGTCCGGAGTGACCATGAGTTTTGATGTTTGGGCAAAGGGTTTAAGTTAGGCTTTCCCTTGTGATTTAATATGTGTATTTGAGTGTGCAGGATGTGCAGGTTTATACATATTGACTTAGCTGGACGACCTTGGTACGGTGAAGGGTGGCATGGAGACAAGCTGGAGGCTTGTGTGCGCACCCGAGGGACCATGGATGGCAGGGACGATGAGCTGAGGGGCGCGGACTTCGAGGCATGTGTGAAGGATGACATGGAGGCAAGCTGGAGGGTTGTGTGCATCCGAGGGACGGGAGCCAAAGATGAAGAGGGCGCGAAGGCAATAGTCGAGGATGCTGGTGAGGAGTCAACTGAGTCGTGAGGGTACGAGTGTTGAGTGATTGTACTCGGGAAATCTTAGGGTTCGAGTGCTGAGAGAAGTGTACTCGGGAAGGGAAAGCTTAGCTGTGTGAGTGGACCAGTCGACTGGCCTTGGGGCAGTCGACTGATAAAACTCACAGAATGTAGTCGACCTGTGACCAGTCGACTGCTCTGGGAGCAGTCGACTGGTAGGTGGCTGGTGAGAGGTTGAAAATTCGAACGTTGGGGTTGCAACGGTCGATTTTCAGTGGCACCAGTCGACTGCCCTGGGAGCAGTCGACTGGTGGGGTGTTTTCCAGCTTGAGTTCTATTTAAAGAGAACTCGGTTTGGGCTGGGAGCTGTTGACGAAATGAGCTTAGTTAGAGCTTATTAGTAGTCTAAGTGCTCAGATTGTGTACTCAAGGTTGTGGCGAGGTTTCTTCACCCACAAGGAGCTATGCGTGCTAGCCGGAGGGCATCCGGGGAGTGATCCGCCGAAGGATCGAGGGATCGTCCACCTCTCGGACTCTCGTGGAGTAGGAGTCTTCATCTCCGAACCACGTAAATAGGTATTGTTAGCATTGGTTAGTGTTATTTTAGTATATTCCGCTTGCGCAACTAACCGTGTAGGAAGAACAATCCGAGAATTGCTATTCACCCCCTCTAGCAACCGGCATCGATCTAACAGTTAATACAGAAGTAACGACACACGGCGGAGATATAAGGGTGAACCGGGAAGCGCAACCCGACCTGCAGATGATCTCGAGAAAGAGTGATATAATGCGGGGGAGGTTTCGCAGGTTGGTCGGAAGATGAGGGCAGGATAACAGAATGATCGAATGGAATGTGATCGTCTGCTCGGATCACCTCGAGGTCGTGGTAATCAAGCACCGACACCATGGTGGAATACCAGGGGGAAGGGGAAGGAGATGAAGCAACCATCGAAAGCTAACCAGGGAAGAAGTTGTCGGAGAAGAAGGACGAGATAGAATGCTTCGTCGGAACCCTATCCGAAGATCAAGGGATAGCGTATCGGTGTAAGGGGTAAAAAAGGTGGTGGTAAAAACTGTCGGGTAAAATCCTATTTATAGGATCTCGAGAGTAGCCCGGACCATCCGCTCACGGGCCTAAGAGAAGGCGGTGAGGAACGCCAACCGTCCGATCGGGCCCAGAAAACCCCTTGAGGCAGAGTATCCCACGTGTGAGCCCATCATTCATTGAACAGACGGCTGACGCCTCGTCACTTGTGGGAATAGTGGGGAAGAGACACGTGGTGTAGCGAATAAATACGGTAATAAATGTACGCGATTCGAATCTGATCGGGCATCCCGGAGAGTCGAAGTCGGAGATATGGGTGATGTGACAAGCTCAGAAGATCGGGATGCCCGCTTACAGATGACCCCCGGGTCAGCAAGATCGTCGGGCCACTCGGGTGCGCCAGGCTCGCTTCGAGAAATAACCGTCCAGTCAGTCGGACTCGACGCCTCCTTCGACTAGACTCGAGGTGGACGCTTATGATCCCGGCCTTGCCTACGGATAATACGACCCGCTCAGCCAGCTAGCCTGACGCCATGAAGGTCTAGCAGATGGACCGACCAAGACCTCACCCGAGGGGCTCCTGAGCCAGGAAGTTCCCCTGGGGCATTATCTAGACAATGACGATCAGGTCGGTCAGGATGGCCCCTAGCTCCTCCTGGCTCGGTCACCTTAACGCACGCCCTGATCCAGATCGGAGTCGGGCAACTCAGTCAGACACGTGGCGACCCACGCGCCTTCAGCATCCCATGAATCTGACAGACTCGAGACAGAATTGTTGGTGCTTGGATGGCTAGAGAAGGGGGGGGGGGGGTGAATATAGCCAGACACTAAAATTGCTTTCTCTTTTGATGATTTCTGCAGTCAGGTTAGTAGCAGCGGAAGCAAGCAAGTAGGAAGCAGAAATGCAGAAATCAAAGAACACCAAAACCATAACACGAGGATATACAAGGTTCGGGGATAACTTGCCCCTACTCCTTGGCGTGCTTGTAAGGTGGGCGATCCCTTGATCGTCGGCAGATCAAGCCCCGAAAAATCCGGATATCAAATCCTCCTTCTCGGTGGAGAAACCTCTCCACAGCAAGTCTCAACAGAGTATATGGAATGAAAAACATAGAGAGAATAAACACACTTACAGAGCACAATGAACACAGACGGAAACACTTCACCAAGCTCAGTCAGCACAACTCTCACGCAAGAGCTCCCAGCTCTTCGTGTCTGCTTACTGATGGACTCGCCAAGTTCTCCTCTGCTTCACGATGCTCAAGTTTGCAGAAGCTTCAAGATGCAGGATCAAAGTTATCGCAGAGCTCCTGAGTTGTAGCCAAAGAAGAGATCAAGTGTTGTTGCAACAGAGAACTTCCTTTCTCTTCATCGTCAGCCAACACTTAACCCAGCTGCCCAATGCCAGGTCACAGATGCGCCTCTGCAGCTCCCAGCTGCCCATCTGCAATTGCCCAGCTACCCTGACCTCTCCTGGACTCCCTGAGCTCTCCTCAGCCGAGCCCCAGTCAGCCCCAGGTCAGCTACCAGCTGTTGCTAGCAGCGCCCGTTGTAACCTGCGATGGAAACCTGCCAAACCTGATGTAGCAAAAGACACCAGTTGACTCTCCTTGAGTGTTTGAATCCTCCCTGTATTACCTGCACACTCATCAGAAGCTTAGCAAAGCGTATCACAAAGAAATCACAGTGTATCAGAGAAAGCGCAGAGAAAATAGACGCGATCAGAGCTTTTGACAGCGATTTCGAATTAAAGATACATCTACTGATCGGTCACCAGACCGATCAGAGAGGACCCTGATCAGTCACCAGACTGATCAGGTATAGTCCTGACTGATCAGGCTCCAGCTTGATCGGTCCACGGTGAGAAATCAGAAATCATAAGCTTCTTGTGATCGATCACCCTGACCGATCACAGATCGTGGATCGGTCACCGGACCGATCCACAGCAGTGCTGGGATTCCCAGCCTTCGCAGGTAGGGATGGAAACAGGCCAGGTCATGCCAGACTTTTACCTTAATAGGCCAGGCCTGTATAATGGCAAACTGACCTGAGCCTGACCTGTTCAATGGTCTGGCCTGGCCTGTGGTCTGTTTACAAAGTCTATAATTTAATTCGATTTTCCAAAATACTTTTAATATATAAAATATAATCATTCAATTCGAATATTCAATTATCCAAAATATTAATTTAATAAATTAGCTAAAGATACCATAAATATATAAAATATGAATGATATAAACAAAATATATTTGTGGTATGTTGGATAGTAGGGTGTAGATAAGTGTTTGCTTGTTGGAAGTCCAAGGATCAAAACTCTTGTTTAACACTCTATTTTGTCATTTGACAATTTATATAATGTGATTTTAACATGCCCAGGCCGGCCTGTCAGGCTTCATAGGCTTTATATTGAGTTTGGGTCTGGCCTGATAAGAAAAATAGGCTTTCAAAAGAGCTTGATTATTATTTTATTTTTAAACAGGCCAGGCCAGGCCACATGCCCCTGACAGGCCGCCTGACCTATTTCCATCCCTATTCCCCAGGCCAAACCTCACTGATCGGTCACCAGACCGATTAAGTTGTGGCCTGATTAGTCTGGGGACCGATCAGAGCACTCCTTGACCGATCAGGCTCCATCCTGATCGGTCATAGTGAGGAACCCATGATATTTGATCGGTCCAGTAGACCGATCAAGAGTTTCTCCCCAAGGCTATTGACCTCTCCCTGATCGTTCACCGGAACGATCAGGAGCTCAACAGAAACCTTTCTGTTCTCTCCCTGATCGGTCACCAGACCGATCAGCCTCCTCTGGATCGGTCACCAGACCGATCCACAAAGGGAGTTCGTGCCAACTTCCCTGATCGGTCACCAGACCGATCTAGAGACTTCCAATTCAACTCTAAGTCAAGAGAACGGGCTCCCAGCCTTCTCTGACTCGTGCTCAGTCCCCCGGACCAAGACTCCGTGCCCGACTTCACTCACCGGGACTTCATTCAACCTAGCTTCCCAAGCTAGGACCTGGCTTCACTCACCATGATTTTATCCAACCTAGCTTCCCAAGCTAGGACCTGGCTTCACTCACCAGGATTTCACCTAGTCCCACTAGGTGTGCCTAGTCCCACTAGGTCTTTTCTCATGCCAGCGTGCGATCTCCCGATCCACCTGGACTTAATCTGAGTTCATTCATCCAAACTTAAATCGTTGTCAACACCAAAACAACAATCAGGCCAGACTGCATCAACAAGAATCAGCCAGACATAACCAAACGAATCCCCGACTCAGGGCGTATCCTGCGCCTCAACTCTCCCAGGCGGATGCGTGGCGACCCACGCCCCCTGGCCATTACCCGACCCGATCCTTGACACTTGGACCTGCCGGTCGACGCTCGGGTTACGAACTATCTCGTCCCTACGCCCCCTATGTCATTATATCCAAGGTACGACCTTGATGTCGGAGGGCAACACACCTTACCTATCCCTGACACACCTCGCGGTCAGTCCGCCCTTTCCATACCATCGTACTGCTCGAGCACCCCGCACCATGCCGCGATACTCCCAAGTGCTCTAATACGAGCTGACAGGTACCTCACCCTTGTCTTGTCGACACGGACGAGGGTTGTCAGCTCCCCCGGTTATATAAGCCCTTCATTCCTCATTCCGTAGGGAGGCGTGCGCAAGCTCTCTCTACTACTGCTTTTCCATTAAGCTCCACTATATTTCCTACGGATACTGACTTGACCGTCGGAGTGCCTGACCGGGGAAACTCCCCGGCGGGTTTGCTAACGGTCATTGTTTTGCAGGCTGGAGCCAGCTCAGAGCCTGATCAGCACCACCTCGGCAGCTCGTTTCGCTCGGGAGACCATCCCGCTCTTGGGACTTCCCCCTCGCCTCGCAACAGGATCACAAAGCAATATTATTATGTTCCGTCAAATAATACTACTAAGCTTCATTGAGCAATATAGCCATCGAGCATCAGGTGTATCTTCCACCGAGCATCAAAGATATCTTTTGCTAAGTTCAAAAGCTGTGAAGTTTCTGGTTATGAGTACATGACAATTTGGGAGTGGAGAAGCAAATAGTGGGCGTCCAAGCTTATTCGCTTGATTCCTTTTTCCCTATATGTGATACTTGATGAATGAGGAGAGCGTGATAAACTGTCAGAAGCAGGACACTGAACGTGAAGATGCTTTTGTAATAACTATAAACACCATGGATAAGTAAGTTCTAATTAAGGAAGTTGGTCTTCTTATTCTCTCAAGCGGAGGCCACTCTTCTCCATGCACCAAGCACTCCTCTTCCTCTTTCTGCATCACATCTTCTTCTTCCTCCTTCCTCGGTGACTGACTTGAGCATCTGAGGGGTCATGCTGGTAAGTCAGTCAAACCTCTAATCTATGTTACATCTCAAACTACTAGATCTCGCAAGTGGGAAGGTCGATGGAAGCTTTCTAGAGAAAAGAGCCTGAGTGAGCAAAAAAAGATATCATCAAAAGTTAAACTTGAACAATCATTTAAATCATTTAGTTCATTTTAGATTCAGTTTAACTTGACTCAATTACCTTATCAAAGAAGTTTGTACCCCAAACCTTATGATGCAGGACAAACCGAAACCCAACACAACCCCTTGAACTTTAAACGAACATAACTTTTTAACTTACGACTCAGAGTCAAGCTCTGTCGATGGCCACACATATGATTTTTAGAGATCTACATTTATTATAGGAGAACTCATTACCACCAACTTTTGGCCTTAAATTCGACCATTTATGCCCTCATCCAACCCTTCGAAGTTTTATTACTATTTTTGATAGTTCTTGTTTCTATGATATTTTGACTATTTTTGGTATTTCTATATTTATGGGTCATAGTTTGTTTAAATCAGCATCTTATTTTATTAATTTTAATTTCTATCAAGAGATTTTTTTTTTGAAAAGATCTCTTTTCTTCCTCTAGAAGATTATACTTGAGGTCCATATATCTTAGTTTTTTCTTTTCTTCGTCTTAGAGTGTAGGGTCTATATAAGAGACATGTTTAGCTGTATGAAATTAATCCACTATTGATAATAAAATTTTCTACTTTTGGTAGGGTTCTCTTTTTATTTTCTCCTCAATTCTCCTCTTCTCGTCAACCTGTAGAATAATTTCTATTTTACTCGACGTCAACTAGTATCATCAAAGTCGGTAGTGTCCAATTAGAGGAAATCGAGCATCAGATTCAATGGAAAGTCATCGTAGTCGTGCTCGTGATCACAACAATAGACAGTTTCCGATTAAGGAAGCTGAGCATCGTGGACGTAGCATTCAAGACATGATGATGATTGAGAATTTATAGAGGCAAGTTGTAGAGTTAACCTAGCAGATGACAGCAACGGTGGCAGGGCAAAATCCTGGAGGTAATGCAAAACCATAAAAGTTGAGAGATTTTAGATTAAGGATCTGAGTCTACCTTTAAGAATCCTTACTACACAAATTCCAGTTCAAATACAATCTTTGCTGGAGGAGGTCTAAATATCAATGAAGAGACATCAATTCAAATCTTGGATCATCGAATTGACAGAGATATTGAGAGAGATCAAGAATTCTCATTATTTCTTAGATTTATTGATCAATTTCAATTCAGTGGGATCTTGCACTCACATTTTTTTCCATCAAGAATGCTTTATAAAACTTTTTGACCCCCGAATTTGGAGTATCCTACTTTTACGTGATTCGCAGGGTTCAACAAGCAATCGATATTTTATGATCAAAGGTGTAGTACTGCTTGTAGTAGCGGTCCTTAAATCTCGTATTAACAATCAAAAGATGGTCGAAAGAAAAAATCTCTATTTGATGGGGCTTCTTCCTATACCTATGAATTCCATTGGACTTGGAAAGCTTGTAAGATTAAAACATTATGTTTGGGAGGAACCTTATGAAGACATTAGTTTTCAGGTTAAACTGCTCAAATTTTCTGGTATGTTACTATTAGGATCAAAAAGAGTTTAGATAACTTTATAATGACATGATATTGTCTACTTTGGGCTTAAACCCTCGTAGTTTTATTTTTGGGCTCTACCCAAAAGGTCTCATATCCACTGAGATATCTTTCCCTCACAAACTCATGATTCTTTTCATGTGTTTTCAATGTGGGACTATGTTTGTAACTCTTGCAGCCCAACAATCTCCCCCTCAAACGAAGGACCACAAGCCCTCCTCAAACGGAAAGTCAATCCATTTGATATCCGATCCTCAACTAAACAAGACTTTCTATCCCTCAGTCCACTCAACCTACTAGGACTTCCTTGCTTAGCCGCAACTAGGACTTTCTGCTTGGTGTCTAATCCTCTTGATCTAGACATAAAAGCCTCCATTTTTTTTGCTTGAGGTCAATATACCACCCACATGGCTCTGATACCAATTGTAGGACCAAAAGGAATTTAAATATCTCCATAATGATATGATATTGTCTACTTTGGGCCTAAGTTCTTATGATTTTATTTTTAGGCTCTACCCAAAAGGTCTCATATCAA